>OX328130.1:43864992-44269290 GCA_946811695.1 Gonocerus acuteangulatus | reverse complement strand
TTAGACTTTAAGGCATAAAAGACGACTTTAAGGGCATACATGCTATGCGTTTCCGCTCGCTCAAGAAGATAACAAAGCCCCAGTCAATCCAACTCGCTAAAATTAATAGAATTCTAATAGAATATAATATTAAGCACTAAAATTCACTGTTAGGAAGGTTATAAAACTAGGCGTCAACAGCGTATTTGTAAACACGCGCATGCGCAGATATGTAACATTGGGAAACAGAGAACTTTCATTTGAATGTTCAGAAACCATTTATTCAAAATATTCTTAATTTTAAGGGCATCGTCACCTGTCGCTTAAGGGCATACGTGCAATGCGTTTCCGCTCGCTACGCTCGCTCAAGAAGATAACAAAACCCCAGTCAATCCAACTCGCTAAAATCAATAGAATTCTATTAATTATTCTATTAACTTTAGTGCTTAATAACTTATTTTCTCGTTAAATGCGAAGGGTTTTTTTAACGTATTCGTGTTTAGTGCATCAAAATACGTTATTGTACAAAATTTGAAAGAAATCGGTTTTGAGGGCGTGAAACTTCATTTTTACCGATTATGTTATCTTTACATATGTAAAGATAACATAATCATACAGGTTATTATAAAATAACAAAGTTAAAAAAAGTTAAAAAGTATGGACCGTCTGAAGAAGCAGAATGGGATTCCTGCGAAATATTACCAAATTAAACTGACCCGTCCCAAAATTTGTAGTTAATAATAATGGACGTTAAAATTTAAATAATAATAATATTAATTTGCTTGTACCGGTCGTTATTTACAACGAAATTTGGTAGACATGGTCCTCTACCAATGAGGATCATGAGTTGTACAAATAAAAATAGAAATAGATCTACTAAAAGTTGGGGTTTACTCCGGAAAAAATTAAATAAAAATTAATCGTTTTTGAAAAAGTGACTAGACCTTGTTTTTCTAATTAATTTTCGGGTAGGGTAATTACAATCGTGGGATTTAATTGAAATATTTTGTACATGTCTGAAATTCACCTAAGCTAGGATGTTTAAATTTAGGTTTCATATGGAGTTAAGAAAGTATTCGAAAAAAAAATAATATTAATATACAAGAAACGTTTTGTGATCATTGTATATTTCTGTAAATATCTCGAAAACGGTTGGAAAATCGTTGTAATTGAAATGTGATCATTCGGAAGCTTACTAAATTCCCTACAAAAAAGGTTCTGAAGCAACTTTCGATTAGGCGATATAAATCGAAGAAATAAATGCTTAAAACTTTAAATGTGTTTGTTTTGTTCTTTAGAACAGGTTTTGTAGTTGCTCAACTCACTTTTTAATTGGTTGTTTTAAATTGCATTTATCTTCAAAATTAGTATTATAGTAAAAAAATACAAGAAAATGAGAAGCTTTTGGGTAAAGGGTATCTCCGAGAAGGCCTGGGAGTCATTTTTATAGGTAAGGTAGTGGCAGAGTACCCTTGTCATCTGTCACGTTTTTTGGGCCATAAAAGTATTTCACGAAAGGTCTAACCAAAATAATAATTTCAAGCTTTCCAAATGACACTAGGAATAAGAACGGAAACGCGCTAAGATGATGTAGTTCCTGCATAAGGTGCTAATAAACACACGCACGCTTATATATATATATATATATATATATATATATATATATATATATATATATATACAGGGTGTCCCAGTATATGTGTCCACCCCCTTTTCCTCCTAGAGTTGTTGGAATTTCGAAATGAAATTTGGTAGGTCTTAGTTATGTTGCATGAGGTAACTTTTGAAGGTTTAGTTGACTTTGTAACATTCTCCAGTTTTTCTCCAGCGCATCTAACTCTTGATTTTCCAATGGCGGCAGGTATTTTTTTTATGACGAATTCTGATAGAAGATTTAATTTTAAGACTAATTTATTCCGAGACATCTTTTGATCCGACGCACCGTTTGCGCGTAAAACGCAAAACACTGAAAAATATCGCCCTTTTGTAGACAAATTCCTATTTATCACTGAAACCAAGCCTTGTGCGTAAAAACACCTCAATGTAAACGTTGTAGCCTATTAATTTTCCTTTCAGATGATACCAAGATCAAAGTTGTAGATTAAATATTTAACGGGGTATTATGAATGAAAACAAAGGCAAATTTTTTTTTTTGTTTTATGATATAATAATTTCATATGGAAAAATAAATTTATTCTGTTCTGTTTTATAATAATTTTTATATACTTTTTTTCATAAAGTAAATAAGTACTTTTTTTTATTGTTTATGTCAGCTACTTTTTTTTCTATTCATATCGATTTTCTGAATTGTTACTTTTTAAAACATTTAAGGTATATTTTTCATTCATAATATCCCGTTAAATATTAAACCTACAACTTTGATCTTGGTATCACCTGAAAGGCAAATTAATAGGCTACAACGTTTGTATCTTGGCTGAAACCAAGCCTTTTTTTACAAGGCTTGATTTCAGTGATAAATAGGAATTTGTCTACAAAAGGGCGATATTTTTCAGTTTTTTTGCGGATCAAAAGATGTCTCGGAATAAATTTGTCTTAAAATTAAATTTTCTATCAGAATTCGTCATAAAAAAATACCTGCCTCCATTGGAAAATCAAGAGTTAGATGCGCTGGAGAAAAACTGCAAAATGTTACAAAGTCAACTAAACCTTTAAAAGAAACCTCAAGCAACATAACTAAGACCTACCAAGTTTCATTTCGAAATTCCAACAACTCTAGGAGGAAAGGGGGTGGACACATATACTGGGACACCCTGTATATATATATATATATATATATATATATATATATATATATATACATTGTCGATGGAGGACACTCCCCGCCGGGGCGGGCCGTCGAGGGTCGGTAGTCCTTTTATTTATTTACTTGTTTTAGTTATTTATTTATCACTGTGTACCTGTGTTTATTTTAATTTATTGTGTGTGAATGTGAGTGTGTATGTGACGTGATTTGGGGACTGTATGGTGGATTTTTTTTTTTTTTTTTTTTTCTTATGTATTTTGTATCGGACCACGTAGATACCTCCAGAGGAGCTCTGGCCTAGTGGATGAGGTTATATGAGTTAGAACAGGTTTGTCTGTATTTGATTTATTTATTTATTTTATTTTATTTTTTTTTGTCCTTTTTTTATATTATTTAAATGGTATTGTTAATTTTATTATTGTTATTATTTTATGATTATCATTGTTAAGTATCGTTATATTTTATTTATATTTATTGTTATTATTTATTAAGGTGTATTTTATGAAATTGATGGTCTTAATTTATTTAGGTCTTAGAATAACCAGGCTTGTTGTGTTACCAAGCCTGAATAACGAGGGTGAAGGAGACGCCCAATTGTAAATTGACGTGTTTAGCATTATATTTTTTTGTGATAAATGTACATTGATCCATGTGAATTGTATCTCCTAATAATAAAAAATAAAAAAAAATAATAATAAAAAATAAATAAATAAATATATTTATATATATATATATATATATATATATATATATATATATATATATATATATATATATACGTGATTATTAGCACGTCTTCATAGCCTTCCATTGTTAGGAAGGAATCTTGTTGGAGTCAGGTCTCTTAAGGGTACTCCAACGAGATGACATGGCGAAAGGACTTTCTAACAAGGAAAGCCCCAGAAGAGGCAAGAGTGAAGCACGAAACATATAAGACAAAAAAAGTATAAAATAAAGTAGTAATTCAAAACATATAGTTTACTGCTTTGATGAATCTTCGAAAGGTCATATATATTGGGTCATCTTTTAGAAGAATCTCTCTCTGTATATGCGTGTGTGTGTATATTTTGGAGTATTATATTATTTATTATTTTTTTTTATTGTTTTATTTTTTTTTTATTTTTTTATTTTATTTTTTTTTCCTTTGACTTTGGCTCTATATATATATATATATATATATATATATATATATATATATATATTTATGTATATATATATATATATATATATATAAATATATTTATTATTATTTTTATTTATTTATTTATTTTTAATTTACTAACATTCATTTCTATATTTACTTTATTAATTTTTATTTTTATTTTATTTTTTAATTTATTTATTTTTTTCCTTCTCTTCTTATTTTTTTCACCTTTTCTGTTACTAATCCCCTCTCAAGAGTTACTGCCTTTCTCGTTTTCCCGATTCTAAGGGTGGGTTTACACTTGCTAGAAAATTTATATCAGACAGAAATTGCGACTAGTGTAAACCATGAGCAATTTACGTCTGAGATATATATTTCTATCGCGAACTATAAGTGTCTACACTTCTATACCACCGGTGTAAACACAGATTTTTACGAGAAGAATTTAATTTCAGAGATAAATATCTTGGCTAATAGCTGTATTGTCGACACTTCTATACCAACAGATGTAAACACTGATTATTTGTGCTTTTGGTGAATTTATCGCAAATTAGAACAAATGCAGAACTGTCCTATACATATCCATGTCATAAATGTCTAGCTATTTCTGTCAGTATGTAAACCTTCAAGAGAATATCTATCCGACACCTGACATATATTTCCTGCGAGAAGTGTCAGATGTAAACGCACCCTAACGTTGTTTAGTAATTTTGTTCATTATCAAATCTTGTATATACCTTATTCACAGTATCAACAACAGTGCTATACAACTTCTAATTTTACACCTTTTTTCACGAAGTAATTGTAAACAGACCTTATTTGTAACTACATGAACATTGTTCTAATGTATTTTATCTGTTATTATTAAGAATTTACAAAGTATTTCTTTATTTATATTATTTTTTTTTAATTACAACTAGAAATGTATCTGTATAATTGTTTCGAGCACATCACCTTAGTTGCGGGTGCTCATAAATAAATGAATTAAAAAAAAAGAATGGAGTCTTATTTTTATTAGATTTTACTATTTTGATATATTTTAATTTCTTAATTGCCTTTACTAATTAATTGAGGGGTTTGTTTGCACGCCATGTTGCTTGCAAAAGCTAAAAATAAATCAATTTAATTATTGTTATGAAGGCAGAAGGTAAATGAATCCATGATTATCTCGCAGAAATCATTTATTAAATCATTTGAGTATGTTTCACGACGTAAAAGTGACTCTTCAGGACCACAGAATCTGTAATTAGCAAATATAGTTACGTTGATTACCATTTTGCTAGAAGGGCCATGATAGCTCCAGAAAAGGCATCTTAAGACCCTTGGGCCGATTTAATAATTGAATTAAACTAAGTAATTTGATTAACGTAATCCCCTGGCATTTTTTAACAAATATTCTTTAGAGATAACTTTTATTGGAGACGTTGGTCACGAGCATAGGTTGAGGGTATTGCTATTATCAAGACACTGTTAAGGTAGTACTGAGCAGAGTTGGGCAAACGTTAATCGCAGAGGCGATTGACGATTGACAATTAAAAATTCAATCGCATCAACTCCCAATTACGATTAATCAATTGTTAATCGCGGAGTTCGCGATTAACAATTAAATATTAATCGTAATAGTGGATTTCGCGATTACAATTAATCAATCGTTACTGTGTGAATCCGCAATTACGATTAATCAATTGTTAATCGCGGATTTCGCAATTAACGATTAATCAATTGTAGTTGCGCAGTTCGCAATTAACAATTTATTCTGCAATTAAAATGCCAAGTGCGGCTGCTGTTTAGCCATACTTAAAGTTAGGTAGAACTGCAGTTAAGTATCCTCAAAACCGATTTCTTTCAAATTTTGTACAATAACGTATTTTGATGCACTAAATACGAATTCGTTAGAAAAAAGTTCGCATACTTAAAGTTAGGTAAAACTGCAGTTAAGTGTCCTCATAACCGATTTCTTTCAAATTTTGTACAATAACGTATTTTGATGCACTAAATACGAATCCGTTAAAAAAAAAGTTCGCATACTTAAAGTTAGGTAAAACTGCAGTTAAGCGTCCTCTAAACAGATTTCTTTCAAATTTAGTGCAATAACGTATTTTAGTGCAATAAACACGAATCTGTTAAAAAAACAAATTTCGCATTCAACTAGGAAAGAAGTTATTAAGCACTAAAATTCACTGTTATGGGGATATGATAGCTTATGTAAGCAACTAACTTTGTCAACATGCGCATGCGCGGGTATGGAAAAGTTCGTAATAAAGAAGTTTAATTGAAATTTACCATCAATTATTTAAATTCAATAGCAGTTATTTATTCACAACCATTTTTTTTTTTAAATAATGAAACACTCTTCACATCTTGTTTCTTTCACGAAAAGTATTATGTAACAGAAATCCCTAAATAATTAGCTAATGCCTTTATAATTATTAGTTCGTTCTAATTCGCGCCTGCTGAACTTTAATTGTCAACATACTCTTATTTTATAAAAAAAAAAAAAAAAAAAAAAAAAAAAAAATAGCACTGAAGTTGCACGAATTTATTATTCAAATGAGCTCATAAATATGAAGAGCGCTTAAAGGCATTTTTCTGTGCGACTGGGGATTTGTATCCACCGAACATCGCATCTCAAGAAGAAGAAGAAAGCTAAGAAGGATGTCTAGGAAGATAAGAAGAATGTCTAGGACGACTTTTAGGCATACATGCTATGCGTTTCCTCTCGCTACGCTCGCTCAAGAAGATATCAAAACCCTAGCCAATCCAACTCGCTAAAATTAATAGAACTTTATTTATTTTAGCGAGTTGGATTGACTAGGGTTTTGATACCTTCTTGTACGAGCGTAGCGAGCGGAAACGCTTAGTACGTATGCCTATAAGTGACAGGTGACGACGGGTGAGGATAACATTAAAATTGACAATATTTTTGAACAAATGGTTTATGAACATTTCAAATGAGAGTTCTCTGTTTCCCAATGTTACAAATACGCTTACTTTTAGAACCTTCCTAACAGTAAACGTTAGTGCTTAATAACTTCTTTCCTAGTTGAAAGCGAACTTTTTTTTTTAACGGATTCGTATTTAGTGCATCAAAATACGTTATTGTACAAAATTTGAAAGAAATCGGTTATGAGGACACTTAACTGTAGTTTTACCGAAAGTTATACGCGGTGCAAGCCCCGGGGACATGCACCGCAGTTAACGTTTTAATTTCCGGATATACGTAAAAAAAAAGGTAAAAAATAGCACTAAAATCTGCACACAGTAAGTGCCGGAAGCGAGCCCTTAGAGACTTGGAAGTGAACACTGGTGGATCTGAACTGACTGGAAGTGGGCCTGGGTAACCCAGTTGTGAGAAAATTTTAACTAGAGTAAAACGGAAGTGGACCAGGAGTGGGCAGGAATGCCATTGGATGTTGCCCAGAGCCGACCGGAAGTGGACCAGAGTAGATCATACGTAGTTTGGGATGTACTGGAAATGGCCAGAGTTGACCGGAAGTAGCCGGGGTCGACTAAAATAGGACTGGAGGAGGATCAATTGTGGGCCGGAAGTGAACTTTGGAGTGGTATTTTTGTTGAATTTCCGCGGTAATTTTTATCAAAATACTGTTTTACAAAAAATCAAAATGAATTTAATTGCAATTAAATCAATCGCGATTAAATCAATTGCACATTTGCAATTGAATCAATTGCAACTAAAATGTTTAATCGCGATGAAATTAATCGCAAATGGCAATTAAAGGAATTAATCGCGATTAAATTAATTGTATTTGGCGATTAAAAAATAAATCACGATTAAATCAATCGCAATTGATTTAATCGCGATTGATTCAATCACGATTAAAAAGTTAGTTGTTTGGTCATATGATTGAAAAATTAATTGATTGATGCCCAACTCTGGTACTGAGTGTATTTTGTGGAGAGAAGTAGGTAACTCTTGATGGAAAAATTCTTTAAAAAATCAATGATCCTGTCTTATAGGATGCACATTAGGGTGTATCGATTTTTAACTTTTTTTTTTTGTTTACTAATTCCAAGTTGAAAAAAGGTTGCTACTAGGCACCACAAAGTACCACAAATAATTTTGGAATTTTAAAAATATGTTTATGTCTCCCTCAAAAGGCCTAAAGTTTAGAAAATTTACTAAAAAAATAAATTTTTACAAAAATATTGAAATAACCTAAAACACTTTTATTCTAACTTGCAAGTTACAATTCCACTAACAATAAGCACAAAAAACGATAGAAAAATTATTTAGAAAATTTAGCACACCATTTAGGTCTCCCGCACAAGGCCTAAAAGTCGTAAATTTCAGCCAATTTATGAAATTTTTCAGTACCTTGATATTTGTGTGGTTCATGGTTTAAACCTTAAATATAACAAAAACCTCGTCAGACTTGGTTGGAATTGTTGTAATAAGTGAAATCATGAAGAAAATTTCAATACGTCAAGCGTCGACTTGAAGCAAAGAGGTGGGAAGGCCGGATTTTCACACCGCGGTAACTCGCCACCTATTAATCACCGCGCTGACTGTTAGTACTCGTCTGCTGGCAAGCAGTAGCAGTTGTGTTTTGAGTGCGATAGTGCTCTTTCTGAGACTTAATTGAGTAATTGAGTCACTAGAACACGAGTTTTGGTAGACCAACATGGCCCTAGATTGATTTCAATTGCAGAGTGTGACAAAAACGAAACTAAAAAATTAAAAAAATCTATTGTAAAGAAAATCTAGGCCACAAGCTTTAATGCAGGTAGTTGTGAAAAAAAAACAACTTTAGTGTCTACGATCACTAGCTCGTGAAAACAAAGACAAGCGTTGTGACAGTTATTGTTTCACTTCTTCACTTGAAACACATTTTTGTCTCGTATAAAGTACATTTTTTTCAAAATCACCACCTTGACTTGACGTTCAAATCAATGAATCATCTGTACTATTACTAGAATCGATGTTATCAACAGATTTTAAGTTTTGATCCTCAGTTTCTTACAACTACGTGTATTAAAGTTTGTGACCAAGATTTTCTTTCTAATCGCTTTTTACGTTTAATATTAAGTAGCATACTAAATTAAGTAGAATAAAGTTCACTTTATAGTCATGTCTTAGTAGCATCATTATAGACTGATAGTTTCACATAATGTCCAACACATAGCAGCTACAGTTAAGTTTTGTTAAAAATGTTGCTTGGCACTATTTTGCCCCGAACGCTTCATTTGTAAAGTCAGTAAAATAAAATAGTTAACCATAAGCAGAACATGAATACCCCAATAAATCGGGCAATAATAACCTAGATGTTTGCCTTAAAGGCCAATCCAAGCAACCAACTTATCTACAAGGAACCAAAAATATTTTAAAAAGCTTAGGTTGAGTAAATTTGTTTTCTGTTCGTTATTTGCTATCGTTCATACGATCAGGCAAGTAGTCGATAATATATATATATATATATATATATGTGTGTGTGTGTGTGTGTGTGTGTGTGCGCGCGCGATAAACCTATACCCATATTTCAAGCGAAACGTCATTAACGAATAATTTAACTTTTGTTCTGACGAATTAGACCACATGAATTATAAAAAGTCCGACTCGCAGGAACTGCATCATCTTAGCGCGGTTCCGTTCTTATCTCTAGACTCATTTAAAATGATTAAAATAGAAGCTGTTATTATTTTGGGTCCACATTTCTAGAAAGCATGAAGATTAGATAGTTAGCCGTCGAGGTGATAAGTAAAGATGGAATGGTTGGGATTCGGCTAAAGAAACCTCAATACGATTTTTGTTAAAAAATCTATATTTAGGACGTTTTGGCTACTCATTGGTAGCCTTCGTCAGCAATGAAAGTGCCGGGAGACAGAGGAGGACCAAAGTTGACAGTTCCATCTTTACTTTCATGAAAGGTCTTATTTACGACCTTACCTGGATGGGTCCCCGCCCTAGGAAGGACCCCGCTAGGCATTTGAAAAGCTATTTCTTGGAAATCCATATCTCTAAGATTAAATTGTTTTTCTTATTATTCTTAACCTGATTTATTATCAAATACATTATCCAACTATAAGCAGTTAAAAATAATAAGGAATAAAAACAGACAAAAAGAACAGTTCGAATAAGCGAAATCAATTACTTTAAAGTTTTAAGCACTTATTTCTCCAATTGACATCGTCTAATCAAGACTTTCACCAGAACCTTTTTTTTAGAGCATTTAATACGCTTTCTAATGGTATTCTTCCGTTTACCAAGGTTCTCAACCTTTTTCGAGATATTAAGGAAAGTATACAAAGTTACCAAAACTTTTTATGTCTGTTAAAAAAATATTTTATTCTAACCCTTCCTTAACTCCAAACGTAACACAAATTAAAACATTAGTTTTAATGAAAGTAGAACATGCAGAAAATGTTTCAACTGAATCCCATGATTCTAAGTACCCAAACCAAAAATGGCATTCAAAAACTATTTTTCAATTTTTCTCGAAAACGGTTAATGCTATCGCCTTGAAAATGGTTTCATTCGTTTTCGTTGGCCAAGAAACCTATAAAAAGAGTACTTGCAAGCATATGAAGTAAGCAGAACGATTTTTTTCGCGACATTCGCTCCGAAAACCATGTTCCGGTGGGCGGATTCTGCTGGTTAACGAACTTGACCTTTTAAATTAGACGAAAGATTTTTGTACCAAATTTCATCAAAATTTGGCGTACAGACAAATATATATATATATTATATATATATATATATATATTATATATATATATATATATATTATATATATATATATATATATATAATATATATATATATATATATATATATATATACAAATACAAATTTGAACCACCGTTATTTTCGGTCTCTAGGGGTTCTGAAACGCCAAATTTTCTAGTCGGCACTTCCGGATTGTTTCATTGTATCAACCTTATAAGCGGGGTTCCTCCCTATGGGGGAGGGAGGAACCGCGCTAAAATGAACGAAAAATTAAATAAAATAACTCTACGAATGTATATCTAGACTTCACGAATTAGACTCAGTATCACCTAAACATGGGCTTGAAAAAAAAGTGCCCTTGGTGAAAGTGCTCGCCCATAGTAAGCTAACCGACCAGACAACGATGCCAGTTGATTATTACTAGCAGTAGTAACACTAGATGGTAAAAATGAAGTTTCACGCCCTCAAAACCGATTTATTTCAACTTTTGTACAATAACGTATTTTGATGCACTAAACACGAATACGTTAAAAAAAAAAAAAAAACCTTCGCATTTAACTACGAAAGAAGTTATTAAGCACTCAAGTTCACTGTTATGCGGGTTATGAGAGCTAATGTTAACAACTAAATTTGTGACGACTTTAAGGCATAAATGACGACTTTAAGGCATACATGCTATGCGTTTCCGCTCGCTCAAGAAGATAACAAAGCCCCAGTCAATCCAACTCGCTAAAATGAATAGAATATAATATTAAGCACTAAAATTCACTGTTAGGAAGGTTATAAAACTAGGCGTCAACAGCGTATTTGTAAACACGCGCATGCGCAGATATGTAACATTGGGAAACAGAGAACTCTCATTTGAAATGTTCAGAAACCATTTATTCAAAAATATTGTTAATTTTAAGGGCATCATCACCTGTCACTTAAGGGCATACGTGCAATGCGTTTCCGCTCGCTACGCTCGCTCAAGAAGATAACAAAACCCCAGTCAATCCAACTCGCTAAAATTAATAGAATTCTATTAATTATTCTATTAACTTTAGTGCTTAATAACTTCTTTCCTAGTTAAATGCGAAGGTTTTTTTAAACGTATTCGTGTTTAGTGCATCAAAATACGTTATTGTACAAAATTTGAAAGAAATCGGTTTTGAGGGCGTGAAACTTCATTTTTACCCACTAGATAATTAATTGTCTTGAAGATTTTGGGTTACCATTATTATTTATATAAATTAATAAATTCTTAGCGCATTTTCAGTTAGATTATTTCCTTAAACAGAAGATTTGATTTTGCTAAAAAAAAAAATAATAATATTATTTTGGTTGATCATCCCCATTTTGGTAGATAACTGCATCGGAGGACTTTCCAAAAAATGTTGATAGTTGATAAAAACTGGATCTTCATTCTTCATCACATCCAATGTGCTGGTGTTTCGAACTGACGAACCGTAATCCTGATAAACTCGGAAAAAAGATTTAATTTCACTTTTGTTATTATCACTTTAAAACACTTTTTTATCACTTTCACACCTGGCTTTATCACTGTATTATCACTGACGTTGTTGCACCCCTCGTCGCATCCATGGAGATCACATCTGCTTTAGTCCCTCTAGAGATGCAGTCTTCGTCCATTAAAACATTTTTATATTTCTTTTAATGATCAGAAATGATCTAACTGAATTTGCGTTATAGAGTGCATTTTTCTTAATTTTTGATATATTTTTTTCATTTTTTGTGATTATTCTAAAACATTTATTTTGTAATTTAGAATGTTTTCCATAGAATAGTGGTCTTACCAGAAATTGAATTAGTTAAACCACTAAATCCTAATTGCGCGACATCAAGCATTCGGGATTTTTTTTTTCCTTATCATTAGCTAAAAGAGTTGGTGCTAATGACCTAGGTAGTAGAAGCACCTTAATAATAATAAAAAAAAAATTAGCTAAAAGAATATGAACCAGGCATGCTGAGATTTGAACCCGGTTATTCCGGGCGTTTAAATAAGT
The DNA here is from genome assembly GCA_946811695.1 of Gonocerus acuteangulatus. NCBI lineage: Eukaryota > Metazoa > Arthropoda > Insecta > Hemiptera > Coreidae > Gonocerus > Gonocerus acuteangulatus. The sequence goes on along the minus strand of OX328130.1, from coordinate 44,256,712 downwards.
AGGAGATTCATAATTCAACGTGGAAAGTTAAGTCGTAAAATAGAACAATAATTAAAATAATACCATATTCCATTTGACACCAGGCAATTACTATTATTTTACAGACTTAAAAGGACTACAAAATCTTTAAAATTTCGTATGTTCTTGTCTCTTCGCGAAAATATGTTTCGTAAGATCCCCATAAATGGAAATTAAACAATTTCTATATTAATTTTTTAATTTTCATTTTATAGTTTTTCTTTTAATAACCTATTTTAGTGCAGATTGCTTTGGACATCTTCAAGTTAATAATAAATAAATATATTGACTTAGTTTAGGAAGGAAAAGAACAAACAGAGAGACGATAAATAAAGACCATGAAACATGTAAGGCACTTTAACTAGAGTGATTTAAACGTTTGAGGTTTATTTTGGTGTTTTTACTCCTGTCTATGCCATTGGACAAATTAGTGTACTGTACCAGATAAAATAAAACGAATGGAAAGAAGGTTAACATGTAAAAAATTAAGAAAAATGAATTTTGAGCAGTTGAAATGGATCTAATACTTTATATAATGGCCGCCTGTTATTTTATAGTGATATGTAAAAAATCACAAAATTATTGAAAATTTGGATAGACATTGTCGTAGAGACTAATAATGAGTTAACGCTTTCGCTGCGGGTGTCATTACGGAAAGACACTAGCGATCCTACAAGCTTACGAGTGTCCCTTCGGAAGGGCACTCCTCCATTACTTTTCCCTTTAGATTCAAAGGGCTCTTAAATAGAGGGGATTCACTTTTAAAGCTCTAGATAAAGACGGTTGCTTTCAGTGTTGTTTGGGCTTTCCAACAGTGTTTTCCGTTTTCAAATCAGCTGAGTGGAAGATTTTCTATGAATTGTTCATGAACAAAAAAACATGACATGAAAAATTGAAACAAAAAATGCACCCGATACTGAGGTATTCCCAAAAAATGACACCCGAAGCGAAAGTGTTAAAAGGATAAAAATAGATGAAGTTGTTACTTTTGCTCCTCAAGAGCCCACAATGCCAATGGCTCATTCGACAACATCAAAATATCAGAACTTCGTGCTGCTGTGTGGTTAAGTTAGGGGGGGGGGTATTTGACATTCTAACGGATAAGACGGTATTGCCCAATATCGCAATGTTCGTCTATTATACACACACAAAAAAAAAAAAACAGATGAAATGAAGTATTTCTTTTTTTGAGATGACTTACCTAAATTTATTGGTTGCCAGTTCGCCTAGCTCGTAGAACTTGATCTCCTCCGAGAAGACGTCTAGCGGTACGTTGACCGGTCTCCGTAGACGGCCCCCGCTCTGGTAGTAGTAAAGGATGGCGTCGAAGGAGGGTCTGTTCCTGTCGAAGAAGTACTCGTTCCGGAGGGGGTCGAAATAGCGGATTCTTCGCGAAGGGTCGCCAAGGAGCGTGTCTGGGAACTGGTTCAGCGTTCGGAGCTGCGTCTCGAATCGCAGCCCCGACACCTGAAACAATAGAAACAAATTTAGATGCTATTAGAATAAAGCGGGAGGAAAAATGATTATTTATTTTCTAAAAGTAAAGAAGGTTCAGGTGAAATTCAAGGTGAAGGTTCAATTTATTACAATAAATGAATAAATATATTTTATTTACTTCCCAAACGGTATTTTCATTATCAAATCGATTTCTCTTTAGTGGGAAATCACATTTCCCGGAAAGGTCAAGTTCGTTAGACGGATTTTCGTATCTAACGAAGTAGTCCTTTTAAATCAGGCAAAGTATTTTTACACCAATATAAATCAATATATATATATATACACACATACATATATATTCATACATATAATTGTATGTATTGGGGTTCTTTATCAACGCAATAGTACACAAAACAATGATTTTTACAAGTTTTGTCTGTTTGTCTGTCAGACAGTCTACACACAATAACAATCCCTAAGAGGTCAGAATCATGTGGCTCTGTGACGGTTTAGTAATCCTATCAGCCTGTATGCTGGCTATACGTATAATTTCGTGTGTAGAAAAGCATTACTGTAAAGCAGACTTTTTTTTTTAAATATCCAAACGACGGTGTTTATATTCCAAAATAAACCAAACGCTACATCCACAAAATGCTGCCCTATATCACTATCCACACGGACGAAGTCGCGGGCACTCCATATATATATATATATATATATATATATATATATATATATATATATATACATTATGCGTCGTAGGGTCGAGGTCAATATCGGATTTGTTCCCTATGCCTTGAGAGACGAAACCCGCTAATACCAGTGTACCACCGTTGCGTTACTATAAGCTCTTAAAAGCGGAATAGCGCTTTCTTTTTCATCGAGTTTTTTTTTTTTTTCATTTTTGTCCCCACCCTCTTAAAATTCATTGTATGTACAGAAAGAGCTCCAGGCCCAACGTATGGGAACCTGGAGTTGGGTCTTAAGCTACACCTTATTCTACGCTTACATACTAGGCTCTAGCAGCTGGGTAGGTATATCGTGCTGTCGACGGTGGTATGCATCGAGTTTTGAATTCCATTCCCTTTAAATATACAGCTAGGAAGCTAGAGCCCCGAGTCGATCGATCATCTCGCTTCCCAGAACTTGTTCTGAGGATTCGAAGAACGGCTGATAGTCTGGATGTTATTTTTTCTGGCAATGATAGCAATGTAGCAACCCCCTAGCTTCCCAGAACTCTTGGCATCACTTCAGCCTTTAAGGGTCTAAACGCACCGAACATCCATTCAGCTACTTCAATTGAAATGGTAAACGGATTTCGCAGAATGGGAAATTTGCGGGAGTATGGAAGTAGGTTTCTTGCTTCTCATATCAGACTTTCCACGTGCAGCCAGCCAGATCATCATAGTCCTTTAGGTTAATGATAAGAGAGCTGGAATTTTCGGTAGAATATTTTAGTTGTAGTAATCTTAATCTGTCTTTGAAACAATAGGATGAAAATGGAGCATCTTTGCTCTGAAGCTTTTTGTTTGCCGGTCCCCTGGAGTGCAATGATTCAAAGGCTTAAGCATTCTCTCATAAAGAGAGTCAATGCATATCAAGTGGTCCAATGAAACTTGCTTAACCATTTTAGAAAAAAAAGTAATATTTTTCCCATCAATTACATATGGTATCATTAGTTCATCTGATTTTTGAGTTTATAAGCTCTTACAGAAAACTTTCTTAGGACTGGTAAGCAATGGACTAATAATTCAAACACCATTGTTTTCCTTACAATCTGCTCTATCTTTTATTTTGTTTTCACTATTTGAATATTTTTTAGAGGGCAAGGTTGGCTCAGTGGTAAAGCACTGGTCTCATATGCTGGAGGACGTGAGTTCAAATCCCGAACAAGCACTAACGATTTTTTCTTCTATTGTCTCCGTTCATGGGTTGAATTCGACCTCCCTGACCATCCTTAGGCCAACCCAGCCTTTAATTAATTTAATAATGGGTACCTTGGTGCTAATGACTCTAGCAGTCGAAGCAGCAAGGGGAAATCAGGCGGCCGGAGCATAGTAATGACCACACTATCTCCCTAGTGTGCCGTATGGTCATGAATCAGATACCTCTAAAGTATCTGCCCCTCAGGGCCCTCGCGGCCTGTTACGGGACTGATTTTTTTTATTTATCTCTAGTGGGGACCTTGATAAAAATCTAATATTGTTATATGTTATAATTCGTTGTAACATAAAACTACTGTAAAAATTTCAACTGTTATATTTGAGAACATTCGTAGCTATGAATTTTTCAAAATGGTCCTTTTTGCGCCTATTTAGCTATGGGTAACCTTTAATAATTCCTTCTAATGGTGGAGAAAACATAAAAGATAGAGCAAACTGTACGGTAAACAATGGTGTTTGAGTTATTAGTCTTTTACTTACCAGTTCTAAGAAAATGAGTTTTCCGTAAGAGTTTATAAACTCAAAAATCAGCATGCGCGATGAAACAAATATGGCTGGTATTCTGAAACGGTTTACTCTAAGAATATTTAAAAAATTGTTTTAAACGATTGATTCCATATGTAATTGATGGTAAAAACATCAATTTTTTCTAAACTGGTCAACCAACCAGATTATTATTTTCGGCGCCATTTCAAATTGATTGGCTCACGAGCAAAGCAGTGACTTTTTCCTGTCGCATTTCAAGCACCAACCTTCTGGATTAGACGAGACAAATCAAACGGATTTTTATCATCCTCAACTTCACAGGACAAGACTTCTTTTAGCCGCTCTTTAAAATGTGTTTAAGGAACACCAGTCCACGTTTTTTATCAGATTCGGGCTGCATGGTTGGGTAAAAGTCTACAAGGAACACATACTAGTAAATTGAATGGGACTTAAACGGGCAGCGTAAAAGGACTATATGGCTGCACTGCTATCCTAAGAAAATAAGACCGAGGATCCATATTATAATGTAATTCACCCTTCTGATATCCCGGTTTCATCAATTATTTTCTAGACATACATAGCAGTAGAGGGAATCAAAAACCTTCTGACAGAAATAGAGGTCATCAGAGCGAGCATCCCTTCTGAGCGGTGACCTGTGATACTATCTAGCATGTTCGGTATTCAAGGGTGCGTGCTCTTCTGTTGATTGCTGGTCGATGGGGATACTAAAACCCCCAACCAAGGAGGTCGAACACGAAATAGTCGGACCGGGCTGATTGAGGAGTCCAAGGAACCCTTCTCCAAACGATGCCCATCAGGAGTAAACAAACAATCAGCCTGTGAAATCTGAGAAACAAGATTTTAGGCACCACAACAAGATACTGACACACCCTAAGCGATAATTACTCCTTCCGCCTTCTCAAAGTTTCCGAAACAAAAATGTAAATATCTTTGTTTCGATCAATGTAAAACTTCTAGATAACAATTCAACTGAATCCATCTTTTCTAAATACGTCGACTGAAAATTAGTTTTCAAAATGGTTACAGTCATCTCCCCACGATTTAGATAACTCATAAAAAAGTGTACCTGGAAGTCTGAATTGGTGACCAACCCATGATGTTGGCATTATAAAAAGGGTTATAACCTGTAGATAGCCCGACGTTAATAGCCCATTTGTTGATAGTTCGTTCAAAACACACAAGTAAAATTACAAAACATTAAATAAATTAAAAAAATATATTATTTGTTTAGGAGAATCCTGGCCCCTAAGATTGCTTGCCTGCTGAATAAATTATATTTATTTATGGGGACGAGATTGGCTCAATGATAAGAAATATTCTGGAGGATCTGAATTCAAAAATCAAACTCCGAGTCCTAGACCGTCCCTAGCCCCACCAAGCCTTTAATTAATTTAAAGGTTATCTGCAAAGAGGGGGATCAGGCGGCCGGAGCATAATACTGACCATGCTATCTTCCTAGTGTGCCTTGTGGTCAAGAATCAGTTACCACAAAACACACACACACACACACACACACACACACACACATATATAAATTCAGTTAAAAAGTTCACTCCCCTGGTCAGATTTTACCAATATTCAGGATACATATTAAAATCACTACTGATTCTTTTTTTTTTCTATATTTCGGATTACTAAAAACACTAAGTTGTAATGGATACATTTGGCAAGGAAATGTTCTTACAATATATCTTTCTAAGTAATGTTGCTTAATATGTATGGGCAGTTATGACATTTTTTTCGACACATATAAATACTGCTTATAAATAATGCTTACTTTAAGGATAGTTTTTAGTTCATAGTAGGGAAAAAGTTCTTTTCATTCGTTCAAGACGAAAACTTGAAACCTCAAATTTTTCAAAATTAAATGATCTAACTAAATATAAAATATTATTTTTGGAATATAAAATTATTAATACACCTTTTAATAGTGTTACCTTATATTTGTGCTTTATTCCCCTTTATTCAATTATTCCTCATTGGTAAGTTCCCGAATAGTGATATTTTGCGAATGCCGAGAATACCACTGAACTTCGCGGTATAAAAATCCTATCTCGAATGATATGTTATTTTTTTATACTGAGGATAATGTTATTAGTGTTCAAACAATATCATGAGTCATTGTAAATCCAACTACAATGACAGTAACACATGAATATGCTTAGTTATTGGGCATTATCGATTGCCGGTGTCCTAGTTACACACATGTTCACTATCGGACAATGACAAATGAACATAAACAGCACACATTCGAATAATTGTTAACATATTTATAACATAACTCATGTATTGTAAATGTTGGATAATGGTGTCTATATGAAGGATACCTGCTGTCAGTATTTCTCGCGTGGTATATCTATCCAGTGCCCTTCTTTGTGATCCGTCAGTAAGTGTGTTTTTTTATTTATTTATTTTTTTTTTACGGCGCATCGACTTCTGGGCCATTAGAGCCGACATTCCTGGTGCGGCCAGAAAATTTCTCAACGAGCCGTGAGATGTGAAAATTCATGCCGCCGACGGGACTCGAACCCACCATCTCCCGCATGAGAATCAGTATGTGTGTTATAGTCAATGTTACATTACAAATTCTCTAGAGTAGTTCGTCATGTCACGTCTTGGCATTGTATGCAAATGGGTTAGCATATAACGTGTTATATGAGAATGGCCTATTCTGATCCTGGTTATTACGACTTGTTATTGTAACAACGACGTCTATTTGATTTCCGGTTACTAAGAATTGTTGAGGAGTTTTCGTGCGAATTAGGTTTTCCAGAGGGAGCTTTGCTCGTAGATCGTGGTTACGAGGTAGAACTTGCCGAGGTCGATATAGGAATGCGTGCTTCGGCCAGCTGCTTTCGATAACATCTCCTCACGTTCGGGGCTTTGAACCAACCCTAGCTGAATGCAAATTAAATATTTTTTACCTGAATTTCGGCATTAATTGATGATTAAATCGTTTTATGGGCGTAAAAAGGCGTTGCGCCACAGCGTGTTTTAGCATGTCCCCTCCACTTCTCTACCTATTGAGTTAGAATTTTTGAAAAATTCCTTTTAGCGCGGTTCCTCCCTCCCTTCATAGGGAGGAACCCCGCTTATCCGGAAGTGCTGACTAGAAAATTTTCCGTTTCAGAACCCCTAGAGACCGAAAATAACGGTGGTTCAAATTTGTATGTATATATATATATATATATATATATATATATATATATTTGTCTGTTCGCCAAATTTTGATGAAATTTGGTACAAAAATCTTTCGTCTAATTTAAAAGGTCAAGTTCGTTAACCAGCAGAATCCGCCCACCGGAACATGGTTTTCGGAGCGAATGTCACGAAAAAAATCGTTCTGCTTACTTCATATGCTTGCAAGTACTCTTTTTATAGGTTTCTTGGCCAAGGAAAACGAATGAAACCATTTTCAAGGATTTCATACCTTTAACTGTTTTCGAGAAAATTAGAAAAATAGTTGTTGAATACCATTTTTGGTTTGGGTACTTAGAATCATGGGATTCAGTTGAAACATTTTCTGCATGTTCAACTTTCATCCAAACTAATATGTTGAAATTTTGGTTACTTTTGGAGTTAAGGAAGGGTTAGAATAAAATACTTTATTAACAGACATGAAAAGTTTTGGTAACTTTGTAAATTTTCCTTAATACCTCTAAAACGGTTGAGAATTTGGGAAGCGGAAGTTTAGCATTCGAAAGCTTACTAAATTCTCTACAAAAAAGATTCTAAAGAAATTTTTGATTAGGCATTGTCAATCGGAGAAATAAGTGCTTAAAACTTCAAATGTGTTTGTTTTGTTCATTTGACCGGGTTTTCTTAGTTGTTTAGCTCACATTTTAATGGGTTGTTGTTTTTTTTAATTGCATTTATTTATAGAATTAGTATTACTGTAGAAGAGATCAAGAAAATTAGAAAAATTTTGATATTTGAAATAACAATTTGTAGTGCCAACGGCCATAGCCACGTTGAATGCACCGGTTCCCATAGATCACCGAAGTTAAGCAGCGTCGGGCGTGGTCAGTACCTGAATGGGTGACCGACCACGTGCTGTTGGCATTAGAAAAGGGTGGCAACCTGTAGATAGCCCGGCGCTAATGGCCAAGATGTAGATGCGCCGTAAAAAAATAAATAAATAAAAATAAAATTATTAATCGTTTAATTAATAGCACTATTTATCAACTAAATAATATAATTTTTTTAAGTTAGCTTTTGAGCATAACGAGTACATTTTATTGTAAAAAAACAAAAAAAAAAAACAAAACAATTTGTAGTAGTGAGGTTGGCCAACCAGTGGTGGGTGGATTACAGGTATAAGGGTACGCTGCCCCTTGGTAACGGGCCCTTTGTTTACGGGGGAAAGGTTGAACCAAAACAATAACGGTTTCTATTTCAATCTTCCCAAATGACACTAGGGATAAAAACTGAGCTGCGCAAAGATGACGCAGTTCCTGCGAGTCGGAGTATTTTAGTTGTATGTGGCGCAGTTTACTAAAAAGTCCGACTCACAGGAACTAAGTCATCTTACCGCGTGTCTGTTCCTATTCATTCTGACATTTGTAAAGATTAAAATATATTTCTCATATTCCTTGTTTTACTAGAATACTCATTTTACTGTTAAATTCGATTTAAAGAAACAAACAAATAGAAAGCAAGTAGAGAAAAATAAACGTTCTAAAGAACAAAACCAAAAGCAACATATTAGAAGAAAATACTCACAAGCCATCTTCGAATTCCGCTTGGAAATCTCTAACGAAAAAGAATTGTTTCTCATTTTACTTATCCCGTTTTACTGACAAATACATTTTATTACTACAATTACAAAAATAACAAGCATTAAAAACCAAGGGAAATTATCGAAGCCAACAACTTCAAAATTAGAAGCTCTTATTTCTTCGAATGTGACCATCCCATCAAACGTTTTTGTAGGCCATTTATTTGGCTTTCCAATGGTTGCAGTCGATTTACCACGAAGTCCAACCATTTAAGAGATATTTAAGAAATTTACTTCTCATGTCTGTTAATAAATTTTTGTTTGCCGAATACGTCCGTAGCTCCAAATGTAACCAAAATATAAATATCTTAGTTTGAATGAGTTCCAAACATGACGAAAATATTTCAACTTCATACCAAACCTAAAATTAATTAGAAAAATTAGTTTTAACCGTTTTTACAACGCTAATTAGTTTAAACGATTACTGAAAACGGTTCAGGATCTGTACAATTAAACTAGAACTTAGTTCTTAGTAATTTCCATTCAGTATGTCAGTTTCCTGCATGGGTGTATGTACAAAATAATTTCGAAGAGGGCTGGGAGAATTTCGGGGGGGGGCTGAGAGCATTTGGGGGGTGATGGAATACATACAATATAGAACTTGGAATAGTTATCGAATTAAAACGCTATTACAATTAAAAAACATTATTTTTTCCGAACTAAGTGCTCTTATCTAATTTATTTTTAAGGTTTTTATGAAACATTTTTACCGATCACGGGGGGGGGGGGGCTGCAGCCCCCTCAATACCCCTTTAGATACGCCCATGATTTCCTGTTGTGGTGCCTTAGATCTTCCTTCCCTTTGATATTTTATTGTAGCACCTCCCTTGTCAAAATAAACTAAATCGGTTCATCAGAAGTACGTGGCGTTTAATTTGTATTAAGTCATAATTGAATGAAGCGGCTCGGGCGTTAGTTGTTCCTTCTACTACTAGAAGCGCTGAACATGGACGCTGTCTAATTAAAAAAAAAGTAATGTTATTAAGTTGCCGAGGAAAGTGTTCAGGTCGCGAGTGACGTCCTTAACTTAACAAGTTACAAAGCGATTTTTTTCTAACATTAAGTATTATACTTGGAGGACTTAAAGAGGTAAATTTTCCAACAAATCCTAGAAGAATGCATTCCAAGACGCCGTTTATAAAACATGAGACGTAGCTTATTTTCCAAAGTATGCGGAAGATTCCTGAATCTTGCATAGAGTTCCTTGGTAATACCGATCCTCTGCTTTGAATTCTTAATAAGGACCGAAGGATCTTGACAGAGAATTTTCTTCTTTTTGCCACCATCTCATCCCCTTCGTCTCCACATATTTTTGGCTAGCTGGCTCAAAACTTCAAACCACATTAAAGTATAGATACGTATATTCAAATATATATTATTTAATTTAATGTTGAACGAAATTGGTATATCGGTGGTAGAAAACAAATAAAACGCCCAAATTAAAGCGCCTTCCAAATAAAGAAGAAAGTTCCATGTACAACTTGATGGAAATAGAAGGTACAGTTCACGCAGATATATATTAGCGCGGTTCCAGTTCTTTTTTTTCTTTCTTTCTTTTTTTTTTTTTCGGCGCATCTACATCTAGGTCATAAGCGCCGACATCCAGGGTGCAGCGAGGAATTTTCCCAGCGAGCCCTGAGATGAGAAAATTCCTGCCGGAGGTGGGAATCGAACCCACAATCTCCCGCTGATGAATCCAAGGCGCTAGCCACTAGACCACGGGAGACCCCGATTATGGATATAAAAATGGTAAATGGCATGGATAGACTTAACGAGTTAAAAATTATTTAGGATTACTTTGTTCGAAAATAGTATTAATAAACCTAATAATTTTGTTCGTAAGATTTTAGTTTGCTTATTTTAGCACATACTCTTCGAAAATAAGGCATGAAGCCCGCCAATGAATTGAGCAGGGAATGGACACGTTTCATAACATAATATAGAAATAATGTCCAATCTGAAACCTGCTCCAAAATCTTTCTACTAAAACTAACTGAAGATTGCAATAAACAAGACGTTTAGTTACGGTTCAATTAAGCGGGATATATGGAGGGGGCAACCACCACGGAGAGGAAGAACACAGACCTGCAACCATGTCTCGGCAAACACAAGAAGATACCAAGGAGTGTGAATGCTTCGCACGGGTCGACTGGTCTTCTAAAGTCCGAGAGCTGGCAACACACTTTTCATGAAGTGTTTTATGCACCTTGAAATTTTGCTATAATATACCTCTTAGGTAGATAAGAAGGTAAATATGTGTTTCCTGGACATACCTTGGAACACCAAGTACTGCGCATGGGGGAAAGGTACAAAACAATATTTCCGAAAAATAGAGTTTTAATCAGAAGCCAACTATCTTTAATATAAAATTAAGACAATTTTACAATGATTAATAAATATGGCAGGCACTTTTAAGGGGTATAACAAGTAAAAAAAAAAAAAACTTAGTTGTTTTTATTCTCATATTAAATGAGAGTTTTATTCGCGCAGCCATGTAAACCGGAACAGCTGTACAAGATCATATGAGCAAGAACCAATGAGAGTGCAGAGAATAACCACAACTGCGCGGTGCTGTCATTCACTGTTACGGTTACGCGCAGTGTATTGCAGTCCATCATATTCAACATTTATTTTTATGTTTCCTGATAATTAAACCCCACAAAAGTGTCTGCCCTCTTTTAATATGGAGGCCCGGTGGCCGTGAGCGTTAAGGCTTGAGCACTTAACACTCCGTGCCAAGGGGTCGTGGGTTCGATTCCCACTGGGGGTGGTGGCTTTTCTTTAGAAAAAAGAAAAGACATCAGCCCTATCCTAGATGATAGGGCTAGAAAAGAGTGGTAACCTGTGGATAACCCGTCCTAAAATTCGTAGGTAATAATAAATGGACGTTAAAATTTAATAATAATTATTATTTTCAAATATGTTTATTGAAGACGCTGTTTAAATCGCAGCGTGAATAAAGCACTTCATTTAACATTAAAAATAAAAACTAGGTACTTTGGTTTTTTTTTATTTACTTTTTAACCCCCTTAAAAGAGTCTGCCTTATTTATTATTAATTGTAAAATTGCCTTAATTTGTAATTTTTTTTTACATTAATGATAGTTGTTAGTTGGCTTTTTAATAAACACTATTTTTGGGCAATAATGTTTTGCACCTTTCCCCTAGGCCCAGTACCTGGTGTTCCAAGGTATGTCCAGGAAACACATACTTACCTTCTTATCAACCCAACAGGTGCATTATAGCAAAATTTCAAGGTGCATAAAACACTTCATGAAAACTGCGTTACCAGCTCTTCGACTACAAGTAAAATTAAAGGCAAATACGAGCAAATGAATAATTTGGTTTCGGGCTAAACAACCATACCTAAAGAACCGATTTTCTCCTACAATGTCGAGTGACATTTCCATTTAGGTTATAATGAAGCAATATCTGAAGTTTTATGAAAATCCAAATTTGGGCACTAATAGGCAAAGATAAGTTACCCGAAGATAAGTTCAGGTCTGAAGGTTAGTTCATGTCTTATCACAGAGATATTTTAATCTCCCAAATTGATATCAACCAAATCTTCCATGCTCCATTAAATCTTATAGATATTTGGAATAGGTCTGAGATGATTATTTTAAATTTGTTTATTGAAGACGCTGTTTAAATAGCAGCGTGAATAAAGCACTTCATTTAATATTAAAAATAAAAACTAGGTACTTTGGGCAATATTGTTTTGCACCTTTCCCCTATGCGCAGTACCTGGTGTTCCAAGATATCTCCAGAAAACACATACTTACCTTCTTATCTACCCAAGAGGTACATTATAGCAAAATTTCAGGGTGCATAAAACACTCCATGAAAAGTGCGTTGCCAGCTCTCCGACTATCGTTAATTTTGATGATACATTATTTAACGCAATAAAAAAAAAAACTATTTATCTTCCGTGACAAAGCACGGGCATTCAGCTAGTAAGTAATAAATCAACATAAGGGTGACCCATAGATAACACAAAATGTATCCCTTAATTATTTTATTTTCTTGCACTACCGTCCACCCAGGATAATTTCGATGCAATAATTGGCCGAGTCGTATTCGTGTGAGAAGAGTTATTGAATGTTGGAGGTCTGAGATTCATTGCGATGGAATGGTGGATTCCGTTCCGCCCGGATAACGGAAAGCTAAATGTGATTGGAGCACGACACTTCGTCCAAACTCCCTCCAATATTAATACGTCGAAATGTATATCATTCAATTCAATCAAGAACACTCCCAATTAGTGGATAAATTGAAACCGGATGAAAAAATATTAAGCCGCTTGATGGATGGTTAAATCGCGTTACTTTACGGCATATTCCTCTTTTTCCAACGGAGAAATATATAAACCTTAGACAAGTGAATAGAGAAATATATCGTTGGGTGCTAATGGACTACATATTGAGTTCGAGAAAAAGAGGGTGAAAATAAGGCGGAATTAGGTTAAAAAAAATGGATAACCCTAACAAGAGTATTTCGATAATGCTGTAAAACATACACCGCCCTATCAGTGCAAAAAACAAGTCCGACTCACAGGAACTTCGTCATCTTAAGGCGTTTTCGTGTATTTGAAAATTTGGAATATGCATAGTTAATATTCATTAAACATAATTAATCAAATTCAGGAACATAAATATGCTTTAGCTCCACCCGAAAAACCTATGTAATGTATTGTATAACATACAGTCTTCTTTTTCGTACATGGCCACCCCGCCAGCGCGAACACCGTCGGACACTTTTTTGTAATGTTTTTTTCAGTTTAGTCATCGCTAAAGTATATTTATGCTAAAAGAATTACAAAAGAGAAGACACTTTTTCTAGCGTTTAATTATCAGCAAACATGAAAATGAATGTTCCCTACTCGTATGATAGAAAGTGTCTGCCCTTTTGTAATTATTTTCAATTATTTTTATGGAAGGTGAAGTTTAAATCGCAGCCTGAATAAAACACTTTATCTACTATATACATATTTGTCAAATACCACTCACTCACTGACCTATCATCGCCCAACTAACGTATTTTGATGCACTAAACACGAATCCGTTGAAAAAAAAAAAGTTGCTCGCAACTAGGAAAGAAGTTATTAAGCACTAAAGTTCACTGCTATGGAGGTTATAAAAGACGGGGTAAACAGGTTATATGTAAACACGCGCATGCGCAATAGTCCTTAATGACGAAGTTTAATTGGAATTTAGACTCACCTGTGGTAGCTGACTTGGTCGTAAACTGTCGCTTTTGGGTATACGTGCAATGCGTTTCCGCTCGCTCCGCTCTCTCAAGAAGATATCAAAACCCATAGTCAATCCAACTCGCAGAAATGAAAAGAATTCTATGCCCAAAAGTCGTCCAAGGCATTCTTCTAATCCTCCTAGACATCTCCAGACGTGATGTTCGGTGGATATAAGTCCGCAATCGCACCGAAAAAAATCATTTATGCGCATTATCACTTCATTTATGCGCATTATCACTTCATTTTTATTGAACACTTTCTACAAAAAACTGTAATAACGATAACAATAACAAGCTAATTACAGCTTAGAGGGAATTAGAGAAGCTTAGAAGGAACAAATCATAAAGGCATTAGCTAATTATTAAGGGATTTCTGTTATATAATACTTTTCAGGAGCGAAACAAGAAATTTGAAGAATGTTTCATTATTTAAAAAAATGTTTCTGAATAAATAAGTGTTGGTAAATTTTAATAATTGATAGTTAATTTCAATTACACTTCTTCATTAAGGACTATTGCGCATGCGCGAGTTTACAAGTACGTTGTTTATGCGATCGTTTGTAACCTTCATAACAGTGAACTTTTTTTTTAAATAACTTCTTTCCTAGTTGCGAGCAACTTTTTTTTTCAACGGATTCGTGTTTGGTGCATCAAAATATGTTATAGTGCAAACTTTGAAGAAAATCGGTGCTGAGGACACTCTCCTTCAGTTTTACCAAATCTTTCTTCTCAATTAAAAGGTCAGTTGAATCCGTTTACTGGAATATGGTTTTAGGAGCGAAATTTGTGCGAAAGATTCTTTAACGTAGGAAAACGAATGAAACCATTTTTTAAGCGAGTTCTGTAGCCATTTACCAGAAAAATTGATAGAAATACTTTTCAAAACTAATTTTCTGTTTGGGTATTAAGAAACGAAGTATATGGAAAAAAAAATTGTATGAATGGTGATACAAAGTTTTCGGATCTCAGTATATTTTCTAAAATATCTCGAAAACGATTGGGAACTCGAAGTGGAATGCGGCTATTCGAAAGGTTACTAAATTCAATACTATGTTGTAATGTTCGGTGGTGCGATGTGAATCGAAGAGATAAGTGCTTAAAACTTCAAATTTGTTACTTTTATGCTTTTCAACACGGTTACCTCCACATGGTGTTTCCTGGGTAACTTTAAAGTCCGTGCAATCATAAGCTGTACACAATTATGTAGTAGCGTTAATTTTGATCATATCTTATTTAACTCAATATAAAAAATACTTATTGGCCGTGACGAAGCACGGGTATTCAGCTAGTCAACTATATATTTGTCAAATACCACTCACTCACTGACACACCGACTCACTGACCTATCATCCCCCAGCCCAAACCGCTTGACAGAAAATTTTGAAATTTTGCATGGACACTCCCTATATAACGTAAGCACTCGCTAAGAAAGGATTTTTTGATATTCGAATTTTTAAGTATTTTTAGAGGGGTTTAAAGTTTGAGTTGGTTAGAGCATGCAAGCCTAGGCAGCAAGCGTTGCTAGGACGATAACAGAACAGCTGTTACCGTACATTATCTATTTCATAGTATTATTTTTAATTGAGGTTAATTTCAACTATGATGGCAGTCCTTGAATTACTAGAAATAAACTGTCCCTCATAGAGTTTTAATTGCGTTTCTTTTCTGCCTGTCCCCGTCAGATAGGCTTGCCATATTTTTGGAGAGTTAAACCGAGACACATTAATATGGGATGGGCATACCAGGGGGGGGGGAATAAAAACAGTACAAATTATAAGCAAAATGGTGGGTTTTAAGCCTAGCAAGTAACGGGAAGGGGGAATCCTGAACTGTTAGTCTACTCAAAACTTAAAAATAAGAACGGAACTTTTTTTGCTACTTGATTTTCTTAAAAAAATCTCTCAGCCAAATAGTAGTGTCTGGCAGCTGAAAGCGCTGTGTAGGTAGTTCCAGCGTTTTACTGTTAGATTACTTCCCATTTCTTTGACTCTGTGAGCAGTAGTAAAAATGTTGATTGTAGAAAAGTAACTGATTTATAAAAGATTCTTATAAACATGAATTCATTACTTTTTACATCTTACAGCCTTTTCCGGGACATTGATAATACCGGGCGGGACACCGAAACAATTGCAAAATACCGGGACAGTCCCGGTCAAACCGTGATGTATGGCAAGCCTATCCTTAGAGTTTTCTAGGTGAGGTAATAATATCCGGAACCCTCGCACAGCCTCCTCGCCTATAACCTTGGTAATACTCGCAAATTTAATCTTAATAAATAAATATAATAATATAAACTTTTAAATTTTAACGCCCATTGAATAACATATAGTATGACGGGAACCGTGCTGTAATAAACTGCACAAAATTGTATAGTAACGTAATTTTAATGATACATTATTTAACACAATAAAATAACTACGTATCTGCCGTGACGAAGCATGGGTATTCAGCTATCTACTATATATTTGTCAAATACCACTCACTCACTGACACACCGACTCACTGACCTATCATCCCCCAGCCCAAATCACAGCCCAAATCACTTGACAGACAAATTTGAAATTTTGCATGGACACTCCCTATAGATCGTAGACACTCGCTAAGAAAGGTTTTTTTGATACTCAAATATTTAAGTACTTTTAGGGGATTTGAATTATTAAGAAGTTCCTCATCGGGTTAAAAATGGTCCGATTATGATGACATTTGGTACGAAAATCTTTCTCCTCATTTGAAAGGCCAAGTTCATTAACCAGCTGAATCCGTTTACTGGAGCAAAAATTGCGCGAAAAAATCGGAACGCTTACGTTTTAACGGTTCCTTAACGTAGGAAAACGAATGAAACCATTTTTGAAACGATTTCTGTAACCGTTTACGAGAAAAATTGATAGAAATACTTTCCCAAACTAATTTTCGGTGTGGGTATTCAGAAACGATGATTGGTTCACTTGAAACTTGTACCAGGTATTTGACATTCATCTAATCTATGATATTTAAACTTTGCTATCGTTTGGAGGTAAGAAGTATGTGGGAAAAAATTGTATTAAGGGTGATACAAAGTTTTCGGATCTCAGTATATTTTCTAAAATATCTCGAAAACGGTTGGGAAATCGTAGTAAGTGGAAGGCGGCTATTTGAAAGGTTACTAAATTCTCTACAAAAAAAGATTCTGTTGTAATGTTCGGTGGGGCGATGTCAATCGAAGAGATAAATGCTTAAAACTTCAAAGTTGTTAGTTTTTTTCTTTTCAACGTGTATTTGTTTCTTTTTACCTAACTTTTTAAGTGGTTGTTGTTTTTTTTTTGTTTACTCCCCAACGGAAACAAGCAAGGTTACCTCTACATGGTGTTTCCTGGGTAACTCTAAAGTCCGTGCAATAATAAGCTGTACAAAATTAAGTAGTAGCGTTAATTTTGATCATATCTTGTTTAACGCAATATAAAAACTACTTATCGGCCGTGGTGAAGCAAGAGTAGTCAGCTAGGTTCATATTAAAAAAAAGGTGGGGTTTTTTGTACATGTTGACCCCCTTAAAAGTAGTATGCCTTCTTTATTATTCATTGTAAAATTACCTTAATTTTATATTAAAGATTGTTGGTTTCTGAATAAAACACTTTTTTGGGCCATATTTGTTTGCACATTTCCCCTATGTGTATCCAAAGGACAGTCCAGCCAACACATGGTAACCTTTCTATCTACACGGAGAGATACACTATAGCAAAATTCTAAGGTTTTATGTTTAATACTATTGTTTTATTAAATTATTCAATATTTCTTTAAAAAAAAAAAAAAAAAAAAAAAAATCAGTCCCGTAACAGGCCACAAGGGCCCAGAGGGGCAGATACTGTAGAGGTATCTGATTCTTGACCATACGGCACACTAGGGAGATAGTGTGGTCAATACTATGCTACGGCCGCCTGATTTTCCCCTTGGCTGCTTCGACTGTTAGAGTCATTAGCACCCAAGGTACCCATTATTAATTAAATTAATTAAAGGCTGGGTGAGCCTAGGGACGTTCTGGGACCCCAAATCCAACCCTCGAACGGCACCACTAGAAGAAAATATCTTTAGTGCGCGCTCGGGTTTTGAACTTGGTCCTCCAGTTCATTAGTCGAGTGCTCTACCACTGAGCTAACCTCGCCCCCAATATTTTCTTAATCAACTATTTTTAGACTTAGAGGTTTGCCTCCGCATCAAGAGTTGCATTTGTTAACAAGCTTCAAAATGGTACCTTCTAGTTTATTAAAAAAATCGATTTCAATCTATTTTTTCTAAGTCAAAACCAATAAATTTGCTTTAGCGTGAAGAAGCCTTTCTGAACAAATTCTTTAATTTCACACGATGATGGTGATGTCCCATCCTTCCACCACTACATGACGTTTATTACACAAGCCCATCTACCAAATATCAAATCACTCTTGTTTCAAATGGTTGGTTGCCTAGGCCATAACGGACGAGTGGTGACGGAATGGCTGAAGTGTGAATTCTCTAACTGTTCCCACACTACGTAAACACAATTTTTGCTCTGGAAAGGGTAGGGGGACACTTTGGAATCCAGGGTGAAAGAATTCAGAAGAACATATTACAATTATTATTATTATTTTTTTTTCTTTTTCTTTTTTACGGCGCATCTACATCTAGGTCATTAGCGGCGACATCCAGGGAGCAGCGAGGAATTTTACCAGCGAGCCGTGGGGTGATAAAATTCCTGCCGGAGGTTGGGAATCGAACCCACCATCTCCCGCTTATGAATCCAAGGCGCTAGCCATTAGACTACGGGAGACCCCTAATTACAACTATTGTAAGTACAATGAATACATGTATTATGGGGTTATGCCTTGAGGGTCTTAATTTTTAATATTAATTCTATAGCCAACGGCCATAGCCACGTTGAATACACCGGTTCCCGTAATCACCGAAGTTAAGCAATGTCGGGCGTGGTCAGAACCTGAATGGGTGACCGACCACGTGCTGTTGGCATTATAAAAGGGTGGCAACCTGTAGATAGCCCGGCGCTAATAGCAAAATAGTTGATGCGCCGTTAAAAACGAAAAAAAAAAGAAGAAATTAATTCTATTATATTTAATAAAATGTCTGCTTATAAGTTAACTGGGTTATACATCACAATAATTTGAAATGGTTTTACAAAAACCTCTCTCCTGAGGATAAAAAGCGACAAAAAAATACATTTAAATGAAAAGCGCCCTCAAAAGTTGCATTAAAATGACACCTTACAAATAGTTATTAGTGAACTAATAACTATTTGTTCAGTAGATTTTCAAAATGTCTACAAATATAGGCTTAACGTCTAATTGTTGCACGGCGTTACGGAGGACGTCTTGTCTTTGAGTTCTCCATGACCTGACACTGCTCCTGGATCCTGTTGATGAGTTCCTCCTTCGTTGTCTCGGGCTC
Organism: Gonocerus acuteangulatus; assembly: GCA_946811695.1. Taxonomy (NCBI): domain Eukaryota; kingdom Metazoa; phylum Arthropoda; class Insecta; order Hemiptera; family Coreidae; genus Gonocerus; species Gonocerus acuteangulatus. The sequence goes on along the minus strand of OX328130.1, from coordinate 44,237,369 downwards.
TGAGTACACTCTGCACTTCAATGTTCCCAATGCATGGAAATCTAGAGGATTTAGATCAGGAGGCAAACGAACTGGTCTATAGTGGCCGGTACAACGGTTAGGGAATCACTCATCAGACATTCCGTCACCACTCGTCCATTATCAGATGGGCATCCAACCATTTGAAACCAGAGTGAGTTAATATTTGGTAGATGGGCGTGTTTAATAAACGTTATGTAGTGGTGGAAGGATGGGACATGACCATTATCGTGAAAAATTAAAGAATTAAAGAATGGCTCCTTCACGCAAAAGCACATTTATTGGTTTTGACTTAGAAATCAGAAAAAAATAGATTGAAATAGATTTTTTCTTACAAGTACTAGGTACCAATTGAAGCTTATTAAATAATGCAACTTTTGAGGCGGAGGCAAACCTTAATGTCTAAAAATACCTGATTAAGAAAATTTTGAATAATTTAATAAAACACTAATATTAAACATTCTCATCTATATGGCTTTTAATATAGCTCTTATATTGTATGGTAATAAATATTTCAATAACGGATGTTTCTTAATGGAAATTTAATGTAGATTCCAAAAAAGTGGTTTTTATTTACGATAAATTGATCACAAATTCCGAAACCTCAGTTTTTCTTTAAAAAAAGACAAAAGTTTGATTAGCTCCTCTACATTTTCAGATAGACCGCTAATTTTTGCGCAACTGAACTGCAAACGGGGTGAAGAATAAACACCTAAAGTTGTGACATCTCAATGCGGGACACCCTGTATAGAACTATTCAGTGTAATATAAATTATTGCATAAAGATTGTACAAATCACGCAAATAACAACTATAATGACAAATTATTGAGTTTAAAATAAAATTTTACAAGTTAATTTTGTCGTTTTGGTAACATTAGTGAGTAAAAAGCTCGTTTAGAGCCTTCTGCTCAAATTCAGGGACATAAATATGCTTAATTTACTGTATAACATACAGTCTTCTGTTTCATACATGGCCATCCCGCCAGCGCGAACGCAGCGGACACTTATTTGTGACATTTTTTGTAGCACATTTTTGTAACGTGTTTTCTAGTTTAACTACACATACTCCACAAGACAGACGATGGACTCACTACAGATTGTCCATATCTTTACACAATATTTCATTATTTAAAACATTTTTAATTACTAATCAGGCGGAAGTATAACAAATAAAAGACAGGAACTAATAAAAATGATTAACAATTCTCCGTTCTACTATTTTCACACCAAGTGCCTCATCTGGAGCTAAACATAAAGCTTATTACAGCCATATTAGGAAAATCGGCCTTCCAATATCTCAATCATGACTTGGTCGTCATACAATTAGTACTTGTATGTGCACCCGCACTTTTAAAGGTTTGAATTCCAAATGCATTGGTACGAGAATAGTTTCTTTTGTCTTATTTTATTCCTGAAGTTTAGTGAGAAGTCCAAAGCAGAACTTTTATTTTCAGAGTTGAACTTAGAGCATCGACAATACTAAGGGGAAGTGTTGTCAGAACGAAAGTAGAAAAGTCCGTCAAGCAGGAGCTGCATAACAAAGCACTTTCTTCCTCAGAATTTTTGTAGTCTAGACTACATAACTGAATAATTTGCTGTAAATAATCTATATAAATAAAATAAAAACGTGAATAGTTCTGCTCATTTACATTTCTTATGAGGACTGTTCAATTATTAATGTTGTAAATAATTTCCTTCCAGAGTTATGTTTATACATGATACTGTACTACTTAATAAATGCACAAAAACTTCACATTCCGTCTTTTGATCTGACGCAAGAACAGGATACCGTCCTAGTGGGAGATAGCGCTCCTCGTGGAGGCTTTGGGAACCTACGTCTGGCGGGATGATTCTAATGAAACAGAGTTTAAAGTAAACCCTCCTTTCCAATAGTCCGATTTACTTCATTTTTACAACACTTCTTTCTCATGAGATACCCACGAAGAATACTGCGTTTCGTTACAATACAGCAGAAATTACGACCTGTATGTATCCAAATAACCCGATTTAGTTTACTTTACAACCCATTTTTCTCTGTTGATTACCACCACGAATGCCGAGTTTCGTTGAAATTTAACAAAAATTACGGCTGGCAGTGGCAAATTGGTATTGTGGGTCTGGAGAAAACCCCCCCCCCCTTCTAATGAACCGATTTAGTTTATTTTTAGAACGTATTTCTCTCTTTAGATCAAAATAACGAATACCGAGTTTCGTTGAAATATAACAAAAACTACGGGTGGTATGGTCAAATTAGTGTTTTGGGTCCGGGGTAGACCCCATCCTCCCGGTGGGCCGATTTTGGTGGATAACGAACTCGTTCAATTGCTTCCTATTTGAACGCTATATACCACGTTTCGTGAAGAAAAAACAAAAACTCTGGCCGCTATCGCGTTAACAGACATATATATATATATATATATATATATATATATATATATATATATATGCATATATATATATATATATATATATATATATATATATGCATATATATATATATATACACATATGCATATATATACATATATATATATATATATATATATATATATATATATATATATATATGCATATATACATAAATATATATAGATATATATAAATTTTAACGAGGGTCATTTTCGGTGTCTACTAGGTAGGATCGATTAAGATTCGAAGACATTTTTCAAAAATTCCGTCATGAGTACAACCTCAATAGCTACTTTCCTTCGGAGGAAAGTGCTAAAAAGGCGTGGGTGGTTTGTTCCTCCTCTGTAGGCACTCTGGGAGATATTTCAGACAAGGAGTTATTTCTGTATGACAGACGATTCTCCGCATAGTTGCCGATAGACGTCCCACAGTGCAGAAGTGGGTGATCTGTCTAAATGTCGTTGACAGCCGAGGAGTTGAAGAAGAAATAAAAGTAGTTCTGTATATGAGTGAAGCTCCGAAATGATGCACTGATTTCGGGCCTCGTTAAAGATCGACGTCCCACAGAGTGGTCGTTGGCGAATTGTAATTCTTCCTGAGATACCCTTAGAGTTATCTGTACATAATAGAGGCCAAGAGATGGTGCACAGATTCCCGACCCATCTGCTGCAGCTCGAAGTACCACACTGAATTTGACGTGGGTGATATGTCCTTTCTTCGTAGATAGTCTGGGAGTTATTCCACTGAAGGTGTGAGATGGTGCACAGATTCCCGGCCTAGTTGCGTATGGACGTCCCACAGAGTATACTTTCTTCCGTAGATAACGTATGGTTTGTAGACAAAATTTTTATCTTTGCATTATATTGGTGGGGAAATGGTTCACAGATTCCCAGCGTAGTTGCAAAAAGAAACCTTATAGAAATAGAAGTTGCTGACATGTCCTTCATCCGCAGATAGTCTAGGAGTTGGAGTAATAAGAAGAACCATCTATAGATGATAGAAGGTGCACAGATTTCCACCATAGCTAGGCAAGATTTCCAACACAGGCAGAAGTGGCTACCATGTCCTTCTTCCTGAAGGTAGTCTAGGAGTTGTAGTAAGAAGAACCATCTAAGTATGATAGAGGCCGGGAGATGGTGCACAGATTCCCGGCCTAGCTGCAGATCGAAGCCCCGCATTGCGCCTCGTCGGACCTACTTCCCTCCTAATCAGCCCATCCTAGCAGTTCTAATCAATTCATAGCTTCTAAATGCAATTCCTCTGATAAGATTTAATTTAAAGTATTCCAGATAATTAAGATTTTCTAGAACAGTTTTTGATTCATGTTCTTCATTTTAAGTATTCTTAATTTTATACAGATTATTTACAATTGTAAGTTGCAAAAGAATGCTTTGGACTAATTTTTAAGGTAGCTTATTGCCAGAATTACTAGAGCTTGATGTTATTTGTGACATATGCCTCGATCAGAAAGATTCAGTAAGGACTAAATTTCTTATATCTGCGTTTACATAGCCATCGCTGGAGTTGTCAGGTCGTATTGCACTTTGAAAGTGCATATGACTTTCTGAATCCTCCGGCAGATATGCACTGCGTCATCGAAGCGCACTTCCGTTTTTACAACCTTCCTCAACATCTATGGCTTCCGACATGACATAACTCATCAATGCAGTGCTTGTATTCAAGGTGCATCGAAAGCCACGGCCTCTAGCAAAAGTGGTTTTCCTGCTAGTAAGGCTTACCCAAAAGTCCAGGCCGTTTTTCTCCCTTTGCCAAAGTCCCAATTATTAAACCCCTACAAATGATTAGTGCACGTATACTATTACCTAAACGTAATTCATTAAGACTCAAAAATTTGCAAATTATTTGAATGCTGTATAAACATACTCTAAAAATTAAAAAGCTAAGAAGAAATATTGGAGGTTGGAATAGAATTATTCTTCATAGAGACAGGAATGTCAATTCGCTCACGTGAAAAAAACCGAGGAATATATTTATTTATTAGGAGTTTTGGCTGTTCTGAGGAAAATAAACACAAGAAACCTTTAAAAGCAACGAATATAACACTTTTTTAGTTGTATGCTCTTATTTCTCCGAGTGAGAATGTCCCATTGAAAATAACTTCAGAACCTTTGGAAAATTTACTAAGCGTTCGAATGGCCAGCTTCTACCCAAGACAATTTCCCAACCGTTTCGAAATATTGAAGAAAATATACGAAGACCCGAAAACGCTTCATGTCTGATAATAACATTTTTTTTTTTTTCCTAATTCTTCCTTTACTCCAAGTACAACGAAAATTAAAATATTTTAGTTTGGATGATTGTGAAACGTCCGTAAAATTTAATCGTTTCGTTCGTCTGACGTCCGTCAATATAATTAGTCGTTTCAGAAAAACCAAACCGAAAAATAGTTAAGAAAACTAGTTTTATCAACGTTTCTCGTATATTTAAACCAGGTTTCATTCGTTTTCCTACTTTAGAAACTCTAAGTGTACCTGTAACCATATTTACGCGAATAAGTGAGCGCTACGATTTTGTTTGTGCGAATTACCTTCAAAAAACATGTTTTGGTTGACGGATTCTGCTGTATAACGAACTACACCTTTAAAATTATACCAAGGATTTAAATACCAAATTCGGACCATGTTTTTGGCAGTTACAGAGTGAACAGAGAAAGATATATATTTGAATTAATGGTATTTTCATGTCCTTTGGGATCTGAGACATACACCGTACCCTTTGTTTGCAATGGAAACGCGCTAAAATGACCCAAGCATTTACCAATGAAGTTTATAAAATAAGATCAGTCAATACAATAAAAACACTTTCACATGTTAGTAATTTTATTAAAACTGACCATCCTGTTTCACATTCGCTGTTGCATCTTGATGAAATTTGATGTCACACGATTTTGACGAAATTCGGTACAAAAATCTTTCGTCGAATTTGAAAGATAAAGTTCGTTAACCAACAGAATACGTTCACCGGAAGGTGCATTTTGGAGCGAAATTCGCGCGAAAAAAAAATGTATCTCCTAAGTTTTCGAGGTCATAAGCATGCAGGTAATCGTTTTATAGATTTCATAACATAGGTCACGAATGAAACCATCTGTAACCTTTTTCGGGAAACATTGAAACGCTTACTTTTCCAAACTTTTTTCGTTTTGGGTATTCAGAAACGATTAATTCAGTTGGAACTTGTTCCAGATGTTCGACATTCAACTAATCTAAAATATTTAAATTTTGGTTGCGTTTGGAGGTAAGGAAGTATTTGAAAAAAAAAAAAAAATAATAATAGACATGAAAAGTATTCGGATGTTAGTAAACCCTATCTTGAAAACGGTTGGGAAATCGTCGTAAGTGGAAGGTGATCATTCGAAAGCTTAATAAATCCCCTACAATAAAGGATCAGATGTAATTTTTGATGGGGTGATGTCAATCCGAGAAATAAGTGCTTAAAACCAGGGGTCGAAAATAATTGTTAACATTTATTTTAAAAAGATATTTTTTAAACTTTTACTTTTATTATCATTTTTAAAAAGTGAAAGTTATAACATAACTTTTTGGGTTTAAACTTTTTTTTTTTAAGATGTTGTTCATGAAAAGTTTATGTTCGCGGTTTTGTGTTCATGAACCGCGGCAAAAGAAGTGAGAAATACTCAATAATTCTACTTCGTTTTATGATGTTTATATTAAAAGCGGAGAGAAAAACCAAGTCAATTAAATGAAAGAATCGTGCCATGTACAGAGTAATAAAGGCCTAAGTATATTAATCAGTAAGGAAAATTATCATAAATCTTACACATTGTAAGATAAGTTGTTAATTTAATTTGTATTAACTTTGTCTTCAGATGTCGCGGTAAAATAGCATGTCGTCCATGAAGGGAGTGCATAAACTAGAAGAGAATGATATAATGAGATGGCGGACTATGGAGTTATCGTTAAATGCAAATCTTGCAACTAGAACATGCAAGCGTGGATGTGCATAAAGCAAGCCTTCTAGATTAGAGTCCTTACAGCTATTCATACTCTCTACGACAATACATGTTTTAGCGCGTTTCTTCTCTCCATCCATTAGGAGGAAACCTGCTTCTGAGGTTGAACTCATGAGGCACGTTTCAGAACCTGTTATTACGGTTGTAACGGGGCTCCGTTGTTAGTGTTTTTTTTTTTAAATATATATATATATATATATATATATATATATATATAAAATCAGTCCTGTAACAGGCCACAAGGGCCCAGAGGGGCAGATACTGTAGAGGTATCTGATTCTTGACCATACGGCACACTATGCTCCGGCCGCCTGATTTTCCCCTTGGCTGCTTCGACTACTAGAGTCATTAGCACCCAAGGTACCCATTATTAATTAAATTAATTAAAGGCTGGGTGAGCCTAGGGACGATCTGGGACCCCAAATCCAACCCTCGAACGGCAGCACTAGAAGAAAAAATCTTTAGTGCGCGCTCGGGTTTTGAACCTGGTCCTCCAGTTCATTAGTCGAGTGCTCTACCACTGAGCTAACCTCGTCCCCATATATATATATATATATATATATATATATCTGTTCGCTCTGAAGCTGGCCCCAAAAATGGCGCGATTTGGTATGAAAATCCTTCCTGTAATATACTTAAGTTCGACAACCAGCTGACTCAGTCCACAGGAACACAGTTTTTGTGTAAAAAATACTATGTGCTAAAAAAGATAGTGAGTGCTAAAAACTTCAAAATTGTTAGTTTCATTTTTTGGAACTGGTGTTTTTCTCTGTTTACCTCAGTTTTTAATTGGTTGTTATTTTTTAAATTGCAGTTCACAGTAAAATGGGTATTTTCACAATTTTCGCGGGGTAATGTGTGCTAAGGATACTGCCAGAATCATGTTGTGGTACCTAAAATCTTTATATATGAGATTAAATACCGTTAAAGTCATATGTAACATAATTATTTAGATGAATGAATAGTCCATCCGACGGAATTTTCCATTTGATTCCTCTAAAAACGGTTGACATAACTTATGACGTTCAGCGGAGAATATAATTATATATATATATATTCTATTCCACGTATTTTTGACCATTAATTACGTATATTTATCAGTTATTTAATTACGCCAGTCGTAATATGGGGGGCGAGCTGACCACACATGAGGATTTAATGGTTCCTGAGGAGGTGACATAAAGGCCACGAAACATGTAGGGCTCACCAACAATAAAGTAGTACATAAGAAAAAGGAGTACTATTCTTTTGACCTGTGCCATATATATCCAATATATATACATATATATTGGATATATATGGCACAGGTCAAAAGAATAGTACTCCTTTTTCTTATGTACTACTTTATTGTTGGTGAGCCCTACATGTTTCGTGGCCTTTATGTCACCTCCTCAGGAACCATTAAATCCTCATGTGTGGTCAGCTCGCCCCCCATATTACGACTGGCGTAATTAAATAACTGATAAATATACGTAATTAATGGTCAAAAATACGTGGAATAGAATATATATATATAATTATATTCTCCGCTGAACGTCATAAGTTATGTCAACCGTTTTTAGAGGAATCAAATGGAAAATTCCGTCGGATGGACTATTCATTCATCTAAATAATTATGTTACATATGACTTTAACGGTATTTAATCTCATATATATATATTTATATATATATATATATATATATATATATATATATATATATATATATATATATATAATTTATTTAGATTTTAACGTCCACTGATACATGTAGCCCTAATGAAGGTATTTTAATAGATTTCTGAATATTATAGGAAAAGCTAAACGTCGAAATAGAAGAATTCTACTCGGTCTAGTTACTTAACACGATGAATAACCTTCCTCAACTTCTCAGGCTTCCGACATGACATAACCGATCAATGCAGTGCTTGTATTCAAGGTGCATTGACTGCCAAGGCCATAGAACAAGCGTTTTTCCTGCTAGTGAACAGGCTCAAAAATGGTCCGAGTTTCATTAACTTTGGTACAAAAATACTTTAAAAGGCCTATTTTAAAATTCTCGCGAAAAATCGTGACCGGTGGATAAAATTAGTTCTTCTAACTTAGAACTTCTTCACTTAGAATTCAGTTGATATTTTTTCTATATGTTTGTAATGTATACATTAAAAAAAGAAAAACTCCCCTTTAATACAACTGCGCCACACTTCTATACAAATCTACAATACTACCCATACTTGCACATGCCCTGTCTGGTTTGGCCCAGTAACATACACTTAAAACGTCTAACAACTTCTTAACTCATGGTACTCCGAATAGTGTTCAATGCTCCTTGGTTTGTACGGAACAGCCAAATCCATAGAGAATTTGAGAGGTTGATCCATTTTTGACTCGCATAGAAAAGCTAGTGCGAAAATATCACCACACTCTACCAGCGTCCAGCAGTTCCGTGTTTTATCAACTGGGACAAAGAAAAACGTCGCGAATAAAACAGAGACTTTATCAAGACATTTTAAACCTTTAAATGTTTACCTTAAAAATTTTGTTTTGTGTATAATACGTTTTGTATTGGTCCAAAAAAATAAAAATGTTTGTTTCTATATGTTTGAAATTCACCCAAACTAAGATATTTATTTTTTGAGGTAAGGAAGTGTTCGAAAAAAAAAATGTTTATTAAGAGACATACGGCGTTAATAGCCAAATTGTTGATACACCGTTAAACACACACACACACACACACACAAAATAATAAAAATTAAGAGAAATGAGCAGTATTGTCTTTAATATCTCAAACACGGTCGACAAATCTTAGTAAGTGTGAAGAAACTGTTCAAAAGCTCACTGAAGTATCCAAAAACGGCTCCGACATAATTTTCGATGGCATTTCGGACACAATTTCTGTTATATTTGGAGTTAAGGAACTGACATGAGCAGTTTCAGGATTTTTGTATATTTTCTTAAATACTCTAAAAGTAAACGTTCGAAAGCTTAATAAATGCACTAAGTTTCAGAGGTAATCTTCGATGGGACGCTCACATTCGGAGGAAAAAGTCAAGGACCGAAATAAAAATTAAATGTTTCAAAAACATTATGAAAAAAAAATACTTCATAATTTATATTTTTAAAATTAATGAATAACTGTTGTGAAATAATTTTTATATAAAAATTACCTTGACAAAAATTGTTTGGAAAATTTAAATAATAATTGTTTCTGAAAAAAATCTAGATTAATCTTGATATTAAAAAAAAAAAAGATTTATTATTGGAAGGGTAAAAATACGGATATATAATATATCCATGGTTTTTCTCTTGCAATAATAATTTTTTTTTTAATTATTAAATGAATGAACTGTATATCATAAAATACATTACAAATATATCATACAATTTATGAAATACAGTTCATTCATTTAATAATTTAATTTTAATCAATCCCTTATCATGAGAGACATTATACATATTATCTTCTGACTTTTAGATCTTATTCCGTATCCCTAAGGAATATTGACATTTTCATGTCGAGTAAATAGAATATTTTTCAACCTACTAGGCATACAAAACAAATTCATCATTCGAATCGATACACCAATGTTCATCTGATAACAGATACAGTGCGCTGATAACAGAGCCTGCTAATTGTCCATGTCCAGAAACAGAGTGACGTCAGGTTTAGCTGCCATTGAGTAAGACATCGTTCTGGAGAGATGTCGCCCCCCCCCTTCCCCTCCCGCTTTCTGGCTGAATCGATATCCGGCCATTCACCGCGCTCCTCATCTCGCCACCAACAGCACACACTCTTCCCTCCATACAATACTATGGTTAATCTTGAAGCGCCATGTGACTTTGACGGGTATTGCCCACGTGGTTCGTTAGTGTTTGATTATCCTCTTGACATATTTCGGAGGGACGTAAAATAATGAAACGATTGAAGTTTTTTTGAAAAAAAAAAAACTTCTAATGCTCATCGATCTTAAAGATCCAGTTCTACCTACATTTTCTAGTTACTGAAAATTACCTTATATTATATAAAGAGGATATGTTCCAAAAAGAATTCGTTTTTTTTTTTCTAATGGAACAAGCCTATTTATTTCCAAAAAATTTTAATTCTATGTTGACACTAAAACGTCTTTTCGCAAATAATATTTTAGAGCTCACGTGCACCTTTGCAGTTGCACCATGTAATGGAAAAACCACCCAAACAAAATTTTTTTCGACATTTTTGAAATGCCTTCAAATTTTCATCGAACCCCCAATCAACATATATATATATATATATATATATATATATATATATATATATATATATATATATATGTGTAGCGTTATATTGAAAGGTCAACTAGCCTGTACGGGAACAGTGATGAAGCTTATACAGGTCTCGTTGCTGATGTTGAGTTCTTGCTGATGATGGTTGATCTGCCTGCCTTCTTGTAGTAATAGTAGGTATATCGTACTCCCGTAGTAAACGATTGAAAGAGTTCGTTACACCTGGAGAGTGGGTAACGAATTTGCGTAATTCGGGTATTTAAAGAGAAAGATGTGTTTCATTAGAAGTTGTGGTTTACTCTGTATTATATTGAAATTAATTGTTTGTGTATGTATACAGGGTGTTCCATTCTTAAACCGACAGACTTCGTATATCCATAGGGAATCGAAAAAATAAGTCAAAAAGTCTTTTGGCAGTTTTCTCGTTTTCGAGAAAAACGCAAAAAACGGTGTTTTTTTTGGACAAATTCCGATTTATAGCTTAAACGAAGCGTTGTACGAAAAAACACCTCAATACAAAAGTTTTAGCTTATTAAATTATCTTGAAGATGAAACTAAGTTCAGCGTCTTGGCTTGAATACACGAGATAATCGTGTTTGAATAAATTACACGAAGAGAATTTATATTTATATATTTTTTAAATAAACTAAAAAAGACATTTGACAATATTTTCATATTTTTTTTCGATTTAAAATATCAGGTAGATGGCACTCGTACTTTCAAATAAACGCCCATGATGGAGGGTTACTCCAACGTGGAAATCAGGAAAAAGTCAGGTAGATACAAATACTATTGTTCGTCAATTTATTGTTTCGCGTCTAATTGAGGCGTTGGATTGGAAACCAATTTGTACAAAAATTAGAATTTTTTTGTAAGCGCTATGATTTGTTTCACCCAAAAAAGAATTTTAAGGTGAAAGAATTCTGATGTTTAACGTACTAGATCATTTAAATAAGAAAACTGGTTTTAGCTCCGAGCCACACACACTCTCTCTCGCACACACTCACACATATATGTATATGTATAGTTGGTACTTCCTGTGAAGAGTGACAGGAAACGAGCCTATGTGTATACATTCGTATTTTGTTATCAGTAAATTGATAAGAGGTTTATAGTCGATAGATCCACTTTGTAGATTGTATACTAATGTTTAGTTGAGGCGGAACGCCCACACAATACTATTTCTAGAGCACAATCAGAGAGACCTTAGTCCTACTGACTGACAACACTTCTAAGAATGAAGCTTATCTGTCAGCTGCCAGATCTCAAATCAATATACTCTTTAAACACTTGTCATTCGTATAATTACAACTTGCGTTCCTTTTTACTAATGGTTTTTTTAAATAACCGCATGGAAGTTGTTGGCAGAATTTGCATTTGTGTAAACAGGAAATTAGTTCTTGATCTTGGCGTATATTAAATGGGATGGATTCCGTTTGTTCTCTATATTAAGACTATTCAGTTTTATTTTCTGGTGAATAGAGGTTTTAGAAATATAAGATGTTGTGCTTTTTCAGAGAGATATTCTCTGAACGTATATGATATACAAATGGGCTGTTAAAATTACATAAATATTTTTCACCTCCTTAAATTTAAATCCTCTGTTCACTCCCGTAACACTCAATCTCGTCCTTCCGATCTTTATACTTATTCCCACCGTACTGCATTATTCGAAAAATCATATGTCACACCTGTCACTTCGCTATGGATTTCCTTACCTTTGTCTGTCTGCCATTCTGCTAACCTAGAAATCCTTAAAACCCCACTCTTCCACCACTTCTTATCCCTGCAAGTTTTACCCACTCCCTAATTTATTTCTTAAAAATGAGTGAGGGGGTTTTCTCAGATGTAGTGTGGAAAATTAACCAGAAGACTTCTGTAGAATGTCTGCCGATATGAGAATGCCCCAGTAGGTAAGGCAACAGAAGGAAGAAGTTTCCTATTGAACGACTATCCTCAGATATTGATGATTGGTCTAGATGAATGATAGAACTATCAATTAACAGCTGAAACATGATAGAAGTATTGGGTTTTTAGATTTTTTTAAGATAGCGTGAAATGTCTTTGCTTTTTTGACGAAGATTAAATAGAAAGATTGGACAGTAATGTTTCCTGCATATAATTGTGTTAATATACGTGGAAATATGAATAACAAGGTTTGAAGTTTTACTACTGCTGAAGTACTGATGATGTGTTTTTTTGCTTATAAGCATCGGAAGATGGGTGAGCCCCTAGGTCCAATTTACTTGAGGAAGATCCGGCTGACGACTGTGGGTGATCCTGAGTTCCTATCGAAAAAAACACTAGGGAGATAACGAGGTCGGTATTATGCTCCGGCCGCCTAATTGTTCCCTTTGCAGGTACCCATTAATAAATTAATTAAAGGCTGGATGGGCCTGGGGACGGAAAGGGAGGCCTATTGAAACCCACTAGAAGATAAAATCTTTATTGTGCTCGGGTTTTGAACACTGGCGGGGTTCCATCTCGTCTGAAGGAACATCCGCCAGAAGACTTTGGGTGATCTTGGATCTAGATGATGGTAATGGGACATAATTAGTTCTTCAATAGATGACTTTAGTGCTTTAAGAAATTGTCTAGACAGAAAACCCCATGAGAATCACTTTACCTTTGAAAATGCATTGACAAGGAAAACAGTCAGACTCGTGAGAACGACCTGAACTCTGGGTAGCATTTATGAAAATTTCGGGGTTACTTTGTTTAAACTATTCTTTTGAAGGAAATGGAATGAGGTGACAGGATTTGTGTACTCCATTAAGCAAAATGAGACAATTACACAATAACATTTGTTGCAATAATCCCTCACATTTTAATGATCTCAAATTTAAAATAACATTTTTAGTGGTATTGAAAAGTTAACAACATTAAAAAATTATTAATAAAAAAATTTCTATGATGTAGGTAGTTAAATGAATGGCAAATCGGTCTCCAATTACGCAAAAAAAAAAAAAAAAATTCTAATGAAAAGAGGGAATAAGGAGTTGAAGGCGTATAAGAGCTTGAGGTGTGAGTGGTGCTGAATGGGTAGGTATTGATCGAGCTGTGCCCTTGGCCACTGTTCCACACCCAGCATCCCACCTTGTCTCCACTTAGGTTCCCAACCTCCACGCTGCCACCAAGCTACCTCCAGATAGCACATCTAACTTTCCTTGTTATATGGCAACTATATGGAGTGTATGTGGTGCTGAATGGGTTTGCATTGATCTGTTTGTGTTTTTCCTTGGTCACTGTCCTACACCCAGCATCCCATCTAGGCTCCCAATCTCCACGCTGCCACCAAACTACCTCCAGATAGCAAAACTAACTCTCCTTTTTACAAGGTAAGAGTATCGATTGTGAGAGGTGCTGAATGGGTAGGTATTGATCTGTTTGTGTGTGCCCTTGGTCACTGTTCTATACCCAGCATCCCACCTAAGATCCCAACCTCCAGAAAGCAAAACTAACTTTCCTTGTTATATGGCAAGTGTATGGAGTGGACGTGGTGCTGAATGGGTTGGTATTGATCTGTTTGTGTTTGTCCTTAGTCACTGTTCTATACCCAGCATCCCACCTAAGATCCCAACCTCCACGCTGCCACCAAGCTACCACCAGATAGCAAAACTAACATTCCTTGTTACATGGCAAGAGTATGGAGTGTATGTGGTGCTGAATGGGTTGGTATTGATCTGTTTGTGTTTGTCCTTAGTCACTGTTCTATACCCAGCATCCCACCTAAGATCCCAACCTCCACGCTGCCACCAAGCTACCACCAGATAGCAAAACTAACTTTCCTTGTTATATGGCAAGTGTTTGGAGTGGACGTGGTGCTGAATGGGTTGGTATTGATCTGTTTGTGTTTGTCCTTAGTCACTGTTCTATACCCAGCATCCCACCTAAGATCCCAACCTCCACGCTGCCACCAAGCTACCACCAGATAGCAAAGCTAACTTTCCATGTTATATGGCAAGTGTATGGAGTGTATGTGGTGCTGAATGGGTTTTTATTGATCTGTTTGTGTTTGTCCTTGGTCACTATATATTTGTTTTGTTATTTTTCCACGGGAAAGAGCGACGTTTTATGGCTAAAACAGGTTCTCAGCCAAAACCACATTTTTGGTCACTCTAGAACGAATAAAATTTAAAAAAGTCCGTCACGCAGGAGCTGCATAACTAAGCACTTTCCTCAGAATTTGGGTAGTGTAGATTGCTTTCCAGAACAATTTGCTTAAAATATCCTACATAAATAAAATAAAAACATGAATAGTTCTCTTTTAAATTTGTAATGAGTAACTGATCAATTAATAATTTGCTTCCAGAGTTATGTTTACACATGGTACCTATTACACTACGTAATAAATACAAAAAACCTCATATTATCGTATTTTGATCTAACGCAGGAACAGGATACAAGTCACTCTAGTGGTAGAAAGCGCTCCTTGCGGCGGCTTTGTGAACCTACGTCTGACGGGCTTTTCTATTGAAATATATTACAAATTAAACCCCCGCTTTCCGATTGACCGATTCAGCTCATTTTTACAACACTTCTTTCTCATGAGTTACCCACGACGTATACCGCGTTTCGTTACAATACAGCAGAAATTACGACCGGTATGAGTATATTAAGAATTTGGGTCAAGAGTAAACCCCCCCCTTCTAATGAACCGATTTAGTTTATTTTTACAACATATATTTACCTGTAGATTGCCACTACGAATACCGAGTTTCGTCGAAATATACCAAAAATCACGGCTGGTAGTGGCGAATTGGTATTGTGGGTCCGGAGTAAACCCCCCCTCCTAATGAACCGATTTAGTTTATTTTTACAACAGTTATTTACCTGTGGATTACCACTACGAATACCGAGTTTCATCGAAATATACCAAAAATCACGGCTGGTAGTGGCGAATTGGTATTGTGGGTCCGGAGTAAACCCCCCCTTCTAATGAACCGATTTAGTTCATTTTTATATCTCACTCGTCTCTCTATATTACCACTACGAATACCAAGTTTCGTTGAAATATAACAAATATTACGGCTGACATAGTCAAATTAGTGTTTTGGGTTCGGTGTAAACCCCCCCTTCCGGTGGACCGACTTTGGTGGTTAACGAACTCGTTCAATCGTTTGCTAATTGAATGCTATATACCAAGTTTCGTGACGAAAAAACAAAAACTCTGGCCGCTATCGTGTTAACAGACACATATATATATATATATATATATATATATATATATATATATATATATATATGCATATATATATATATATATATATGCATATATATATATATATATATATATATATAGATATATATAAATTTTAACGGGGGTCATTTTCGGTGTCTACTAGGTAGGATCGATAAAGATTCGAAGAAATTTTTCAAAAATTCCGTCATGAGTCCAACCTCAATAGCTACTTTCCTTCGGAGGAAAGTGCTAAAAGGATAAACATTTTTTCCAGATGTTTGGCATTCATGTAAACCAAAATGTATAACATTTAGTTACGTCCGGATTAGAGAAAGTGATAGAAAAAAAAACACATTTTCACTCAGAAATAAGACGTTTTGATATTTTCAAATATATTCTTAAATAGCTCGTAAACGTCCAGGAAATTTTGTTAAGTGGAAGGAATCGAAAGCTCAAGGTCGTGGCTTCGATTCGCAATGGGGGTGAGAGTTTTCTTTTAAAAAAGAAAAGGCAACAGCCATCTCGTATCTAGAAAAAGTTCGTTAAATTTTTTTTTAATTGCAATCACTTAGTTGTACAGGTTTTTGGGTAAGTGTTATCTACAGGTAAACACAAAGATAAAAATTATGCAAGGAGTTCTTTTTAACAATGAAAAACTAAAATTCCTGGTGGGAAATGAGCTCTGGGCATGAAGTGGAACGTCTTCGGTCTTGTTTTTTTTTTTTAGATATAAATGTAAAATACAATATATATATACATATATATTGTATAAAGGGAAGGAGGGAAGGCGGATGGTGAGGTTTATTGATCAAGCAGGATGATGAATCGTCGTGGGCCGGAGGAGCCCAAAAATAGGTTACCCCTTTCCTGCTACCACAACGGGGAGCAAAAAGAATTTTAATCAACCAATGAGAAATGCTCCTTCAACACGATTCGTTCTTCAGAAATTATAATAACCATAGCTTGGAGATACATGATATTTTTTATGGAAACATGACGTGGAATTTAATTTGCACACCCAGTAATCGGGATTCTTCAAGAACAGATCAGGGTGGTGCATTTAAAAAAGGCCGACTCACAGGAACTGCGTCATCTTAGCGCGTTTTCGTAACTTATTATCACTGGTGTCATTTGGAAAACCTGGAATTAGTGTACTTAATGCTTTTAAAAGCGTTAAACACCTACTCCCATGAAATCTTGAGATTTAGGCGCCATAATGTACTGAAAACTGTAAATGTACTGAAATTACTCACTCGGTCTTTTTCACTTCTGCTCAGAAAGCTTTATTACAAACATACAAAAACTCGTACTCATTTTAAGTATCTGGTTTTACTAGCAAATTCATTTTACTGCTAAAATAAATTACACGAACAAGAAGAAATAAAAATCTGAGGAATACTGATGTAAAGAACCGTTCAAAACAAAGAAACCAACACTTTCGAGGTTTTAAACACTTAGTTGTCCACATGAGATCTTTCTTCGAAAATGTCTTTAGATCAGTCTTTGTAGAAAATGTAGTAAGCTTTCGAATGGTTACTGCCCACTTAAGACGAGTTCAGTTTTGTTTAACGGTGTCTGTTAACGTTTTCATATTTATATTTTATTTATTGTAATATGACAGTCTACAATTCTATTGTAATATACAATTTGATACAAGTAGCTTGACCAAGTATCAGGTGTCCCTTTGCGTTGTCAGCCCAGTTGTTAATAATTTTTTTTTCTACAACTAACTTAATTTCAAATGTAATCAAAATTTAAATATCTTAGTTAAAATGAATATCATCTAGAAAATGTTTCAAATGAATTAATTGTTTCTGAGTACCCCCTGACCCCCTGACTGAAAATAAGTTTGGAAACCTAGTTTTATTCGCTTTTCTCGAAGATGCCTTCCAGTTACAGACATACGCGTGTATTAAAGAATTACAATACTGCCCTTGGCAATTCCTCGATTTTCATTCAGAAAGGCAATCAGTTTCCGTTCTTAGATTTGATTTTAACAACATGAGTGTAAATTACAAATTTTTCATGATTTAACTCACCCTCAATATCGATTGCCTCCAAAGAGGTAACACATATTTTGGTTTTGTAATTATTGCTTACTACACTAATTTATATGCTAAAGAGTATCACGATGGGATCATATTCATTATATGATGGGCTTTTACACATCCATTTGGCGTAAAATGTGATCGAATATCGTCATGATGAGGCAATAAACGGGCGTAAGTAGAGCGGCACGTGTAGATGACATGTGTGGTCCCTAATTATGAATGACAGGCTGGATATTAGTCTGAGTAGGATTTAATTCATTTCTACCCCCTAGCCACCCCACGACAGATCCCCTTTCAGCATGGTGGACATAGGACCACGCCTCCGCAGTCCAATAACCACGTCGTGTATCTCTTTATTAGTTCTCTTCTTGCACTCCAAAATAAATTTACGAGGGACTCACATTTACAAGAGGTACTCAATATATTGGCTGCCTTGTTCTCTAGATGAGAAACCTCTGCCTCTGTGCCGCTGGATACCAGGCCACCGAGGGTTTGAGGGAAAAGAGAAAGCGAGTGAATTGGCGAGGCGGGATGCTGCAATGGCAGCTGATCCTGCTTCTTCTCTTCATATAAATTATGTGAAGAGTTACTTGAAACAACTAATAAATAATAAATGGCAGGAGAATTTTAATAATAAAGACAGTCAGGACCCCTCCTATTTCTTGTCACAAACAACGGAATAACTTAAAACATAGAAACAGAGATTGGTCCATACATTTACAGATTAATCACGATGGAGCAGAGAAAATAGCGCCCACGCTCATTTGCTCTTTTCATAGAAATCTTGCGAGAAAAGTATAGTAAGCATCTAATATTGCCGATTTCTTGTAAATAACAAAAATGGCAGTCCTATCACAATCTCGATTTTTCCCATGACCCGATAATCCACAGCGCATATATTCTGATATAAAAATAATTGACGTATGCATAAATCGAAAATTTCCAGAAACATTTTTATTCTGACATGTAAAAAGAAAACGAGAAGAAAACACGTTTTTGTTTGTATTCTTCCACTCATAAATTCGACAGTATTAAAGTCAGGGATTGTAGGTCTCGGTGCAGTTCTTTCCGGGTTTTCTCCGGGCACCCGTTCTTAATAATAATAATAATGTCAGAGATCTTCTCAAAGCGTCAAAAGAGTTTTAATAAAATTTTCTTTAACACTGCATTATTTGAATTGAATATTTTTATATCTGTGTTTTTTATATATTGAATATATAAAAATAAAATTATATATATTAGAGAATGTTAGAAAATTCATTCGTGCCAAAGCAAAAAAAAAAAAAAGTAATTTTTTTCGGTAACTAAAAATGTATTAAGTGCCTTAATTTTCTTGGAAAAAATTGTTAATTATATAACAAAACAACCAGAAATTTTATTTAATATTTTTTGACGCCTTGGGAAATGTCTGACATGAATACTTTTGGACTTATGAGGAAAAACTGTGATTTTTTCGAGTAAAAAAATGTTTACTATTTCAGGCCTTCCGAAGATATTCCCTCCAAAAGGTAACGTGCCCTCCCTCTCCAACATCCTTCTGTAGCTATGTTTTTACAGATGTGGCATGGACTAAAAAGGAATCTTCTCTGTTTAGTAGAATAAATTCTGATTTTGGAACACGGTTAAAAAATAAATTAGAGAATTTTATCGAGCATAATTTTCAAAATGTCGTAACCCGAATCATTCAAAACAATGTTTATTAAAGACTAGCTGAATACCCGTGCTTCGTCACGGCAGATAAGTAGTTATTTTATTGCGTTAAATAATGTTTCATTAAAATTACGTTACTATACAATTCTGTGCAGTTTATTACAGCACGGTTCCCGTCATACTATATTTTATTCAATGGGCGTTAAAATTTAAAAGTTTATGTTTCCAAGAAGTCATATGGTAACACCCAATATATTTACGAGTATTACCAAGTTTATAGGCGAGGAGGCTGTGCAAGGGTTCCGGATATTATTACCTCGCCTGACCGTGATGTATGGCATAAGGATATGCCATACATCATGGTTTTTTTTTTTAATTATTATAATGGCGTGTCAACCCTTAAGGTCACTAACGCCATTGCTGTGTGTAGTAATTTTCATTGTAATTCGCTAACAAGTATCAACATATATACATTATGATTAAATTGCTATCAATAATATTTCTTTTTGCAAATTTTATTAATTCGAACGATAAACGAGAAATGCTAAATTGCTTGTAAATAAAAAAATAAAATATAATATATATATATATATATATATATATATATATATATATATATATATATATATATATATATAAATGAAAAAAAAAATAATAAATGAATAAAAAAAGGAAAAATAATAAAACATAATAATAAATGTAATGAAAAAAAAATAATGTATAGAAATTATATATAAATGAAATAAACAAACGAGCATTTCGGTCTTTATGTTCTGTCTAGATTTTGTCCATTAATTGAGCGGCCCTTAAAAAATCAAAGAGTCGCTCGACTTGGTTGGTATGATCACCTAGAATTTCATCTAAGGAGTCAGACAGTTGGTGTTGCTCTTTCACTTGCTCATAAGCCCTGCAATTAGTCAAGATGTGCTTCACAGTTAGCAGCACATTGCATGAGCTACAAATTGGTGGAGGGTCCTTAGACATTAGGAAGGAATGCGTGAGGTTTGTATGGCCAATTCTCATTCGGGTCAAGACTACTTCTTTTCTCCTTGTATCGTTTGTAGACGTTTTCCATGGCTTCGCGTTTCTTTTTATCTCTCGGAGCTTGTTATCTCTCATTTCGTGCCAGACAGTTTGCCAACTCATCCATATAGAGTCTTTTCCATGAGCTGTTAGATCATTTTTGGGAACTTTGTCAAATAGCATGCCTTCTCTAATTGCTTTCCTTGCCAAGGTATCGACCTTTTCGTTCTGATTTATTCCACAATGTCCGGGAATCCATATAAAAGTCACCCTCTGTTTCTGAAGATGTAATTCATATATTCTTTTAAATATATTTACTATCAGAGGATGAGTTGAATATGGATCACCTATAGCAAGGAGAGCAGAAAGAGAATCTGTAAATATCTTTAAATCGGATTTGGTTGGAGAATTGATGTTCAGAGCTTCATCAATTGCTAGTAGCTCAGCTGTATAGTTACTGCAGATCGCTGGGAGAGCGAACACACAGGATCCTAATGAGCTAAGTACTGCAGCACCAACTCCATTGTTGTCTTTGGAGCCATCCGTGTAAATTTCGTGTCCTGGAAAAAGCATGCTTTTTAATTTCCTATATTCTGTGACAAATATGTACGGATCTGTATTCTTTTTAATATATTTCGTGAGATTTAAATTGATGATAGGATGTGGTAATGTCCAGGGTTCAACGGATGATATGGAATTATGATATATAACTGGTATTATTATATTATAGCCAAATAATAAGTTTTGGATTCTTGTCGGATACGATTTTTGTGTAAGGCGGTTCCTAGGATTTCTATTTAAATAAGGATTTAGGGGGTGATGTTGTGAGGCTCTAATTGTGAAAAAGTAGCTTAGCATCAGCTGGTCCCTCCTGTACTGTAATGGGAGTTCTCCAGCTTCTACATACAGACTCGAGATAGGGCTCGATCGGAATGCTCCGGTTGCAAGTCTAAGTCCGCTATGATGAACAGTATCTAGCATCTTTAGTGTTCTACTTGATGCGGAGTCATAGGCCATGCAACCGTAGTCAAATTTTGCTCTAATGAATGATTTATAAAATAGTAGCATGCAAGTAAGATCAGCACCCCAAGAAGTAGAACTTAAGCATTTGAGTAAGTCTAAACTTACTCATCACGGTTTGACCGGGACTGTCCCGGTATTTTGCAATTGTTTCGGTGTCCCGCCCAGTTTTATCAATGTCCCGGAAAAGGATGTAAGATGTAAAAAGTAATGAATTCATGTTTATAAGAATCTTTTTTAAATCGCTTACTTTTCTACAATTAACATTTTTACTAGAGCTAAAAGTGTCAAAGAAATGTGAAGTAATCTAACTGTAAAACGCTGGAACTACCTGCACAGCGCTGCCAGCTGCCAGACACTACTATTTGGCTGAGAGATTGTTTTAAGAAAATCAAGTTGCAAAAAAAGTTCCCTTCTTATTTTTAAGGTTTGGGTAGACTAACAGTTTAGGATTCCCCCTTCCCGTTACTTGCTAAGCTTAAAACTTACCAACCATTTTGCTTATAATTTGTACTCTTTTTATCCCCCCCCCCCTGGTATGCCCATTCCATATTAATGTGTCTCGGTTTAACTCTCCAAAAATATGGCAAGCCTATCTGACGGGGACAGGCAGAAAAGAAACGCAATTAAAACTCTATGAGGGACAGTTAATTTCTAGTAATTCAAGGTCTGCCATCATAGTTGAAATTAACCTCAATTAGAAATAAAACTATGAGATAGATAATGTAAGGTAACAGCTGTTCTTTATCGTCCTAGCAACGCAGGCTGCCTAGGCTTGCCTTCTCTAACCAACTCAAACTTTAAACCCCCCTAAAAATGCTTAAAAATACGAATATCAAAAAATCCTTTCTTAGCGAGCGCCTACGTTATATAGGGAGTGTCCATGCAAAATTTCAACATTTTCTGTCGAGCAGTTTGGGCTGGGCGTTGATAGATGAGTGAGTGAGTGAGTGAGTGGTATTTGACAAATATATAGTAGATTTCCTCACTGGATTTGTTCAATATACATTTTTAGGCGTCTTCCATCACAATTGCAGGTATGGAGCAAGGAGAAAGCAACATTTGAGCGATCGGAAGAAATTTGAACCAGAAGAAAAAATCAATCAACCAAACTCCACCTACAACGGTATTGGACCTTAGTAGTAGTTATGTTATTTACTTATAATTAAAATAAATAAATTAATAAAAGTACTATTACTGGACATATATAAGAATAAAATGAATATTTTCGTCAAGGACTTAAATGTTACCGGAGGCTCTCAATTATTTTCTTGGCATATTATACACGTATGTATATATATTATGTTCAAAAAAAAAAAAAAAGAACATAATGTCAAACTCAAAACAGCAATGAGTAATATAAAAAATTCATGATAGTTTAACAGAAATATAATTAATAATGTATTGAGCTCCACAACAGCAATGAGGCTTGCTCATATAATAATTGGGTTACCTACGTTTATGAAATTGAGTATAATCAAGTCTACACATAGATGCATGATTTATGACTTACATTTATGACGACTCTCTCACAGAAGTCATGGTCGTGAGGGATTGGCTCGAAGTTTATGACCCCCGCGTACTGGTGCCCTCCCCCGGCCTGCCCGTCGTCGTCTTGGCTGCTGAGTTTCGGCAGCGACCTGAAACAAACAATCTCAATGAACATTCAAATTCATAAGAATTTCAAGAAATATTTAAATTCTTTAAAAGTATAAATATTCAATGAATTATGCAAAAACTATGTTGTAGCATATATTCCTCAACTGAACAAAAAAATGATGAAATATTTTAGATTAAACATCTATTCAGAATTGTGAATTCATATTTTTCAAGCTGTTTCAATGTGGTGGCTGGCAAGTCTAGCTATGTGGTGTATGTGTTGAATGGTATGGTCAAAAACCACATCCATAGCCAGATAGTAGTTTGTTATTTTCTAGATACCAAAGCAATCTATTCAGCATCCGCTCGAATACTTTGCTGAGACAAGCTAGACCATAAAATTGTTCTGTAGTTTGTCGGAAGTCATTTATCATTACCAGACTTCAGTAAGGGAATAATATCTTGGTAGCTACTCGCTGGGTAGCTTTTTAATAATCTTGTACTGTATTTTATTAAGTCTCGGAGAAATTGTTTTAGTGACGAGTTAATTCTCGAAATGTAAATGGTTCATTTATTGGATTAGGAAAGCTGTGAAGTGTTGGAATGGGGGTGGTCCAGAGGAGATGTTTATGTCTTAAAAAGTCTTCCATAAAAAGTGTCACTCAAGGAAAAACAGAAATGTTGTCCAAGTATGTTAGAGATAGTTTGTGGATCAGTCTAAATGAGATGGTTTATGAGAATTTCTCATAACCATTTTGCGCTGGATGCTATTAGGTTTTTGCCATATACTTTGCAGCTAGGTGTATTTGTTTATAATCCAGTACAAATAGCATGTTTACACACGAACGTACTATATGGTACTTATGAATTTTGTTAGAGCATCTTATAACAAAATATTGGAAGTCTATCTGACAGGAGTACACCATAACAATAGTTTATCTGCGAGGTACTATATATATATATATATATATATATATATATATATATATATATATATATATATATATATATATATATAATTTGATCTATGACTCTGGACCCTGAACCCACGAGTTGCCGGGGTTGCGATTTCAGGTAGAAGTTATAATCGAGATTTCTCTGAATATAGAGAGAAAGGAAACACGCTCAAAAGAGACTGCCAGCAGACAACACTTCCCTAATGGTCATAGAAGTCCAGGCACCGTTAAGAAAAAAAAAGAAGAATAAAAACATAGAAGTCTGATACTCTTAGCCACCAAGAGATCCACACTTGGTTCTAGATGTGTTATTTGGGTTATGGAGCGTCGCGGAATCTCAGGGAACGAGAAGATGGAGCCTGTTTTTGCTTTAGCTCTAGAGTGGCTGGAAAAACATGTTTACTTCCCCCTCTATCCATTGTCTATACGACCTGTCAACCTAACCTAATACTATTTATCCTCTCTTAGAACAGTTATTTTTTTCTAATTTTATTCTTATAATAAGAAACATTCTATGAAAAAGTTAATATGATATTAGCAAAAGTGAGTAGGAACTGCGTTATATTTAACTTCTTATCCCTGGAAAACTTGAAATGTGTGTACTAATAATTTTGTAAAAAATTTAAACATTTACTCTCATATTTATTTATTTATTATTAATTTTATGCAACGCTTCTGTGGTGATTTGTATTTTCATCACAAGTCCTACTCTCATAAAATCTTGATGAAAAGTGAGTTGAAAAATGTACAGCAGCAATAATGAATTACTCGGTCTCTTCTACTTTTGTTCGGAAAGCTCTGTTACAAACAACGAAAAATTCTTTCTTATTTTAGGTATCTTGTTTCATTAGAAACTCAATTTTCCTGCTAAAATCAATTGTAGAAACAGCATAGAATGAAACACTGAGGAAAACAAACGTAAAGAACCGTCAAAGCAAAGAAACCAACACTTTCGAGGTTTTATGCACTGATTTTTTCGAATAAGATATTTTTATCAAATATTGCCTAAAAACATTTTCGTAGGAAGTGTAATAATAATAGATGTTTTACACTTACTACGATTTCCTAAATGGTTTCGAGATATTTAAGAATATTTCCGAAAATCCCAGGAATTGTCTAAATTTTTTCTCATTTTCTCGAAAAGGGTTGTAGATATGGCCTTAAAAAATTATTTGATATGTCACGTCTAATTACTGATGAAAACTGTACTTGAAAGCCTATTAATGCAAAAGTTATGCGTTTATTGATATAAATAAATTTCAAAGTCAATGAAGCAAATTAATGCTGTATTTAATGGTGTAGGAAAAAAACAAAAAAAAAAACAAAGTAAGGTTTTCCTTGTAACTATAATAAATCTATCGCTAAATATCCCAATAAGGAACCAGTGTTGTACATCAAATAAAAAGCTGTCCACTAAAAGTTGGGGTTTTCGTCAAAAACAAATTTAATTAAAATTGGTTGTTACCCTTTTTAACGCGGTTCCTCCCTCCCTTCATACGGAGGAACCCCGTATTAGCACGGTTCCTCCCGCCCCCATAGGGAGGAACCCCGCTTATAAGGTTGGTACAATGAAACAATCCGAAAGTGCCGACTAGAAAATTTCGCGTTTCAGAACCCCTAGAGACCGAAAATAACGGTGGTACAAATTTGTATATATATATATATATATATATATATATATATATATATATATATATAGATATATATATGTATATATATATATATATATATATTTGTCTGTTCGCTCATTTCTGGCTTCCCTAATGGTCCGATTGTGATGAAATTTGGTCCAAAAATCCGTCGTCCAATTTAAAAGGTCAAGTTCGTTAACCAGCAAAATCCGCCTACTGGAAGATGGCGTTTGGGGCGAAATTCGCGCAAAAAAAATCGTAACGCTTACGTTTTTGAGTTCATAAGCTTCTAAGTACTCGTTTTATATGATTCCTGGGCTAGGAAAACGAATGAAACCATTTTCAAGGCGATAGCTTAACCGTTTTCGAGAAAATTGGAAAAATATTTTTTGAATACCGTTTTTGGTTTGGGTACTTAGAATCATGGGATTCAGTTGAAACATTTTCTGCATGTTCTACTTTTATCAAAACTAATATGTTGAAATTTTGGTTACGTTTGGAGTTAAGGAAGGGTTAGAATAAAATATTTTATTAACAGTCATAAAAAGTTTTAGTAACTTTGTTTACTTTCCTTAATATCTCGAAAAAGGTTGAGAATCTTGGTAAACGGAAGAATACCATTAGAAAGCTTATTAAATGCTCTAAAAAAAAGGTTCTAATGAAAGTTTTGATTAGGCGATGTCAATCGGAGAAATAAGAGCTTTTCTTTTTGTCTGTTTTTTATTCCTTGTTTTTTTTTAATTGCTTATTGTTGGATAATGTATTTGAAAATATAACAGGTTAAGAAAAATAAGAAAAACAATTTAATGTTAGAGATATGGATTTCCAAGATATATAGCTTTTCAACTGCCTAGCGTCCTTCCTACGACTAATTTCGTTAGTATCTCGAAAACCGTTGACAATCTTGTGAAGCGGAAGATTACCATTCGGAAGCTTACTAAATGCTCTACAAAAAAAGTTCTGAAGAAAGTTTTAATTAGGCGATGTCAATCGGAGAAAAAAGTGGTTAAAGCTTTAAATTAATTGATTTCGTTTATTCCAATGGTTCTTTTTGTCTGTTTTATTTCTTGTTATTTTTTAATTGCTTATAGTTGGATAATGTATTTGACAATAAAACTGGTTAAGTAAAATAACAAAAACAATTTATTGTTAGAAATATAGATTTCCAAGATTCCAAGACCTTGTCACTAGCGGGTCAGTTTCTAGTGTAGCCGACCCTTCCAGGTAAGATTGTAAATCAGGACCTTTCAAGACTTTACTACTCACAAGAATGGCGTAAGTGACCTTAAGGGTTGACACGCCATTATAATAATTAATTAAAAAAAAAAGACTGGTGGAACCAAAATAATAACTGCTTCTATTTTAATCTTTCCAAATTAGACTAGGGATATGAACGGAACCGCGCTAAGATGATGCAGTCCTGCGAGACGGACTTTTTTAAGGTTGACCTCATGAAACAATCCGGAAGTGCCGACTAGAAAATTTTACGTTTCACAACCCCTAGAGACCGAAAATAACGGTGGTTCAAATTTGTATATATATATGTATATATATATATATATATATATATATATATATATATATATATATTTGTCTGTTCGCGCTTTCCTAGCTTCAATAATGGTCCAAAATCTTTCGTCTAATTTGAAAGGTCAAGTTCGTTAACAAGCAAAATCCCCCCACCGGAACATGGTTTTTGGAGCGAATGCCTCATTTTCTGCATGTTCGAATTCCATCAAAACTAATATGTTGGAAATTTTGGTTACGTTTGGAGTTAAGGAAGGATTAGAATAAAAAATTTATTAACAGACATGAAACGTTTTGGTAACTTTGTATACTTCCTTTATATCTAGAAAACGGTTGAAAATCATGGTAAGCGGAAGGCTTCCATTCGAAAGCTTACTAAATGCTCTACAAAAAAGGTTCTGAAGGAAGTTTTGATTAGGCGATGTCAATCGGAGAAATAAGTGCTTAAACTTCGGATGGCATACGTAGTTAAATAAACTCCCACGCTGGAGGGTTACTCCAACGTGGAAAACATGAACATGTCATGAAACGTGCTTAAACTTTGAAATGATTGATTTCGTTTATTCGAACGGTTTTTTTTGTCTGTTTTTATTCCTTGTTATTTTTTAATTGCTAATAGTTGGATAATGTATTTGACGATAAAACAGATTAAGTAAAATAAGAAGAACAATTTATTGTTAGAAACAAATCTTTCAAAGAGAGAGATTCCAAAGCTTTCCAACTGCCTCAGTGAGGTGGCCTTTCTGGGGTTGGCCGACCCATTCAGGTAAGATCATAAAACCTTTTCAAGAAAAGTCGAACCAAAGTAATAACTGCTTCTATTTTAAGCTTTTCAAATTAGATTTGGATAAGAACGGAACCGCGCTAAGATGATGCAGTTCCTGCGAGTCGGACTTTTTTTTCAAACATACTGCTATTTCGCAAAACCGCGAATTTTAACGTTCCTTAATAATATGAATGGTTATGACATTTTATTACAAATCTTTTGACAGCATGAGAATATTTCAAGCATATATATACCTTCGGAGCTAAGAGAGAAAGAAATAAGTACAAACAAAACGTGATATTTCCGATTTTTTTTAAATATTTTAAATTAAAAAAAGAATGTTCCGGGAATGTTCCTATTCGCGCATACAAGAAAATAAGAAATAACAAAATGTCTTTACAACCTTTAAACCAGAAACTGTCGAGTAATTATCCCTCACTAATAGCCAAATGGAAGCTAAGCCGTAACCAGTGATAACTCCTTCATAAAGCCACCTGTTGCTTCTTCACACTAATCTGTGGAAGATTAATTTAAATACCCTCCCATAATTAATTGATAAGGTGTCGAACGTTCGCGGTGCAATGGTTTTTAAAATAGATTTGGGCAAATTTATTTCAATTTTTTGGAATTACATGGTTCAAAGAAAATATTTAGCGCGTTTCCTGCCTCCCTCCATAAGGCGCAGACTCTCTTATTATGTTGACCAGTTTAGGCAATCCGGTTGTACAGACTAGAATATTTTAGCATTATTAGTTATTTATTTGCTTGACAGGGTTTCCCGTTAGCAATGGAGTTTGTCTGATATATTTATTTATTTAGTCCTAATTTTTTTTTTATTTTTTTTTTTTATTTTTTTTTTTTTTATTGCATAAAAGATTTCTCCATTGCAAAGAGTTGGCCTTATATAATGAGTTTAGTCCTGTATTAGTATTAAATTCATATGTGCACATACATGTTCAAAACACTTATACAGATATTTTATATTTACATAAATCACAAGTATAATACAGTGAGAAATAATAAACCAAAAGTAAGTACCTTTTTCTGAGCATATAATTTAACGAATATTTACGGAAGTTTACTAATTATATAATAAAATTTCATTAATAATACGATGTAATAAGTATTAAAAGAATTCCTAATTAGCAAGAACAAAAAAAATGGATTACTTTATATTAAATGTTTATTTTTAAAAGCAGTTTTTTTTTGTTTGTGTCCTGATAATTATTATTACTAACATTATTGTAGCAACACTTTCAGAGGCTATTTACATCTAAAACTAATGGTTTTGTTAGTAAAGTGTTATTCTTCAATTTATAGGTAGATCTCAGTATTTCAACTTTTTTCTTTAGAGCTAGAAATTCAACCAGTACAGGTCTATTTCCTTTGACTCTTCCAAGGCGTCTAACACAGTCAATATCATGCTCATATATCTGACCTTCCATTTCTTCAAAAACTTTAAGGCATTTTTTTTCTCGTGAGAGTTTTCATGCTCCCCTTCGGGTAAGTTGTATAAAATCAAGTTTTTTCTTTGTGATTTTCGATCGACTATAATTGAATTTCTGGCAGTTTTTTTTTGTTTTCTTTTATTTATTTTATTGCAATTTTTTTTTGGGGGGGGGGTTATCCTCAGTGTCCTGATAATTATTATTACTAACATTATTGTAGCAACACTTTCAGAGGCTATTTACGTCTAAAACTAATGGTTTTGTTAGTAAAGTGTTAGATAATATAAGCAACCCACCGACTCTTTCCCATTATAGCTGGCGGAGTGGCTGCTATATTGAAGTCGAGATCAGCTGGTAGTATAGGTAGAGAAATTAGCCAAGTCTCCGTGCAGCATACGAGTCCACAATTGGTGAAATGGTTCATTTCTTCAATTAGGTTTTGGAAGCCAGAACTATTCCAAAATAACACTGTGAATTTTAAATCGATCCATTTTCTTCTTTCCTTGATATTTTCTTCCTGAGACTTGGGGATCTGTAATTGCTAATCCTTTTTATTAGTATTTACTGCAGTGTCGAGCCATTGCTTCAGAACACTCTTCCCAGACTCCTTATGCTTCTTAATGTTTCCAGGCTTGATGTATAAAAATTGTTCTGGAGCCTTAGTCCCGGGGCTTGAGGTTTCTTTCTTCTTTTTCTTTCTTCTTGATGTTTTCGCGGGAGTTTGTACTTCATTCGAGTCGTAATCCTTGAACAGAGTTTCCTTCGCCTCTTTGCCGATAGAAGATATCTCTTTGAGAGATAGAATTCTTTGCCGTTTACCATCAGTTTATCGTAGATTACACTGTTCTGCACGAAAATCCTCCTTCAAACCAAAACATGCTTTCTTACTGTTTTCAAATGTGCTGAACACGAATTTGAAGTCAGATTCTGTCTATCACGCACAGTTTCTTGAGAAATTCTAGTTTTTTATCCAAAAATGTGAGTTTTTTTGTAAATTTGACGAATTTTTTTTTGGCATCAAAACATAGTGAAAAAAATTCAAAATTCCGATGATTTTGAGCGCAATGAAGTATATTTGAACGAAAAAAAATTTGATGGGAATATTACAAGTGGTTGAAGAAATATGGCTAAAAGTGTTTTAGCCGTAGGACCCAAAATTCGACATCTACTCAAGGACCTCACTTTTGAAGCAAAGTTAAATACTACTGAGAAAAAGGCTTGGATTGCTTTTCGAGAGGTATGTGCTAAGTTTTTGGGTAACGAAAAATCTAGAGACTACCGAAAAATAGTCCAAGAACTGCTTACTTCATATAAAACATTGGGATGCAATATGTCCTTAAAAATACATTTCCTGCTTAGTCACCTAGACTTTTTCGCCCCAAATTTGGGTGCAGTTTCGGACGAACATGGAGAACGATTCCACCAAGATATATCCAGAATGGAAAAATGCAAATGGAATGAGAAGATGCTGGCGGATTACTGCTGGACACTGCAGCGGGAGACAGAGGAGGAAGAGTATAAAAGAAAAAAAAAATACTCATTGACGATGTGTGTATATTTTTTGAGTTGTGTCATATCTAGTATTATACCTGATAGCATGCAGGATTCAATTAATTATATTTTACCGTTGAAGAAGAAAAAAAAATCTGTTATAATAAAGACAATAATTTTCAAATACAATTTTTCATTTTTTCCAAGTTTCTCCTCTTTTCTCTCAAAATCAGAGGGTGATAGAATTTTTCTGAGTTCAGATTCGGACTCAGCACACCTGAAAACATGAGAAACAGGCAAAATTGTTCAAGGGAGGGGAGAAAAGTTTTTTTTTGCAGAACAGTGTTATCTTTGCAGACATTCCTCTTTTTCTTGCCTCTTTTCTATATACACTCAAATTTCTACGAATGTTTCTAATTTCTACCGGGAAATCATCGGATACATTAATATTTGTATTCTTCAATTTATAGGTAGATCTCAGTATTTCAACTTTTTTCTTTAGAGCTAGAAATTCAACCAGTACAGGTCTATTTCCTTTGACTCTTCCAAGGCGTCTAACATAGTCAATATCATGCTCTTATATCTGACCTTCCATTTCTTCAAAAACTTTAAGGCATTTTTTTTCTTGTGAGGCAGAGTTTTCATACTCCTCTTCGGGTAAGTTGTATAAAATCAAGTTTTTTCTTCGTGATTTTCGATCGAGTATATTTGAATTTCTGGAACACAGTTTTTCTACCGAGGATACTCGTTTTTCAACATCAGTCAATTTGGCATTCAATTTGTCAATCGTATCTTTCAGTTCCCTAAACTCTTTTATAGAAACCTGCACTTCGGAAGTCAATTTCTTTGTCTCCTGAGTATTTATTGTAAGCTGGCTGGATATTGCTTTAATAAGTGCTTTAAGTTCTTCCATTTCAAAATAACAATATATGGGTATATAACTCCAATTAGTAATGTATTTTTAAAAGAGGAGATGTTATTATGATTATTATTATATATTAATATTGGCGAGTATCGTGAGTGAAGCGCTGAGAGACTTGAAAGAATAGGGGGAATACGTCCTAATGTTAGTAAATTTAAAATTTTAACTCTTATAGCAATATTCACTCTATTTAACTATTATTAGCACACTATAATGAGTAAATGATTAACAAAATAGCAATATTTCTACAAGACAAGTAAATAATATAACTAATAATATATATTTAAATATCCGCCATGAAAAATATAATCATAAAATTAAAACATAAATCAATTTTAAATTAACTGAAAAATAAATTATTAAAAAAAATAATAAAAATAATAATAAAACTTCTTTTTATTTAAAATAAATTGCCGATACTTTAGCATTTCCTTAAATTAGATAGATATTCCTATAAGCAGACTAGAATATTTCAAGTTTCATATCAAATAGAGCACGAAAATAAGAGTGATTCAAATTTATATTTGTCTGGTACCTAGCAGGCAAAAAATAATCCGACATTGATGCGATTTGTTTTGTCCTAAGTACCCAAACCACAAACTTTATTATATATATTTATTTAATGCTTAGAAGGTTTGGATCTTTTAGCATGGAGAAGGGGGTTACTATATAATTTTGTTAGTTGTCTATAGTTTTTTTTTTATTTTTGGGTGCATCGACTGCTATGGTCATTGGCACCAGTTTCCTATAGTTAATTGCTATAATATAGTAACAATAATATCAATAATCCTAAACCTAATACCTAAGGTATTTACAAATATTAAATGGAAATACAATCTTTATTTAGAAATGAATACTGTAATTCCGAAGTACTACTGGTTAAACAAGGGACTAGGATAATGAAAGTGTTTCAACCTTTACCTTAATAAAATATATTTAAGTTTAAATTGAACTGAAACAAACATTTTTTTACACACGCATTTATACGATTATTACCTCTCTACATAAGTTATTTTATTTTAAATAACATACGACTGCGTAACTTGTTTTAAAGAGATTAGCCTTCCAAGCAAGTTGAAATACATGTATTTGAAACAAAAATCTGTTGATTTTTTTATGCGATTTGATACAAATACTTTTTTTTCCAATCGGAAAGTCAGGTTCCCTGAAAAGCAGAATCCGCCAACAAGAGCTTCAATGAAACTATTTTTACTGAAGGTAGGCTGTTGAAGGTCTGCGTAAGATTATTTCGAATTAATAAACATGGTTCTCATAGCGTTCTTAATTAGTCCATGTAAGGTATTTATTTCTGTCAAATTTACAATAAAATGTACTCGTTATGCTCAAAAGCTAACTTAAAAAAAGTATATTATTTAGTTGATAAATAGTGCTATTAATTAAACGATTAATAATTTTATTTTTATTTTTTTACGTCGTATCTCCAATTTGGCCATTAGCGCCGGGCTGTCTACAGGTTGCCACCCTTTTATAATGCCAACAGCACGTGGTCGGTCACCCATTCAAGTACTGGCCACGACCGACGTTGCTTAACTTCGGTGATCTACTGGAACCGGTGCATTCAACGTGGCTATGACCGTTGGCGATTAATAATCCATTCAAAATTTAATATGCACCGAATTAGGCAAAGACTTGTACAAAATTAAATTAGAGGGGACTACCACACATCATTTAATAATCCGGTTCTCAACCAATCACACAAGTTGGATGTAGTTAATGATTTGATAGATGACCGATTGGGAAAACCACCTATCGTTGCCATTTTAGACTAGGGTATCAATCTCTAGATAGCCCAACGATAATCATATAGAAGGGGGGAGGGATCAAGCTAATTTTTGCGGGTTATGTTTGGAGCGGCTCATATTACAATAAGTGAATTGTGAGTAAATTGACAAGCTCCTGGAAAATTAAATACTTCCGGAGTTATGAGTAAAATAAGTACAAAAAATTTTTAATTTGTTAAAATTTAAAAATAAATATGTTCCGGGGAATTTTTCGGTTTACGCATGCATCAATTATTGTTAGTTGACTTGAAGCGCAAAAATTAGCTTGCCTCTTATTCACATCCAAATCAAAACAGATGCACTCTGAACTAATAAGGCTGTTAATGAACGGCGAATCATTTGAACGGAACCCTACAAGGTACTTTATGCTGATGAACTTACGAAGAAAAATCGCTCATATTGGGGCACTTTCTAAACATTGTTGCGGGTCTTGGATAGAATATTTGATATAGTACTGGTAAGGCTAAGAATAGGCCTACATTTAGTAATAAGTAATAAGTGTCGTAGACCGAGGCAACAAGCCACGACCTTGAGAGAGCCCTTCAATCTGACTAGCGAAATAGGCTGGTTGCTGTCCTCTCACTGAAACCTGTTGTTCGTACCTCTGCGTAATCTTAGAGTTCTAAAGTTGTTACAACCACCTTTTTTCTCCTGCCGCAGGGTGTAGAGTCTTCGCGAATATTGCAAGACTTAAGAACTTAACTGAAACGGATAAAAGTTGGGAACAATCTGATCACAAGTGGACTAGTTCCTCGATATCTGCCCAGAGCTGTCTGCCCGACAAGACTACCGAATGGGTGTGGTAGATACAGACATCTATCCTTTGTGTAATGGTGATAGAATAGACCTGCAAGTTTTACATCATACAGTGCTCTCAATGCCCCAGAGTTCGACGTCACAAATTAGCTTCTTTCTTCCCTGTACTGGTCTGCAGAGCACTTGATGGCTGAATTGCCTCGTCCGGGCTTAGCATAAAGTCAAGTAAGCAGGAGTTGACACTCCTATAAGTCCAAAGATACGAGGTTTGATTTGGTGTCTTGAAATAATGAACTCCAAAGTAGTTCCGTGGGCCGTGTGTTCCGTGGGAACTGTGAATCGTCAACAGTTCAAGTAGGGACATCCTGATACATAATATTGAAGAAGGAACGCACTAAAAGCAAAACCAGTCGCATTGGCCTTCGGCAATTTTGCAAAATTGTGTCTGACTGATTCAAATGACAAAATCTTTCATTTTCGTGTCGAATGGAAGTGGAGCCTACAGACTGAAAGTATAACAAGAATGGACTTTTTAATTCCGATATGTTTGATAGGTGTAAAGGCTTCTCTTTTTCAGCGCAGCTCTTATTCATCATGCTATATTTCGCTGGATTCCTCTCCGGCTTCACCATGTTATCTTCCAACCTTGTTGTTTGATTACAGAAATCTTCATAGACTGATAATAGTCTGATGAACCTGGAGAGGAGTCTGGCGAAGTATAGCACGAAGGAGGGAAGCAGTAGAACTGTAGAGAGAAGGAGAGAAGCCATCTCACCTACCAAACATGTGAGACTGAGAAAGATTTTTTTTTTTTTTTTTTTTTTTTTTTTTAAATTTATTTATGAGCACCTTAAGGCAGGGCAGGGACTGAACAGTTTGGCCTCGAGGTTTGGACTGTACGGGTCTAGCACACACACGATAAGTTAATAAACCTTAAGCCCTGGACTGCACAGTTTGACCTCGAGGTTTGGACTGTACGGGTCTAGTACACACACGATAAGTTAAAAAACCTTAAGGCCTGGACTGCACAGTTTGGCCTCGAGGTTTGGACTGTACGGGTCTAGCACACACACGATAAGTCAATAAACCTCAAGGCAGGGACTGAACAGTTTGGCCTCAAGGATTGGACTGTATGGGTCTAGCACACACACACACGATAAGTTAATAAACCTTAAGGCAGGGACTGAACACTTTGGCCTCGAGGTTTGGACTGTACTGGTCTAGCACACAAACGATAAGTTAATAAACCTTAAGGCAGGGACTGAACAGTTTGGCCTCAAGGTTTGGACTGTTCGGGTCTAGCACACACACGATAAGTCAATAAACCTCAAGGCAGGGACTGAACAGTTTGGCCTCAAGGATTGGACTGTACGGGTCTAGCACACACACGATAAGTCAATAAACCTCAAGGCAGGGACTGAACAGTTTGGCCTCAAGGATTGGACTGTTCGGGTCTAGCACACACACGATAAGTCAATAAACCTCAAGGCAGGGACTGAACAGTTTGGCCTCAAGGTTTGGACTGTTCGGGTCTAGCACACACACGATAAGTCAATAAACCTCAAGGCACTGGCGTAGGGAGGTGGCGGTCCCATCGCCCGGTCTTTTGACCGCAGTCAGCCACTGGCCCTCCAGGTTGGGGGAACATAAACACTGACACACACACAGTACACTAAATACAGCACACTACACACACCCCACACCAAAAAACTAAGGACATCTACAGTACACAACCTAGGATCACCTTCCCTAGGCGAAGGACATGGATGGTCATTAAACATCCCCCAATCCAAGGTGGAACAGCATGGGCCGTTGGACGAATGGCTGAGGGGAACTCAGTCCTACCATGCGGACTCTGGATACCGGGCGACCTCCAGTTTCAAGAACTGCCTTACTGCAGTATGCGGGGCTCTGCTGCAGGTGACCTTTAGATCCCTTGCTTCTCGTGGGAACTATTGAGGAATTAAATAGTGAATCTTTGTCTTCGGACATAACAACAACGGAGGCTCTAACGCCCCTATCGATCGAGTTCAATCTCGACCTTCTGGAGAGGGTTGCCTCTGAAGAAGAAGGGAACGCCAATATGGAATTGGAAACGGAGGGGATGCAAATTCCACCACCTGTACAGGAGGAGGAGCATACTCACACGGACAAGGGGGAGGAGAAATCCATGCCCCCTACCACCAGCGATAAGAAAATTAAGCTTGGTGGAGCTACTAGGAGACGCTTTCGCTGGCTCCGAAGACATGGGTATAGCAAGGAAGAGGCTACCAGGATGTGTAGGGACCCTATGGGAACGCATGGGACCAAGAAGAAGAGGAGCAGATCCGAGGAGGAGGGTGAGAGGACTCGCTCCAGTGAGACCACTCCTGTGGCGCGCAGCAAAAGGGCTAAGCTGAGCTCATCTGTACAGCAGTCACAGGAGGGAAAGGAACGGGAGAGGGACATGGCTCCAGCTCTCTCGTACCGGAGAGCCCTTGAAGGGGTGAGGATTGGCATTTGCTGTCAGGAACACCCCACAGTTCAACTTGAAGGAGAGCAGTTTGAACTGATTAAGGAGGCTCTTCTATTGAAAATAGGCGAGGAACCGGACAGGGAGGTGAAGGTTCGGTTCTACGACATCATATGGAAGAGCGGCTGGATACAGCTAGTATGCTCAAACCAGGAGACAGCTGACTGGGTCCTGGAAAATGGTCCACTGCTAACACCGTGGGAAGGGGCCAAATTAAAGGTCCTGAAGGAGCAAGACCTACCTCGTAGGAGTACCTTAATTGTGTATCTCCCTAAAACAAACAAAGAGGACAAAGCGCTTCTTAATTTGCTAAGGGCTCAGAACCCAAAGAACTTAAGGATAGAATCCTGGAGAGTGTACAGTAGAGATGATTCGATGCCTAAAATCACTCAGCTTGCTATGGGGATCGATGAGGATA
Organism: Gonocerus acuteangulatus; assembly: GCA_946811695.1. Lineage (NCBI taxonomy): Eukaryota > Metazoa > Arthropoda > Insecta > Hemiptera > Coreidae > Gonocerus > Gonocerus acuteangulatus. Next base: position 44,199,954 of record OX328130.1, on the reverse strand, counting down.
CAGCCCACAAGCTTCTGGAAGGCAGGGATATGCTGCACTACGGCTTTCATAGTCTTAAATATAGGGTGATTGGAGGCCGCAAAGGGAAAGAGGCAAGGGGAGGCGAAGATTCAGTGACTGTGGAAGAGAAGATGCAGGAGAGAGAGGAGGGAGCAGCTAAAGTGGATAGGGAAAAAGGAAGGCAAGAAGCCCGGACCCCTGAGGGATCGGAAGGAAAAGGTAAAGAGGAGAAGAGGGCTGGGGAGGCTACAGCCAAGAAGGATGACACGAGGCCCAGCACCTCAAGGAAGGAGGAGGAAGAGGAGGAGAGAAGGAAAAGATCTCGTCGCCCTCCCCTTGCTCATAGTCATAGGGACAAAGAAGAAGGAAGGGGCAGGCAGGATGGAAGAAGGCACTCCACACCGACCCGTAGAGAAAGGCACCACTCACCTGGGAGAAGAAGGGAGGATGACAGGATGGAGTGGCGCACCGAAAAGCGGAGACCCAGGGGCTCAGGGAAAAGGAGCCCCATACCACGGCCTTGAGTGAAAACTTAAGGTTCGTGCAGGTGAACCTTCATCGTGCAAGGGCAGCGACCAGCGTCCTAAATAGAGGGTTCATCTCCAAAAAATTAGACGTAGGGATCCTTCCGGAACCCTGGGCAGGCAAAGGAACTGTGATGGGCCTTTCATCTAAAGCAGGTAAGCTAATCTACTGTACAAGTGTTGACAGACCAAGAGCAGCCCTGCTGATTAACAAAAGAGTCAATTTTTACTCTGTTCCAGACTTCATTAGAAGGGACCTGGTTGCGGTGGTCATAGAGGTGCCGACAGCGACAGGAAGACGGGAGGTGCTGATTGCCTCGGCCTATTTTCCTGGAGATGCTGTGGAAGTACCTCCAAACGAAGCTAATGACCTAATCAATTACTGCAAGGACAGGAACCTAGACCTAATAATGGGTTGCGATGCCAACGCTCACAACAAGGTCTGGGGAAGCAGCAACAACAACATGAGAGGTGAGTCGCTCCTTGATTACTTAATATCGAACAATATTGATGTAGCTAATCGAGGCTCTGAGCCCACCTTTGTTACAGCAAATAGAAGTGAGGTGTTGGATCTCACACTGACAAAACAGTCCCTTAGTAAAATGATACTCAATTGGCATGTCTCCAAAGAGGTCTCGATGTCTGACCATCGGCAGATAAGGTTTGAGGTCGGGGCAAAAATGGAGGCTCCACAACAGGTGAGAATTCCAAAACTGGCTAATTGGACCCTCTACGGCAACATACTTCTAGAAGAGTATGAAGGAGAGGAGTTAGCAGTGGGTACTACAGAGGAACTGGAAAGAACCTCTGTAAAAATCCACAACGCCATGCATGAGGCGTTTGAAATTAGCTGCCCGCCAAGGATTAAAAGGCAAGAAAAGGAGCCACCATGGTGGAACAGCGAATTAGAAAAGCTCAGGAAAAAGGCCAGGGGGCTTTTCAATCGGGCAAAACAAAATGGTAATTGGAGGGACTATAAACAGTCCCTGACGGAGTATAACAAAGGAATCAGGCAGGCTAAGAGAAGGACCTGGAGAAATTTCTGTGAAGATGTTAGTAGCCTACCAGAAGCTGCTAGGCTACAGAAAGTGCTTGCCAAAAGGCACACAAATGAGATGGGACTGCTAAAGAGACCCGATGGGACGATCACGAGTAACCTGGAAGAGACAGTTAGGGAGCTACTAGTGACCCACTTTCCAGACTGCTCAGACGTAACAGAGGAGGCAGATGAGCCTCGGGGGCATGAAAATGCAAACAAATGGATGCTCCAAGCAGCCAAGAAAATCTTTACAATTGAAAAGGTAAAGTGGGCAATAGGAACCTTTAAGCCGTACAAGGCTTCTGGAGGAGATGGTGTTATCCCTGCTCAGCTAATCCATGGGAAAGAAAAGCTTGCAGGCATTCTAGCAGCCATGTTTCAGGCAAGCTATGCACATGGATACATCCCCTGTCTCTGGAGGGACACGGATGTGATCTTTATACCAAAGGGACCAACAAGGCCCCTGGACTTACCTAAATCCTATAGACCTATAAGTCTCTCTTCCAACGTGTTGAAAACGATGGAGAAGGTAGTGGACATGCACATCAGAGAGGACCTCTTAGGAAGGCATCCTCTGCATGCCCAGCAGTTTGCGTATCAAAAGGGCAAATCAACAGAAACTGCCCTGCATTATCTAGTGGGAAAAATAGAGGACTCACTTCAGAACAAGGAAATTGCGCTATGTGCATTCCTGGATATAGAGGGTGCCTTTGACAATACCTCATATGCAGCCATAGAGGAGGCTACCAGGGAGTTTGGTGCTGAGCTCATCCTCAGAAGATGGGTCAGGGCTATGCTGGGAAGCCGGCGAATCAGAGCAAGGAAGGGGTGGGTCTCCACAAGAATAAGGGCAACTAGAGGCTGTCCCCAGGGAGGTGTTTTATCACCCCTGCTGTGGACAATGGTGGTGGACTCCCTCCTTAGAACTCTCTCCGAAGCTGGATACGAAGTAATAGGATATGCGGATGATATAGTGGTTTTAGTAAGAGGGAGATTTCCGCATGTCCTAAAGGAACGTATGCAGCTGGCACTAGGAATGATTATGAGATGGTGCCGTAATCTTGGGTTAACTGTTAACCCTGAAAAGACTAAGGTAGTCCCTTTCTCTAGGAAAAGGAATCTGAATATGGAACCTATCCTGGTGGAGGGGTCTCCTGTACTGGTCACAAATGAGATCAAATATCTGGGAATAACACTGGATAGAAGGCTCACTTGGAATTTGCACCTCAATAAACAGATTGAGAAGGCGAAGGTCTCTTTATGGGCCTGTAACAGGCTCTGTGGAAAGACCTGGGGTATGAGTCCGAGGATGTTCCTCTGGCTATACACTGCTGTAGTAAGGCCTATGGTAACATACGCAGCACTAGTCTGGTGGACAAAAACTGAGGAGAAGACCGCAGCCAGCAGGCTAGAAAGAGTCCAAAGGCTAGCATGCCTGGGAATCACAGGGGCAATCAGGACGTGCCCTACTGCAGCGATGGAAGCAATTATAGGATTAACACCGCTGGCTATCCGCATCAAGAGAGAGGCACTGATTGGTGCACTGAGAATTCAGTCCCTCAAAGTGAGCAAGGATGAGACTAGGGGACATCTCAGGATTTTGCAAAGACTAAAAGAGAGCGATTTATGCCTCACCCGGTCGGATGAGACGACACGGACACTTGTCTTCGACAAGCAGTTCAGGGTTGTCATACCCAGTCGACAGAGCTGGGAGGAAGGACAGGAAAGTCTCCAAAGAGACTCACTGATGTGGTACACGGATGGCTCCCTTAAGGATGAGAGGGCTGGTGCAGGGGTATATGGTCCCAGAACAGAAATAGCCATAGCTCTTGGATCCTTTGCCACTGTATTCCAATCGGAAGTTCATGCGATTGAGATCGCAGCCCGAGAAAATCTTAAAAAAGGTGTTAAAGGGCAAAGAATACGAATTAATAGTGATAGTCAAGCTGCACTTAAGGCACTTGCATCGCATAGTGTCTCCTCGAAATTAGTGCTTGATTGCCACAGTGCCCTAAGTGATCTGGGCAGGCGTAACAGGGTTACGCTTGTGTGGGTGCCAGGACATGAGGGCATTGAGGGCAATGAGAAGGCCGATGAGCTGGCAAGAAAGGGATCGGAGGAGATACTTCATGGTCCTGAGCCGTTCTTCGGTGTTTCAAAAAGCTTTGTCAAAAAGGTAGTAAATGCCTGGGAACAGGAAGAAATTCAAAAGAATTGGCAGGCTAAGCCAGGTATGAGGCAGGCAAAGCTACTTGTCCGGATCTCGAAAGATAGGGCAGGGTATTTCCTTCAACTAACAAGAGTAGAATTAAGAAGGATAGTCGGACTTCTCTCTGGACATGGTCCGCTAAGAAAACACCTGTGCACGATGGGACTAATAGAGGACCCTACATGTCGCTGGTGCCTCGAAGAAGAGGAAACCTCACAGCACGTCCTCTGCGAATGTGAGGCGTTGGCCTACAACAGGCTAGTGCACATAGGGAAGGCAATTGCTACGCCCAAGGACATAGCCGAGGCTACTCCCAAGGAGCTCAAGCTATATGTGAGGAGCTGCAAGTTGGAAAGGGAGTAAGACAGGGACGCAAATCACAATAGATCCAATGGGGTCGCAGTGAATAAGGGCGGAGGGCCCAGGTCCCCTTATATTGTATTGTATTGTGTAAACCTCAAGGCAGGGACTGAACAGTTTGGCCTCAAGGATTGGACTGTACGGGTCTAGCACACACACGATAAGTCAATAAACCTCAAGGCAGGGACTGAACAGTTTGGCCTCAAGGATTGGACTGTATGGGTCTAGCACACACACACGATAAGTTAATAAACCTCACGGCAGGGACTGCACAGCCCAGTTATAGCAGACCCACTGTATGCGAAGAAAATATACTCCGGTTTACACACACGTCAGGCCTGGCCTGCACAGTGCACTGCACCTCATTGGACTGTAATCACTTATAAGTGAATTTCCATCTTGGCAAGTTTTTGTTAAATAATGGCCGTTACATAAAGCTCATACGGTTTGTTTGAACGGAGGGTTTGAAAGTAACCTTGAATCGTTACCCTGATGGCATGAATCTTTAAATGCCAGATATTTTATAATACCGAGTTAACGAAAACTAGCGAAGTTTAACATTTACAAATTAGTGAGAGGGTATTATTAGGTTCTTGAGAAGGTAATAAGAGCCTAAACATGGGCCAATACTAAGATATCATAACATTCTACACAAAAACTTTTTTTTACCTCTTTTTTTCAATGTTAGTTTTTTGTGGGGATTGGTTTTATCATTCTTTTTCAATGGGCTTTACAGTTCAACTGAGGCCTCACGGTATATGGGCACCTTATAAACTAAGTAAGATGAAATGAAAATCTAAACTGAGTCTCATTTAGGGAAATTACAAACATAAATGAGTATAGAATGTAAAGAAATTTCTTTGTGGAAGATATTTTTGGACCTCTACGGATAAACATCAAGTATTCCTGGCCTGACAATGAAAATATAAACAGATATAAACCGGCCAAATACATTCTTAATGAAATCCCACTGTTTTCATGATCTTGTTTATTGTACAGGAGGAAATATTTAAACTCACAATCGTCAAATCCTTAACGTTGTTCTCAAACAAACCGTGGTAACTTTTTGGCCGAAACGAGGAAAACTCACAGCAACAGTGGACGCATAGCGGGTATACATGTCCAATTATAAACACCTTTATAAAATCAAACCAAGAAAATATTTGAAATGTAAACAATTATGTGTTAGCTGTTGAGGTGATAAGAAGTCTAGAAAGGGTTGGCATTCGGCTGAGAGAAAAAGTCAGATTTTAAAAAAAAAAATATATATATATTTCGAACGTTTCCCCATGCACTTTGGCAACCTTCTTCCCTGGTGTATGCACATAAAAAATGTTTTATTAACTATTTTCATGATTTAAATTTATGCTTACTGGTTTTTTAGCGCGGTTCCTCCCTCCCCCATAGGGAGGAACCCCGCTTATAAGGTTGATCTCATGACACAATCCAGAAGTGCCGAATAGAAAATTTTGCGTTTCAGAACCCCTAGAGACCAAAAATGATGGGTCTGACCACGCCCGATGTTGCTTAACTTCGATGATCAACGTCAACCGGTGTATTCAACGTGCCAAAGACCTTTGGCTTTATAGCTAGTTATTAACAATTCTAAGTAATGGATGGTCTATACTCTGAGAGCCCTCTATAGAAAAGGCCTCGAAAGAAAGAGGGAGTTACTCCGAGGTAGCTAGGCTGTGTAAGATCCCTCTTGAGAATGTGCTGATGCTGTAGCAATGACTAGAGCTGTTTGCCTCTCCATCTTCTCCACTCTTCAGTCTCTTCACGGCCAATTCTATCTCCTTCTCTCTATACTCTCTAGCTCACCTGTTACTGTTACTTCCAGACATTATATATATATATATATATATATATAGTTGGTTTTTTTCACCAAGATCTTTAAAAAAAAAAACGAGGGAACCTACTCTGTTTACCTCATTCGTCTTGTCTCGTTAGAGGGTGGTGTTATTGCTTACTGTATTAAGGCAATGTCGCATTTTAGGGAATCTGATTGGTCATAATTGACCAATAAAATACCTCTATCGAGATTAAGGCGTCTGGACTAATCAGTCCGACACCAGCTTCTCAAGTGTAGACCCATAAATCAGAAATTGTCAGGTCATCCCATAAGTAATGTCGGTTTATGTCGGTGGACTGTAGAATGTATCGATACAAGTTTTCCTGCTAGCTCTTCGACTGTTAGAACAGGATTTTCTTGTACCTTCAGTAGTTCGTCGTCAAGCCCTATTGGTCCACCTGTACGAGGCGCGTCTTCAAGCCTGCGGTTTCCCGCTCGAAATCGTTCAAACCCCTCCTGGACTTGCCGCTCTCTAATCAGATGTCGATAAGTTGAAGCAGCATTTTCTCCTATATCTAATTCACAACATAGCGTGATTTGTGTCTTGGGAGATCCATTTTAAATTAAATTTCAGCACAGAATAAAGTAAGTTTCACCAACCAAAACGTGATAAATATAAGTCTATTTAATGCCATAATTAACAAAATATGTAAACAAAAATAAAACGAAGAGGAGGGAACATAAACAGACAGAAAATTAAAAACCGACATTACTTATGGGATGACCTGTTAATCACGTTGGAGGTTTGCAATTATTTAGAAATGTTGACATTTATAATCTACTTAGTAAAACAGCAACAGGTATGGCAAATCAGCAACAGCGAAAAAAAAAAAATTAAATCATTTAGATAGCTTAAAGTGCATTTAGGATTTTCATATTCTAAGAGGTTAATGATGGTTTTATAGCAAAACAATCTATCAAATTTCATTTGTGTCGGTTTGATAGTTTTTGTGTAATAAGTTTGCAATTGAGGTATTAGCGAAAATATTAACATATTTCAAATTGTAGGATGAAAAAAAAAAATAAATAAAAGAAAAAAAATCTAAGGCACTCAAGCTTACAAAAACATTTTAAAGATTGTAAATAGGTCAATTTGGACGGCTATAGAAATTTGGTAAAGTTATTAATGAACTGAAGAACTCCACGAATTTTCACCGAAATTGATGAAATTCAGGTACTTACTCTTAGAGAATGTAACACAAATTAAACTAATCTTATAGGAAAAACAACATTAATGATTATTGAGCTTACATTACTCAAATAAGACGTTTAAACATTTGCAAACGACACATATACTTATATCTAAAACTTTAAGCAAAATAAATCCCTGTGAGTATTCGATTTCTCTTGAGTCTTATCTAAACTTGTTATTATTTTTACGCATTCCAAAATTATATTTATTTTCTTTTGTGATGATTATCTATTATAATGTATTCATTATTTTTTTTAATAATGAATGTTTTTAATTTGACGATTTCATATGGAGCTAACAATTTGCTTTCCTCGATTCGGTCCAGCAATAAAAAAAAAGTTGTGTGTTTTCCTCAGTACGTGTACTATCAACTATGGTTTTGCTATAGACAACTGTTACTCAAATAAATACAAACCAGTTTTCTTTCAACTAGGGGTCTTCATACATCCCATTCCTTTATAAGAAGGTAAATTGCTAAAGTATCTGCCCATGACTGCCACCTTAAGCCACTTTATGAAAAATGTTTTATCCTATTGAAGGTGTTTGTAAGTCGGTCACATGTGGTCTGATGTGATAGATTGATAAGAGGTGTTTATCATTCGCATTGTACCATGTGAAGCTAGTTTGATGAAATGAAATTTTTTGATAATTAGCCATTTTGTGGTAAGATTGATAAGAGGTGTTTATCAGTTGTATTTCTCTTGTGGAGCTAGTTTGATGAAACCCTATTTCTTGAATGATTATCAATTCTTTGATAAGAGGTCTTTATAATTCACGCTGCTTCCTGCAAAATATCCTGAATAATACACGTCGTTTGGACAGAGACAATAGTCAACCTTTGAGATTATGCATTATAGAAAAACTATCGGCTCCGTCTAATTTTAAGGCCCTTGGATTGCGTGATAAATATTATGTACTATTGATATGAGGGGTGTTTATCAGTCCCACCGATCCCACTGCATCATTGGAATGCTGAAGTTTAGACTGCTGAATGGTAATATACTGTCTGACAAGTACATTATCCAATTGATAACGCTTGTTTATCAGTCCCCGAACAACACGCGGAAATAGTTTGCTCGAGTTATAGGTACGTAAATAATGATCCATTTTGTTGAAAGATTAATAAGTAGTGTTTATCACTCTTGCAAATCATGTGAAATATTGGTTCCTGAATTGCAATTCATTTTGTAGTAAGTGCTACAGCAGCCTACCTGTAACGTAGTATTTATATAAAGGCATTCGGTCTCGCCCAGAGGCCATTGGCCCTGAAATTGTACAAGGAAACTAACCTTCGTGACCTTTGCTATTCCACCTACGCTTCTAACCAACGATATTGTGCTGCTTCAATAGGCGGCAAGTTCCACCATTCTAGGAGGATGTCTAATTAACCATTTATAATGAAGTTTTAGCACTGCTTGAGATATATTTAGATACATGCTTTGACGAGAATGGAATGAAGAAATTATACAAACATATTAATATGATTAAGAAAATTGTAAAAGTTAAAAGTAGAATTGATCTCTTTTAAAACTGTAAACATAATCGAAGACATTCCCAAAATTCATTCGCAATAAAACGAGAATTTGTTTTATATGTTTGACAAAACATTTTATGGTTATAAGAAATTTGTTGACCTTGAAATGTCGAGAAATTTGTTGACCTTGAAATGTCGAGAAATTTGTTGACCTTGAAATGTCAAGAAATTACAAAATTTTAAAGAAATTAAATAACAAAGAAATTGTATGCAAGAGAAAGGTCGTTACTTACCTACCTATGTAGATAAAATTAAAATTCAACAAGCCTTAGACACATATATCGAATTATATAAGAAAAGGATACAATTATTATATTAAGAGAGGTTTCGTAAAAAAGCAAAAAACAATATAACGAAATTAGCAAAATCAAATGAATTCCAGATACTCTCTTTGCAAAAATTGGAAACCAATACAGATTGGGTGGTAAATTTAATTTAAACCATTCCAGGTAAAGGATTCATGAAACCTGATCACTGATGCAATGTATTTGCTGGAACAGGTAGCTATTCTCAACAAAGATAAGAATGAACTCAGGCATAAAGTAGTAAATTTGTTGAATTTAGCACTAGATTTATCAGACCAGTCATTTTGACTGGCCGTGCAATTTCAATTAAAAATTCCTACTACATTAGCTTTCCTAAATGATTTTATGACTTTTGTAGCTATAAGTAGAGAATACATTTAATGAACTTAATGTTACTTTATATATATTAGTAACGAATATAGCAACAAATAAAATGGTACAAAAGGAAAAAAAGAAGTACTATTTTTTGACCTATGCTACATAAATCCAAAAAGTGAATAAACTTGACTGGTCAGAAACACGTGGAATAGAATATATGTATATAAACTAGCGTGAGAGAGTTCTGCTTCATAAGGAAGTTGTTCATTTTGTAACAACCTTTTAGAATGGTTCCTTCCTGATTACTTACGGAGGAAATCCCGTTATGAGGTTTACCTCTTGACGCAAAATAAAAATTTACCAGTCTTAATTAGTCAAGTACGTTATAATTTTTCAGTTTGTGCATTTAGAAACTATTGATATAGTTGAAACTTGTTCTATAGTTGTATTTGAAATCTTGGTATATTTTCTATTTTCTAAAACATCTCTGTTGGAAAATCGTGGTAAATCGAAACTGACCATTCAATAATGATTATATTATTTACAGATAACGTTCCGGAGTACTTATCGATGGGGGGAAGTCAATCGGATAAAAAAGTGCTTATATTCCTTCAATAATGGCACTTGGGATATAAACGGAAGCGCGCTAAGATGACGCAGTTGCTGCGATTGGGAATTAAAAGGTTGCAACGACAAAATTCGACTAACCGAGTGAACTTGGGGAACTAAGGGTATGTCCATAAAGATGAACAACATGAAAAAAACAAAATGATGCAGTTCCTGGAAATCAGACTTATTATTTGTATTCCTGTACTTTCTCGATTTTCAAGACGAATATATACCTAGGTCCTTAAAATATACAAAATCATAATTTAATATTAATTACCTTAACCGTTGCGCCATCCATCTCATAGGCAGGAATTGGGAATACAGACAGACGTATCGTAGCATTAGCACCCGCTGACTAACCCACTTCTCGAGAGAACGTGTCTATAATTAGCCTTTTAGTTCGGTGTTAGCGAAGCGAGCTCAAGGTTTCGACAATCGAAAAGTTAGCTGTTTCAATGTCGAGAACTACTTTAAGCACTCATTCCATTTGGGAATCGCTGCCATGTGGAACGGTTTCTTACAACAAACGGAAGGAGGATCAACCCTTTGAAAGGGGTATTTTGTCGTGAAGTTTTCGAATAAAAGGAAGAAAATGTCTTTTACAAAGAAAAGTTGGTTTAATGTCCTTGGGGGGAATTCGGAACCCATTATGGACCAAAAATTGTTTCGTTGGTCTGAATAGATTAGGAAACAAGATTCTGCGCCTTCTGGGGTGAGCTAATTTTCCAGCAAGGTGATAATTAGGAAAAAATAAGTTAAATCAGCAAAGACAAAATAATGAAATTACTTAAAAAACGTATTGTCGGATAACAGCCCTCATAATCTCGACCAACGGGCTCATTCCAAAAACAACAATTGTTGCTAACAACTATCTGAAACTGCCGGAGGATCTCATTAAAAATAAAAAGATTCTAAATGAACGCCCGTAAAAAAAAAAAAAAAAAAAAAAAAAAAAATCGACAGAAAAAACAATTCTTTCAGTTGGCAATAGCCCCCGAAAGAATTTATCCCAGGCAACTGAGGAGAAAACCCCTGAAATAATAATAAAATTTATTTACTTATTAATTACCAATCATCCTTCATATTATTATTATTATGTTAATGGTATCACTATTTTTTATAAGGTATCTATAGATATAAGGTCTTCTTCGCTGAACAGCTTTGCCGAAGAAGGGAAGCGGGTCAGTCCACATCAGATCATCCAGGCCATGAAACCCATGTCCTCAGAATTGCCTGAAACTTTTTTTATTTGTTGAACTGGTCATTCTTATGATATATTCCAAATTTTAGTTAGATATCTACAATACTTTTTGAGTTATGCATTTTTAAAGTTGTCTATAAAACTTGTTTTTTCTTTTACTGACGTTTTAAGTCAAAGCGACTTTCATTTACTAAAAAAATCATTACTCTCTTTATGTTAATGATATCTCAATGGGATTTTCACCAAAATGGTCACAATAATATTTTGAATATGGGAAAAATATATTTACTATCTGTTATCTTTCTGGTTGCTAAGTATATTTATTTAAAAACAAAATTTTATTTTAAAATAAATTAAAAACATAAAAATTTCAAAAATCGATAAAAATAAAAGGCGCTCCATAAAATCAAGTTCTTTTTTCATGGATACATTCATAAAAGTATAAACTATTATATTTTAAAAGAAAAACGCTGGGATTTTGCTGTTAAATATTCTTAAATCAATGAAATCATATAAATTATTTTTTTTTTAATAATTACCTACTTAAACGTCGGGCGTGGTCAGTACCTGAATGGGTGACCGACTATGTGCTGTTGGTATTATAAAAGGGTGGCGACCTGTAGATAGCCCGGCGCTAATAGCCAAATAGTTGATGCGCCTTACAAAAAAAAAAAAAAAAAAAAAAATACCTACTTAATGATTAATATAAGCTTACTGAAGCTACATTTACTATTACTTAGGTTAATCTTAATATAAACGTATGTAAATCAACTATGTTTAAATTTTACTATAAACTTAGTTTTGGTAGTTTCCGAAAATTTAAGTTAGTAAAATTTTGGTTCAAAATAGTAAAAACTACGTGTTCCGGACACAATCTTGGCTGAACTGAAACGATCCTCCGGTTTTTGCCAGGAATCTATTATTGTTTCCTTTTTAACCATAGTAAGCTTTATGTTATCTATTTTTGTACTATATAAGCCAAAAAATGGCTGGCTCCTGGAGTACATTGAAGGTTTGCTTTTATTACAATCCTCTTGATAATTCCGCCAATCCTGTCACGAGGGGACTTCCCATGACTGGTAGCAAAAACACCATCACCGTTTTTACTTCTGGATAATTAATTTCGGAAATGTTGTGACAACCTTTTGATTTTCATAGACAAATGCCACATCATCTTCCAAATTATCAGATACCTCACGTTATATTTTTGAATAGATGTTTTCATGCTTTAAATGTGTTAGTAGTGTTTGTATGTATGGGCTATCTTCCGTCAGTAAGTCACATAAGTCGTAAGGAATGGTTAGTTTGCTACGTTGTCTACAGTCAGTTAGTATATGTTTGACGGTAAGTTCTGTTGCATATTCGATAAGTGGGTATTTCTTTTCTGTCCAGTAAGTACGAATGGTCTAGTAAGTAATTTTCTTTAGTCAATTAGAATAATAAAAAACTAAGTTTATAGTAAACTTTAAAAATAGTTTATTTACATAAGTTTATGTTAAGATTAACCTAAGTAATAGTAAATGTTATATTAATCATTAAGTAGGTAATTTTTTTTTTTTTTTTTTTTTTTTTTTTGTAAGGCGCATCAACTATTCCTGGCAAAAACCGGAGGATCGTTTCAGTTCAGCCAAGATTGTGTCCGGAACACGTAGTTTTTACTATTTTGAACCAAAATTTTACTTACTTAAATTTTCGGAAACTACCAAAACTAAGTTTATAGTAAAATTTAAACATAGTTGATTTACATACGTTTATATTAAGATTAACCTAAGTAATAGTAAATGTAGCTTCAGTAAGCTTATATTAATCATTAAGTAGGTTTTTTTTTTTTTTTTTTTTGTAAGGCGCATCAACATCTACAGGTCGCCACCCTTTTATAATACCAACAGCACATAGTCGGTCACCCATTCAGGTACTGACCACGCCCGACGTTTAAGTAGGTAATTATTAAAAAAAAAATAATTTATATGATTTCATTGATTTAAGAATATTTAACAGCAAAATCCCAGAGTTTTTCTTTTAAAATATAATAGTTTATACTTTTATGAATGTATCCATGAAAAAAGAACTTGATTTTATGGAGCGCCTTTTATTTTTATCGATTTTTGAAATTTTTATGTTTTTAATTTATTTTAAAATAAAATTTTGTTTTTAAATAAATATACTTAGCAACCAGAAAGATAACAGATAGTAAATATATTTTTCCCATATTCAAAATATTATTGTGACCATTTTGGTGAAAGTCCCATTGAGATATCATTAACATAAACAGAGTAATGATTTTTTTAGTAAATGAAAGTCGCTTTGACTTAAAACGTCAGTAAAAGAAAAAACAAGTTTTGTAGACAACTTTAAAAATTCATAACTCACAAAGCATTGAAGATATCTAACTAAAATTTGGAATATATCATTAGAATGACCAGTTCAACAAATAAAAAACGTTCCAGGCAATTTTGAGGACATGGGTTTCATTTCACTATTTTTCTTGATGATTTGATATGGACTGACCCAAGCTTTACCTTCCGTCAGTGCATTCGCAATAAAAGTATCAGAACGGGGTTGGCGGTAATAAAAAATGTACTGATTATAGTATTTAAAATGTGCTGAAGTTGTATTATTATTGCTGAGATTCCTGATGAGGATAGAACCCCCGAATGTACCGTGAATAGCGTGTATAAGGTTTACGGATGGGTCGATAGATATGAGGAAGTTGGAAGAACAACAGTGGACTGCGGGCCACTATCATTAGTGCTTCAAGTGGATGGTCCTGATCCGATTCTATCTGGAAGCCTGATAAGGTACTGCCAGTTCGCGCGCCAGTCCGCCAGGAGCAGGTATGCTAATTTAATAAGGCTATAAGTCAGGTTCGTGATGGCAAATTGGCGAGGTCTTACAATCAACAACAAGCTTTTCCGCCGCTTTATGAACCTGATTTTCGCTCGCGGAAGAATGGAATTGATTGCGCTCAGTGAGTATGCTTGTTCTAACGAGGTCTTGTTTTTCAAGGTCACTTGTTTTGTCATATCTGATTTCTTTCTGCATTTTGTATTGTTGATTTCACATAGTAAGGATGAGTTGCACATAGTAAGGATGAGCCCCCATCACATAGAGAGGAGTGCCACATTCGATGACAGCTCTGTGAGAGTCCCTGAATTGAAAATTCGAAATTTCGTAGCACATAGGTTACCAAAATACGGTTCTCCCTAGATAAGCTACAGGTATGAGCACAATGCTGAGCGCCAACATTGATAAATTTAATAAAAGAAAGTGTGCGTTGGACTCATCTTCCAAAATTGCCAATTCAGGTTTCACCTAAACTATCATCGACTGCTTTTATTTTATTTTATTTTTTTTTATTGGCATTCGGTGGCTGTGAGTTAAGGCGTTTAGGTCTGCAGTTCTTGCCTAAGGCCTTTAGGCCGTGGAGTTGTGGCTTTTCTTTTGAAAAAAAGAAACACATTAGCCATACCTTTGCTAGAAAATGGTAGGAACCATTACATAACCAGTCCCAAAAATATCTGTAATGTATAAGTTATAATTTAAATAAATAAAACAAATATTTTTCAACTCGTTTTAAGACAAAAATATTTATTATTTTATGAATATTTATGATATTTTACAGCTGTGCATTGCGTCTAAAAATATATCTGCTTTTTTCGGCCAAACGCATGTGTACTATATATCAATGAAGCACGTTCAATCTAAAATGTATTTATCATCTTGTAGTTTAACACTTTGCCGCCTTGAAAGCAAATTTCGAATATGCTTATATTTAGTCGACCCGTACGAGGCTCGTCTTTAAGCTTGCGGTTTCCCGCTCGAAACCATTCAAAGCACCGCTGCTCTTGTAACTCACTGATGACATTTACTCCATATATTTCTACAACGTTTCGATAAGTTGAAGCATCATTTTCTTCTTTATCGAATTCCCTTAGCATAACATGGCGTAAGTGGTGTCTTGGGAGAGCCTTTTCAAATGGAATTTTAGCCCATAATAAATAAATACGTTCTTGCTGAATAATATCGCTTCTTCCTTTATACTAGGGATAATGGCGTTTAAACATTAGCCCTATGCTAAGTAGAAAAGGGTGGTAACCTTTAGGTAAACAGTCCCAAAATTCTGTTTTATGTATACGAGGACCGTAAAATTTAAATGGACCAAATAGCTTATAATAATTTTCAAAAATGACCCCAATTTTTCAATCATTTTTTAAAAAATAGGCCGAAGTTCAATTGATAAAATAAAATAAAGACAGTTTTACACAATAGAAATTTTATTGAAATTGCCCTACCTATTGGTGTTAATGTGTGCATGCAAAGGGTTCGGATAGTACTCGTTACACTATCTCTGTATTGTGCCGATTGCACAACAGTCAGATTCCTTTACAGTATCTGCCTTTCTGTGGTCATGACGCCCGTTACAGAATTCTTTATCCTTTTGTATTCAAACTGACAAGAATTCAATCTACATTAAATTTGCAATAGATGAAAACAATATGTTATATCATCTGTCAGACAGAATATTCTTAAAGTTTATAACAACAATAAACCTCAGCTCGAACATAACATGCGCCATAAGTATATTTAAATTCAAGGGGAAAAAAAGGTCCATCCCTTACTCACCGCTTTTGTTGATGATAAGACTCGAATCGGTACTTCGGTAACCTGTGTGACACGAAACGTCGATTTTTCATTACAGATCCACCGGTTGGTTTCATAGAGTCGAAATGGATTGTGGCACTTCTGCCTATTTGATGGGAGAAACAGTACTAAAACTCGCAATGAAATACTTCCTTATTAACTTGGTGTGTTGTTGCAACAACGGGAAGTCATCACTGTATGAATGACATCAGTAGCGAATTACATAGTATAGGGGTTATAAGGGCATCCGTAAGGGTGGGTTTACACTTGCTAGTTATTGCAGGAAATTTATATCAGACAGAAATTGCGACTAGTGTAAACCATGAGCAATTTATGTCTGAGATATATATTTCTATCACGAACTATAAGTGTCGACACTTCTATACCACCAGGTGTAAACACAGATTTTTACGAGAAGAATTTAATTTCAGAGATAAATATCTCGGCTACTAGCTGTATTGTCGACACTTCTATACCAACAGATGTAAACACTGATTATTTGTGGTTTGGATGAATTTATCGCAAATTAGAACAAATCCAGAACTGTCCTATACATATCCATGACATAAATGTCTAGCTATTTCTGTCAGTATGAAACCTTCAAGAGAATATCTATCCGACACCTGACATATATTTCCTGCGAGAAGTGTCAGATGTAAACGCACCCTTACTTATAAATAAAGTGTTTTGTTCTTGTTCTCTGGCAATCAATAAGAAGTGTTGCTCTTCAGACTTTCATCAAAGAAAGTTTTGGAAAACTTCATTGATCATATCGTCCCTATCATGTTAACATGAAAATCGGAGCAAACTAGCGAACGAACATATTCCATACATTGACGAAGTAATTTATTGAAAAATGGTCTTATTCGATACTTTATTTAAGGCATTTCCGGCTATTCTAAAGGGGTTAGAGTTGCGACAAGCCGTATCATCCACAATCCAAGAGCAAAGTATCGAATCTGATAAACAAGAATTTTCATATTCGATAGTTTGACATGGTAAGAACAATATCTACTAGGCATGGGCGTAAAAAAGGGGGGCTGCAGCCCCTCCGAAATTTTGGTTTGGTCGGTAAAAATGTGTCATAAAACCTTTAAAAATAAATGAAATAAGATTACTTAGTTCTTAAAAAAATATTTTATTTGAGGTGTAATAGCGTTTTACTAAACTATTTCAAGTTCTAAAGTCTTAGTATTCCATACCCTGGAAATGGTCCCCCCCCAAAAAAAAATTTCCTAGTCCCCCTGAAATTATTTCCTATACATTCCCATGCAACTAGGCGCCCAAAATGGCAACAAATTGCTACAACGAATCGGATGAATTCAGTAACTAGCGGTAAAGTCAAACTAAAAAATTCGCTCCTAGTGGACGTAATTTTTATTTTATAGCAACGAAACTTGCTATTATACTTTCTTTTACTTGCTATTAGACGTTTTTTTTTAAACTTTTGTAGACAGAACATTATTTATTTATTTATAAGTGATTCGCATATACTGCGATTTCACTCCTTCGAGGTAGTACCTGTGTGGTCTAATGAACCAGCATTAAGATGGGTATTTAATTCAATTATTTTCATAAACGGAGTTTTGTAAATTTCAGTTATATTCCTGGAAGCCTCTGGTTATTAAGCAGATGTCTTCAGATGTGAGTGTATAGTTTAGTGTCCTGCAAGTAAGAAAGTATTGTGTTTATGTACTGGCTGCTGTCCCTCAACAATTCGTAAATGTCATGTGGGGTATTTAGGTTTCGTCGTCTTCTGCACTCCGTAAGTAGGTGTTTTACAGTGAAGTCTCTATTGCATATATCACAAATTGGTTTGTCAAGTCTTGTCATGACATGATGATGTCTTATTCGTGTTAGTCTTGTGTGGCCAATTCGGAGTCGAGCAAGTACAACTTCTTCTCGTCTGTCGTCATGGTATTAGACAGAATATTAAAAACCGACTTAACTTATTGGATGACCCAATATTTATACATCCAATTATAAGTTAAACATATATCTATATATGTATCCTAAATAAAATAATAAAACCCTATATTTGACACATATAAAACATTGAAAGCACGAGACCAATTGTGAAATAATTTATTTATGCACCGCCACTTTCGCTACTTGCACTATGTCAGTGTATAAAAACGTTAGCCGTTCAAATAAACTAAACTAATTAAAGACATGGGTTGCAAAAATATGAAGTGCTACCCTGGAATCAAAATATTAATTTGACCATAGTCGCAGTAATTTTAGTTTATGGAGCTCAACAAGGTTTTTTTTTTTTTTATTATTAAGAATTTAGTGCGAATACGAGACTAATTAAAATGAAATAACAGTTAATTAAAACATAAGAATCACCTAATTATCTACAATGCTAGATAATAATTGTCTGTTTTGGCAAGTGCCGCGTAAACTTATTCACACTCCGATGGTCTGATTCTTGTTTCTCGGGACAGAGTATGTATTTTTATCCATGAACCTGGCAGGCTACCAGATTTACCATCATATTGTATTAGGCTCTCCTTGTATTTGCCGGCCAGAGATTCGATACAATCTTACAATCCTCATTTTAGAATCTGACAAATTGTCTGTTATCAATAAAAATGGCAAGGTTATCAGAAGATATATTACACCGATGAAACCCAAAGGAGTAGTTACTAACGAATTATTTTTGGTTCTCGAAATTCTTCTTGCTCAATTTTTATCATCGGAGAGTAACCCGGAGAAAAGTCTTTCTTATATCCCAAGGGAGATTCGTTGGGATTTTTTTCCCTTTATTTAGTTCACAAAATTCATCCATCTATATGCTTCATAGTTCAATGAATTCTCAAGAATGTATAAATGTAATATAATAATAAACTTACTATAATCATTAAATATCAATTTCATCAATAATAAATTTTAGTTATTTCTGATATCACAAAAATAAACATGATATTACTTTTATTTATCTGATATTTTTTCACTCTAGAATTCCAATTACAGTATCAAATTGAGAGATAATCTCAATACCATTATACCGTTGGAAAGCTGATTAAATTCTACAACTTTTCTAAGATTCGGCAGTCTGCAGGATTATTTTTGGAAGAGTAGTGATTTTCGAAAAGTTTTCCCTAACCGGAAACTTTTATTGATTTCTACTTTTTCAATTGATATTACGGTTTGAATGAGACAATTTCGAACATTGAATGTGTATTGAACATGAAGCAAATTTCATGTAGATTTCAAAAATATAATGAGTCGTTGAAAAAAAAAAAATGTGTACAAGCAGAGAAAATTGGGGTTGTACTACGAAATACAGAGGTTTTTTTCTATATAACCCTTAGAAGGCCACATTTGTTGAACAGAGTGAAATAGAAATGTGTTTTTTTTTTTTTTTTTTTTTTTTTTTTTTTTTTTTTTTTACGGCGCATCGACATAATTCTTGGCCATTAGCGCCGAGATCCAGAGTGCAGCCAGGAACTTTCTCAGCGAGCCGTGGGATGAGAAAATGTCTGGCGCCGGTGGGGATCGAACCCACCATCTCCCGCTTATGAATCTAGCGCGCAAGCCACCAGACCACGGGAGACCCCACACACCCTGTATGTGTTTATTTAATAGAGTAAACCCCAAGATCTGATTTGCTTATTGTTAATATCACATTTTCCTCATTAGACGGAGATAATATAAATATATATATATATATATATATATATATATATATATATATATATATATAAATATACATATATTTTTTCTTGTTTTTTTTTGTGCGTTAGCCACAAGCCCACGGGGAGACCCCTCGGAGATAATATGTACCAAGTTCCGGTTCAAAAAGGTAAAGACAACAGCAGCAAGGATAAAATTAATAATTTGTGAGCGTTAGGGTCATAATGAAAATTTGTGTCCAGGGTAAACCTCCCCCCCCCTCTACATGGGCTCACGAGCCATAACATAACACGAGGTGTAATCATTCTCTCTTTCTCTCTCTCACACACACACACACACACACACACCCTCACGAATGCCCAGATACTGTAGAGCTATTTGATTCTTGACCATAGAGCACACTGGGAGATACTGTAGTCAATACTATGCTCCTGCTTCTTGATTTTCCCATTTTTAGGTTTCTAATAAATTAATATATGTATGCATATATATATATATATAATTTATAAATTATTCACATACACAAATACTAAATTATGTAAAAAATGATAGTTCGATAAAGATGAGAGAGAGGATGGGAAACATCATGGGATATAACCAGAAATTATTACCTTTGGTCTGAGACGAAAAAACGACAGAAAAACGAGATGTTCAAACATTTATGCAAATTAAGACAGGTATTTTGTTTCCTTTTGGAAACAAAGAAGTATTAAAATTAACAGCCAGCATTTTTAGACTTTTTGTACGTTTTCTTATAAATCTAGAAGACTGATGAGTGCAAGGTGATATTTTTTCAACACTATTCGAATCACACCAGAGATAATCATTGTAGAAAAATACGCTAAGATGACGCAGTTTATAAGACTTTAGTGTTCATTTTTTCTGGATCTTACGCGATGGGATTTCTGGTTTCTGGCCGACTTTTGACAATGGTGAGGGGGCTCAACATTATATTGGGTATTCGACTAAAAGATAATGATTAATTGCTTGAAGGAAATATTAAAAAAAAAATAATAAATCTGAAGCTAAAGTCAGAGCAACAAGACAATGGTAGTGCTAATGGCCTCGGCAGCCGTTGCACAGAAAAAACAAAACAAAAAAAAAAACAAGACAATGGTCATATTGAAAATATATATTAGGAAACTACCAATGGCTTGCCTTTCTGGGGAGGGTCCAAAGTCATTGGAACAAATACAAGAGCAATTTAAAAATAAAAATGATTTAATTGCCCAATAAAATGATCATCTGTCCAAATAAAATTTGATTTAATCAAAAGACTTGGCAAACTAAAAGCTAACCTCGGGATTGTTAAGCCGTGAAACAAGAAGAGGTGTCAATCCATTATATTTCCACACACACACACACACACACATATATAATTAGTAAATAAGTAATATTAAAAATTGAATGCAGATGATCAAAATGAGTTCCAATCAGTGAATAAATTAAATATTTAAAAAAAAAATTAACATTTCAACTTTAACTGGAATTATATTAGACATTTATTTCGAGTATTAAAGCGAAAGAAGAAAAATAGTTACCAATGCATGAATTCCTTGGCTGAGAGAGTCATTTTGAAACCTAGTTGGTAAGATCTAAGGGGATTTTGAAAAATTTTTTCAAAAAGAATTCTCCCATACAGTAACCCAAGTAGCAAACAATTCTTCTTAATTAAGATTAATAATAGTTTAATAATATTGCAGACACTTTTTTAATTATTATTAAAACTCCTCGGAGTGTTGGCGATAGAAAGATGAAAATACTACATCTTAAGGCGCTATGGATTTAAATGTGATAGAGTTTTACAGAGGATTATAATGAATATTTATAATTTTTATTTACTTTAAATGTTCAAAATTAAACAAAGTGTATAAATAAGGAGAAAACAAAAACAAAACAATAAGTGGTATAATATCAGTTTTCAAATCAATATATTAAAATGATTAGTTTGGGGGGGGGGATCTTATTGTATATAAAGAATGTCATATAGTCTGATTTGTTTCAAAAACTTTATTGTGTTTCTGTATTTTGGTTCCCGTCTCCCAAGTAAGTCAGTCAAGTTATCGGTTATGTCAAATTTTTTTATAATTCTACATTCAGTTAGTATGTGTTTTATAGTCGATTTTGTGTTGCAATACTGGCAGATAGGTATGTATTGTTTTATTATAAGGTTTGAGTGTGTTATTCGAGAATTGCCTATTGTTAAGCGGAAAAGAACAGCGTATTTTCGTGCTAGACGGAAGGTCAAATAATAAAAACTTCACCACACAGTTTCAACAGCTCTATTACGTCCCTACATGTTTCACACCTTAGTGGTGCCTCTTCAGGGGAAAAAGTTACAAATATAAAACCTACAGCCTCAACCTGAGGAGGATAATCTTCCACCAGTCCGGCCACGTATAGACTGATCATGGTCCGAAAGAATCCAACATGGCGAAATATAAACAGCTGATCGATGTCATACGTTTAAAATTATTTCCAGAAGAAATATAGTCTTAAAAATGAAAACTATCTTCCCACCGTCAATTATTATTAAAACATATTTTTTATTTTTGTAATATTAGCGCATTAGGTAAATAAAGAAATAGAATGAAAAGAAGAATTAAGGAAAATATCTATATCATAAAAAATAGAAAGAAAGTGGTAAATAAAAAAACTGAAATACTACATTTGAATGCTATTATTATTAACTTATTTGACAAAAAATAAAAAATATGTTTTAACTTGTAGGTGAGAAGATTGTTTTAATTTTTAAGACTATATTACTTCTGGCAATTAATTTTAAACGTATGACATCGATTATCGATCAGCTGATTATCTATCGCCATGTTGGATTCTTTCAGACCATGATCAGGCAGGTTGAGGCTGTAAGTTTTATACTTGTAACTTTTTTCACAGAAGAGGCACCGCAAAGGTGTGAAACATTTAGGAACGTAATAAAGGTGGTGAAACTGTGTAGTGAAGATTTTATATTATTTGACCTTCCGCCTAACACGAAAATACGAAGATTAAGAAAACGGTCAGTTGAATAATAATTATGAAAAGAACAATTTCATCCCTCTTTTTTCGTCTTTTGATTGAAGGCAATTAACGAATTGTGCTTTTAATTTCCCTTATTTTGTTGCCTATTGCAAATAAAAAATAGTTTTACAAGAGCATACTCTCGAAGAAGACGAGGTATCTTTATTCCGCGTATAAAGCCCTCTTGAGAGTTCCTCCACTCGGTTAAAGGATCAAAGACTTAATTCGGCTAACACTCGTTTTCTTTCATGTCTACAAAAAGGAAGCAGCAATTTAAGAAAAAGCAGCTATAAGTGTCTGTTTGTATGCCTTTTTTTAAAACTATTACAGACTCTTCCTGTAGTCCTTGGGGGGCTATTTTCTCGTATTCCTGAGAGTAATCCATAGATGGGTCATGAACTATTAGCAATGGTAAGGATTAGGGCAGAAGTTGTTTCGAAAGCACGTAGAAAGCCTTTCCTGCCTTCAAATGGATGTGCAGAAAGGGTTAAAGTCAGTAAATAAGATGGTGCAAATGTTCTTCAAATTCAGAAAAACGAGTAAGAGTAACAGAGGAGCTTAAAATTCCTTGCACATTATATGTTTCAGAGTATTTGCATACTTTTTTTTTATTATTATAATTAT
Organism: Gonocerus acuteangulatus; assembly: GCA_946811695.1. NCBI lineage: Eukaryota > Metazoa > Arthropoda > Insecta > Hemiptera > Coreidae > Gonocerus > Gonocerus acuteangulatus. The sequence continues at coordinate 44,176,886 of OX328130.1, read as the reverse complement.
TATTTCTCTTATTAGTCATATATATATATCTATTAAATTGGTTTATATTTCATAAGCTGTTTGTATGCTTACATATATATTTATATATACAGGGTATTCAAAACTCGATTTGACCTTTTTTCCCACAATTTTTGAAATTTAAAAACGAAACTTGGTGGGTCTTAACGTGGTCAAATTTATTTTCATTGGACCTAATGCACGATCCCTCAACTTTCTCCAGTTCTTCTCCAGAGACCCTAACTCTGGAATCTCCAATGGAAAGGGGTTATTTTTATGACAGATTATTGTAGAGAATTGAATTTTATGTCGATTTTATATCCGTCATTTTTTCGCTAAAGCGCACCAATGAGTAATAAATTGCCAAAAAACGAGAAAACCCTTGTTTTTCGCCACTTTTCTGCCAGTAACGTAGGAAGTATGCCCGTAATGAAAAAAGTAGTTGATATAAACGTTGTAGAGGATTAAATTTACTTTCCAAAAAGTACCTTTAAATGCCTAAAATGTTAATAGGAATGGAGCAAAACACACTTTTGTTTTTGAAGTTTTCAGAAAAGTTTATTATCAACGTGATGTACGCTTCAGTAAAACTTAATAAACATTTCCTAAACTATTTTTGCTCCACCTAGTTTTGAATTTAAGAACGTTTCATGAAAAAATCAAATTCAATTACTTTATAAAGGCATTAAAATAATAAATTTAAAGCAATAGAACTCACCTAATGATTAGAATTTCGTAGTAATTATTAATGTGATGGACGATTTTGTTTTTGTTTTTTCGGCGCCTTGACATCTAGGCCATTTAGTGGCGACATCCGGGGTGCAGCGAGGAATTTTCCCAACGAGCTGTGAGATGAGAAAAATCCTGCCACCGCATAGTGGGGCCAAACTACTTTTCGTGTTTCAAAAAGGCTACGCCCTCCAATTTCTTAACCGATTCCAATGATTTTTTTAAAATGAAAGCTAATAGACTTTAGTTTTTTGTTTCTCCTGTTTATTAAATTACGTGTAAATAATTCACAAACTTTTACAATCAAACATAAAATAATATTTTATTTTTCATGTAACTTAATATCAGCACTGATATCGTTGAAATTAAACATTTAAACCTTGATTAACTTGGAAAAATCAAAATTTATTATCAACTCATTCAAAAATCACATTATTTCAATAATTCTCTTTGTTGAATTATGGTAAATTTACGTTTTAAAGACGTCAGTCTGATTTTTTCCAAGTCCAATCAGGGGTTGAATGATTAATTTCGACGATATCGGTGCTGATATTAAGTTAGATGAAAAATAAAATATTATTTTATGTTTGATTGTAAACGTTTGTGAATTATTTACACGTAATTTAATAAACAGTGGAAACAAAAAACAAAAATCTGGTCTGCTAAGGCTGTTCTAAATTGTTTTAGCTTTCATTATTAAAAAAATCATGGAAATCGGTTGAGATTTGGAGGCTGTAGCCTTTTTGAAACACGAAAAGTAGTTTGGCCCCACTGTGCGGCGGCAGGAATTTTCTTGTCTCTCGGCTCGTTGGGAAAATTCCTCGCTGCACCCTGGATGTCGGCACTAACGGATGTCAAGGCGCCGTAAAAAACAAAAAAAAAATCGTCCAACACAAAAATAATTACTACGAAATTCTAATCATTAGGTGAGTTCTATTGCTTTAAATTTATTATTTATGAAGTAATTGAATTTGATTTTTTCTTCAAACGTTCTTAAATCTAAAACTAGGTGGAGCAAAAATAGTTTAGGAAATGTTTATTAAGTTTTACTGAAGCGTACATCACGTTGATAATAAACTTTTCTGAAAACTTCAAAAACAAAAGTGTGTTTTGCTCCATTCCTATTAACATTTTAGGCATTTAAAGGTACTTTTTGGAAAGTAAATTTAATCCTCTACAACGTTTATATCAACTACTTTTTTCATTACGGGCATACTTTCTACGTTATTGGCAGAAAAGTGGCGAAAAACAAGGGTTTTCTCGTTTTTTGGCAATTTATTACTCATTGGTGCGCTTTAGCGAAAAAATGACGGATATAAAATCGACATAAAATTCAATTCTCTACAATAATCTGTCATAAAAATAACCCCTTTCCATTGGAGATTCCAGAGTTAGGGTCTCTGGAGAAGAACTGGAGAAAGTTGAGGGGACGTGCATTAGGTCCAATGAAAGTATATTCGACCCACCAAGTTTCGTTTTTAAATTTCAAAAATTGTGGGAAAAAAAGGGGGGTGTCAATCGAGTTTTGAACACCCTGTATATATGTATGTATGTATATATATATATATATATATATATATATATATATATATATATATATATATATATATATATAAATATATATAAATATATATAAATATACACGTGTTTGTGTGTAGTTCTGTCTGTCTGTTAACTCAATAGTAAGCACAGATTTTGTTTATTTTGCCCCAAAACTCAGTATATAACAGTCACACAACAAACGATTATGCGAGGCCGCATAATCAGCCGGTTAATCAGCAACGTCGGTACATCTGAGGAGCGGGGGGAGGGAGTAATCCGGGCCAATTTTACGAGTTTGTATATACTAATCGTAATTTAAACACTTTCAAATAATTCCCCCCCCCCCATGAGGCGAGTGAAGTTAGGAAAAGTTTGGAAAGCACAGAGTTATGTCCACGGTAGTGCAGAAAAGGTGTCAGGTGAAGAGGTTGAATTTGAGTGAAAGGGCAAGGATTTTTTTAAAGGAACGTTTTTTAGGATATGGAAATTGTTATGGAATAGATAACAAACTTCTCTATCTTATTGTTAAAGGGACGTTTTCAAGGTAGAGGGATGTATATGGATTGGGAAATAAGGCGTTTTTTGGTTTATGAAATTTGTGATTAATATTTAGTATGCCCATTTTTTCATTACCCAGATGAAGCCTGTACTTCCAGCCGAAACGTTTGCAATAAAAATTATGTTTATTGAATGCCAAACGTTTGGTTGGTTGATTTAGGTTTTTAGGGCGGTTGGTTGATTTAAGTTTTAAATTGCCCGATTCTGTTATGTTTTTATATATTTGGTTTAGCGTTTTTGTTTTTTTTTTTCATTTTGTATGAATACTTTATTCTTTATTTCACTCATTATTCATTGATTATTTTTGTTTATAATTATACTACTTTCCCTGAATATCTACCCAATCATGTATATAATGCAATTAATATATTTTTTTATTTAGATTTATTTTTTAATTTTACTTCACTCTCGTTACCTTAAGCAACGCATTTATTTGCGTGACTGTTCCTGCAGAGGTGGAAGTGGACTAAATTGTGTTTTATTGTCAAATCTTGGACATTTTGGTGCCTCTTCTTTCGATATCTGTAATCCATGAGAAAGTTTTGTGTGTCCGATTCTAATTCGGTATAGCTGGGAGCCGTACGTATTACCAACAAACTTTGACAAACAGTAAGCAATGTTGCAAATCAGCAAGATTGTTGAGACAGCCTAGACCCATTGTGGAACAACCGCAACCCATGATGGCATCCTCCCTCCTCAACAGCTTAGCCTCACGCCCACACTCCATTACCTGAGGTTAAATATAGTCCTTTGTACTTGGCTTCATCTATTTATAGGCTCCTCATTCATCCTCCTCAGACACAATCGACCTTTCGATTTCTGGATGGCTCATTATAATCACACTTATCTCTGACAGATAGAAGGTTCAGAAGTTTATGGGAATTATTATTATGTAAACCAACTGAAATTTGTGTGTTCACTATGCCTCGATGCATAAAGATTTAAAGACATATTAAAAATGTTTTTAATAAATCCAAACTCAATAGGAACACACTTTCAGAATTCACAATGAAAAACTACTACTATACTATAGTGTTTGGTATTTTCGATTTACTTTAAATTTTAACAAATATTATAATTAGCTCATTGATGGGAAACACTAAAAACGGCACCGAGAGCTGACCATATCGCACTAGTATTTCTAAAATGAATCAACTCAAAATAAAACTTAACTGAAAATGTCACTCTTGCTTATGTAAAGGCCTTACTGGACTTAGACTGGAAGAGTGGCACAAGTACCCTCTGGTGCACAAGCTCTGAAGCTAGGTACATGCAGTTTTGATGGTTGATAAAGATATATTTACCATATCTTTCACAGTCATGACTATGACGGTGTGAATAAAACCAATTTTTGAGTTGTGCCAATTTAGAAATATTAGTGTGATATGTCAAAACATATAATACTGTATTTTTTGGGGGTCATTCGGATCCGATGTAAAAAAACAAAAGCCTAAGAACAAAGAAGCTCTCAATTTAGGGTATTTTACAATTTAATCTTGTTTTTCACGTCGTTAAACAAAACATCATCTTTTCCTGTAAGCTATCTTTTAGTGCACAAAAATATTTTTTTTTGAGACCTCAACGAACTCCATTGGTCCATTTGGAGCCAAGTATGAGTCCTTTGAATATATGACTTTTCTCAAAATATTGTCTTTTTGGTTTTGTTTCGAGTATTTAATTTTTTCTGATTCTCCATTTCTGTTAGTTCTTATAAAAACAAATGACTCAAGGCATCAGAAGTGTTTCTTGCACTGATGCTATCCTTAAAATATTTTTTGATTGCTGGATTCCGATTCAGGGATCACAAAAACTAATAGTAAACATGGCGTACGAATAGTAAGCTTAGCTCTATCACATTGTTATCGGCCTGAGTAACATTCCTTGTACAGACGACGAGATCTGATCCTGAGCAGTGGCTCATTGAGCGCGCTAGTGGAACTATCAGACAGATACACACCATATCCCAAGTAACAACCTCTGAAAAAAAAAATCACTCACATAACAAGTACATTACAATGTACTGGCTACCAGATCATGAAGCTTTGGGAAAAAGCTCCCTGGAAGACTCATCTGCAAAACTTGCAACAAGACAACATTAGGTTATTCCCGAAATTACACACGAAGGCTCAAATTTCATAACTAAGACACCTGGAAACCACTGACAATAAAGTAAGAACCGTTAAAAATACTACTAAAGAGCTACTACATTCAGCTACCGAGACCGTTAGCAAAAATAAATAGAATTCGTTTTGGTTATTGGGCCTCACGTATGTATCCTTAAAAGGTATAAAACAAACTTGTAACTTCTGACGTAATGCAGACGAAGAAATTAACTAACATGCTGCATGAAATGATTAAATTATTGAAAGATAGCAGCCAGTACATAAACATAAACTGGCTGTCCATTACAGAACGTACCGCTACTTACTGAACATAAAACTGTACTCATCTGAAGACAGCTGCTAAAACAAGAATTTCATCAAGTATTGTTCAATAGGTCAGTAACATTGTAGGAGAGAAATCGCTTTAGAAGCGATAATAAGAAAAATAAATAAAAAAATAAGGAAAAAATGAACCGCGCTAAAAGTAACTCCTGTTCCTTTTGTTGTTTATATATATATATATATATATATATATATATATATATATATATATATATAATGTTGTATCAGAGCCCTATTCAGAGGAGTAAGTGATCCTTGAGAAGAGACTAGTGGGAGGGTCTGTCTCGGGACCAGTTTCTCTGCGATCAATAGAAGAGCGAGCTCTGGTTTGCCCCGTCGAAAAACACAGGGGAGTCTTCTCCGCCACAGATTTACTCCGGTATACATATTATGAGTTCGTCTCAGATATTTTTTTTGAGTTTAATAAAAAGTTTATGTCACTAAAGAAAAAAAAATAGATACAGGGAACATATAAATTGTCATGTACGGTAAATTTGATCTAGAATCAGACGCTTTCACATTGGTTAACCCTTACAATTATATATATGTATATATATATACACACACACACATACATAACGTGTTTTAAAACAATAGTGACCTTAATTATTTCCCTCGAACTTTCAAACCCTGAACAATTTACTGCACTTTATGTTTAAACGGTAGAGGACAAATTTCACTCATTCAGTTTTATGAATGAATGATAAGAGATTACGCCAAATATATCACCTTGTTGATAATCATTCAGTCAATTTAGAAGTGAGACTTGCTCTTGGCCGAACTTCAAAGAGGTGCTTCTAGAGCTGTGTTGTAAATCGGGCTGTGTTTGTAGCAAATTCTACAAGCTCGTTGGGGCGACATCATTCAAGGTGGACAAGACACATCTCTCCATTTAGCAAGGTGGAATGAATTTAAAAACTCAACAGGTAAAAATCTGCTTTGATTGTTTGTTTATATATGTACGGACCAGTAGCAAACGTTCTATCAGGAATACACTAAGAGAAAGCAATATTTTACAGAATTTGATGCGTTTTTGGATTCTTAAAGGACGAAAAACCCTAATGAGGTTGATAACAGAATTCGGAGGCATCGATAAGATATACCGGTCTTTCATAACTTATAGTCAAACAAAAACTTGGTACTACAATTGGTAACACATATTTGTCTCTTTTCGTTTAACCAATTTCGACAACATTCCAAAATTCTCAAAATTTGGTACAGCAACACTTCATGTGATATAAAAAGTCCACTTTGTTATCCAGTAGAATTTGCTTATTGCAACACTGATTTCGGCCAAATCAGCAGAAGAAACATTACGTGGCGGCTCTAGACAAACATTTCTGGGGTGGGGCTAATTTAGTAGAGGCTTACCGCCGTGCCTGGGGGTGTAGAACCAAATTTTTATAACCGAGCACCTGGAGAACATTAAGGAAGTATTTGATAAACTAACGGCATACATTAATTAGAACATATTACTATTAATTTGCCAAAACAATTTATTATTCTAACTTAATCAAAAAAGATTGTGAATTTTCATTCTGGAGGGCTAAGCCCCCCAAGCCCTATTTATTTAGATGCCTCTCGGCTGAACCCTCCCTATCCCTTAACTAATAGGTTTCTAGGTACAGACTTTAAAGAGAATGTGACGTGGGGAATAGATTCAAGTTACTTTGAAGACTATATCATTAACTTTTGTTTAAAAAATGTTTTATCGGATACTAAAATATGAAAGACTGGTGTGAAAATTTTCCACATGTATTAATTTAATATAAGGTGTATAGTGTTCAGTTTTTAGGCCTAGGGGACAAGATGTTTCTAAATTATTGATACAGAACAACCTTAGGATATATAAAAAAATCATTCGACCCATATGGCCGTAAGGCCTTGAACTCTGGGGATCAGCAAACTCTGTGGATATATATATATATATATATATATATATATATATATATATATATATATATATATGCTATTGAGGTTGCACTCATTACGGAATTTTTGAAAAATTTCTTCGAATTTTTATCGATCCTACCCAGTAGACACCGAAAATGACCCAAGTTAAAATATATATATATATATATATATATATATATATATATATATATATATATGTGTGTGTGTGTGTGTGTCCGTTAACACGATACAGGCCAGAGTTTTTGTTTTTTCGCCTCGAAACATGGAATGTAGTATTCCCCCATCAAACGATTGAATGAGTTCGTTAACCAACAAAAACGGTCCATCTGGAAGAGGGGGGGGGGTTACTCTGGAGCCAAAGTAGTTATTTACCAATACCAGCCATATTTTTTGTTATATTTCAACGAAACTCGGTATTCGTGGTGGTCAACTAAATAGAAACATTTGCTATAAAAATAAACTAAATTGGTTGACAAGAAGGGGGGGTTTACTCCGGACAGAAATTACTAATTTCCTTATACCGGTCGTAATTTCTGTTGTATTGTAACGAAACTCTTTATACGTCCTGGCTATCCAATATGAAAGAAGTGTTGTAAAGATTAACTAAATCGGTCTATTGGGAGGGGGGGGGGGGTGTTACTTTGTACTATGTTTGAATTGAATTCTTCCGCCAAACGTAGGTTCACGAAACTCATCAAGATCAATAGAACAAACTGTGAAGCTTTGTGTATTTCGTACGTAGTGTAGTACCACGCATACACAAAACTCTGAAAGAAATTAATTACAAAATTAATAATTGAAACAGCTGCCGATAAAAAATGCAAAAAAGTAGAACAATTTATGTTTTTATTTTATTTATCTATATAGGTTATTTTAAGCGAATTATTCAGGAATGCACTCGAAACTACCCAATTCTGAGGAATGTGCTTAGTTATGCAGCTCCTGCGTGACGGACTTTTTTTTATGGGCTTCCTTAACAATTCGAAAATGATATACAAGAGTGTATAAGTGAAGAAAACGTTTTTAACAATAGATTTAACAGACCTAGTACTGCTATAAATGTCAATAACAAAAAAAGTCCGTCACGTAGGAGCTGCATAATTAAGCACTTTCCTCAGAATTTGGGTAGTGTAGACTGCTTTCCAGAACAATTTGCTTAAAATATCCTACATAAATAAAATAAAAACATGAATAGTTCTCTTTTAATTTTGTAATGAGTAACTGATAAATTATTAATTTGCTTCCAGAGTTATGTTTACACATGGTACCTACTACACTACGTAATAAATACAAAATCCTCATATTATTGTATTTTGATCTAACGCAGGAACCGGATACAGTCCCTCTAGCGCTCCTTGCGGCGCCTTTGTGAACCTATGTCTGGCTGGCTTTTCTATTGAAATATATTACAAAGTAAACCCCCCTTTCCGATTGACCGATTCAGCTCATTTTTACAACACTTCTTTCTCATAAGTTACCCACAACGTATACCGCGTTTCGTTACAATACAGCAGAAATTGCGACCAGTATGAGTATATTAGTAATTTAGGTCCGGAGTAAACCCCCCCTCCTAATGAACCGATTTAGTTTATTTTTACAACACATATTTACCTGTAGATTACCACTACGAATACCGAGTTTCGTCGAAATATACCAAAAATCACGGTTGGTAGTGGCGTATTGGTATTGTGGGTCTGGAGTAAACCCCCCCTCCTAATAAACCGATTTAATTTATTTTTACAACACATATTTACCTGTAGATTACCACTATGAATACCGAGTTTCGTCGAAATATACCTAAAATCACGGCTGGTAGTGGCGAATTGGTATTGTCGGTCCGGAGTAAACCCCCCCTCCTTATGAACCGATTTGGTTTCTTTTTATAGCTCACTTTTCTCTCTATATTACCAGTACGAATACCAAGTTTCGTTGAAATATAACAAATATTACGGCTGAAATGGTCAAATTAGTGTTTTGGGTTCGGGGTAAACCCCCCCCCCTTCCGGTGGACCGATTTTGGTGGTTAACGAACTCGTTCAATCGTTTGCTAATTGAATGCTATATACCAAGTTTCGTGACGAAAAAACAAAAACTCTGGCCGCTATCGTGTTAACAGACACATATATATATACATATATATATATATAAATTTTAACGGGGGTCATTTTCGGTGTCTACTAGGTAGGATCGATAAAGATTTGAAGAAATTTTTCAAAAATTCCGTCATGAGTCCAACCTCAATAGCTACTTTCCTTCGGAGGAAAGTGCTAAAATATATTTGTTACTAATATATATAAAGTAACAAGTTCAATAAATGTATTCTCTACTTATAGTTACAAAAGTCTTAACATCATTTAGGAGTTTTGAATTATTATTATTTAAATTTTAACGTCCATTATTATTAACTCCGAATTTTGGGACGGGTTATCTATAGGTTACCACCCGAATTTTGAATTGAAATTGCAGGACCAGTCAAAGTGACTGGTCTGGTAAATCTAGTGTTAAAAAATACGATTTTCCCAGTGAAGTACTGATGCCGAGTGAACGCGATGATTTGGTTTTTGCGCGAGCTTCCATTGGTCCCTTTTTAATTGCTAAGTTTTTTCTAGTCCTCCTTGAATAAATTTCAAAATAAAAACCCATTTTTTTTCTTTATTACAAGAAGGTATGAAAAAAAATTAAATGGGGAAAAAATGTACATTTTAGAACTTTAAAGACGTTTTCTCAAAACTATGTTTTTCTAATCGGACGATACTCTGGCGTCTTCAATTTTTGCCCGATCAACTTCAAATTTAATCTGCAGCTTTCTAATGATATTTGATAAAAAAAAGTACGACGATTTTTTTGATTCACTGAATTTAAACGATTTTTTGACCGATTTTCAAAGGTTTTTTTTTTAAATAGGAAATGAATAATTGTTCATCATTTTCAAAAAAAATTAATATTTCTTAAAAATCCTACGTAATTTCCTAGATTCTTCCGAAATGATACTAAAGTCTTCTTTCGAAATAATTTTAGTTTTTTGTTCTAGAATAAAAATTTCTGCCTGCAGACTATCGCCCGTACAAAAAGAGGGTTTCTGTTCGTCAGACACTGCGCCGCCATTTTTTTTCGAAGAATTGAAGGTTATTCTTTTGGATACTTTAACATCACATATAAAACGTTTGACATAAAGAATTGAAAAATATTGATTTACTTGTTATTTATAAATTCAAGAAAATTATATTGATTTTGATCGCACAAGGTAGTATTACCCTACAATTGTGGTTGGTTGGCTGGTGAAGGTTCATCATAGTAAACAGGATGCAAAAACAAGTCGACACACCTCCACTGTTTAATTCCTTTATTTTAACATAACGTTTTCGAGGTCAGCACCTCATCCTCAGTGTCCTCCTATAGCTGGGCGAGGTTCACTCGGACCTTCCTCCGACTATACCCATATATGAGTATATCGCCCAGCTATAGGAGGAACCTGAGGATGAGGTGCTGACCTCGAAAACGTTATGTTAAAATAAAGGAATTAAACAGTGGAGGTGTGTCGACTTGTTTTTGCATCCTGTTTACTAGTAGTATTACCCCTTAATACTGTTAAAAATAAATAAAATAAAAATAATGTTAAAAATAATTTTATGGCATAATTTTAAATAATTTTTTGGTATAATTTTATAATTTTATATATATATATATATATATATATATATATATATATATATATATATATTTTAAGGATCTCAATTAATCAACCCTGCTTATCAGCAATTGATGTCTGCATGCAATAATTAGGTGATAACGACCATTGCTACATGATGCCGGTGTTATATTTTGCCTGTGAAATAGTGCTGAAATTCTGGCTGGAGTCACTTCAAACTATTAATACTATCTCCTGCATTATTTATAGAAATCTATATTTACCGTCCTTCCGTATGTCGGCCCGATTTACAGGCGACTATTTTAGGAATTATTTATATACACCATTTCTGTCGGCTTTATGTTACGCGTAGCCATATTGTTAGGCAAGAAATATTGCAGATTTTATTATTCCAGTTTTTAAATCATTCCTAGTAGTATTATTGGACGTTATTTATACGCGAATTCATTTTTCGTTCAAGAATTTAATTTTTTTCGGATATTACCAAAAAATATAAAGACTAAAATGTAAAGTAATAATATTAAGAAACGCATAACTACAAAATGGTGGCAAACGAATATTATTTCTAAATGAAAAAAGTTTGACTCACAGGACTGCGTCAACTTCATATCGCTAGAGTTATTGATAAAGGAATAGAAGCAGTTATATAAGAGAGAAGTAATATAAGATTTTAAGCACCACAACAAGGAACGGATTGTATCCTAAGCGGAAATTATTCCATCTTCTTTCTCAACGTTCGCTCTTGGAAACACTATAACAATATTTCTCATTTTCATAACTTGTTTAACTAAAATACTCATTTTCCTGTTAAATGCGATTAAAAAAAACAACAATCACTTTAATAACTTCTGACCTTTTTTTAGGGAATTTAGTGAGCTTTCAAATGGGGACATTCCACTTAGCACGATTTCCCAACCGTTTTCGAGATATTGTTGAAAATATACGAAGATCTGAAAACTTTTCATGTCCATTATTAAATTTTATTTTTTCTAATACTTCCTTACTTCCAAACGCAAAGAATATTTAAATATTTGAGATTAGATAAATGGTGAATATCCATGAATCGTTACTGAATAACCAAACTGAAAATTAGTTTAGAAAAGTTAGATGTTTCAATGTTAATCGAAAACGGTTACCAATGTCGCTTTAAAAATTGTTTTTTATTCATTTGCCTGCAATCCTATGAGCTCGGAAACGTAAGCGTTAAGATTTTTTCGCGCAAATTTCACACCTGAAATCATGTTCCGGTGGACGAATTCTGCTCGTTAACGAACTTGACCTTTAAAGTTGAACAAGAAAGATTTTTGTACCAAACATCAAAATCGGACCATTTTTGAGTCGTTAGGAGAGTGAATAGAGAAATATATATTTAAACACACACACACACAACATATATATATATATATATATATATATATATATATATATATATATAAAAATTTGAGCTACTGTTATTTTAGTGATCTATGTGTTCGAAATATGATATTTTCTAGCCGGCACTTCCGGATTCCGTCACGAGCGGGTTTCCTCACTATAAGGGAGAGAGGAAACATGCTACAAGTCTAACTTGCAGGAACTGCGTCATCTCAGTGTTTGCCCATTACATTCATTTCTTGTATTATTTGAAAACTATAAAATAGTTGGTTTTGAAGCTTTTAAGGCTATTATTGTGGAAATCTTATATTGATAAATGCATTTTAATTTTGAACCAAATAAAAATTAGTTTATCAATGTATCAAAACCATGGTCAATAGCATCACAAAGAAAATTGTTCTAACTCCAAGGGGAGAGATTAAACGCACTAAAACTTTCAAAACGTCTTTTAATATATATGGAATTTATGTTTAAACAACACTGACAATATTTTTTATCTTTCGCTTGCACTGGCACATATATTTGAATATATATTACGAATATTTCAAAGTTTTTTTTTTCACAACATTAATATCCCCTTCTAAAAATAAAAAAGTTCCAGGAGTTCTCCCTTGTTGATTCGAGCTGCTGGGGTAGAACATTATCCTCACTGTTCCTGGAAGGGTAGCGTTCCAGGCAGATTCTGGGAAAAGGGGGTTGTTCTAGGGAATCGATACCCGTTTCTCCCTAATTTCTACTTGTTTTTTTTTATCATTGTTTTTTACATATGAACGAATAATTCTTTAAAGCAGTTAAGGGACCTTAGGTTTGGAGGAGTTGTAGCTTCTCTTGAAAAAAAAAAAAACGAAAAATAAATGTAGAAATTCATTTAAATATTGGTTCTCACTCAAGGAGAAGAAAAAGAAAGGCCTACTCACAGGAACTGCGACATCTTAGCGCGGTTCCGTTCCCCGCATGAGTGTCATTTGTTTGGAATGGAAACCGTTATTACTTCGTTTGAATCTTTTGTGAAAAATCTCAAATAAAGCCTGAAACCCGCGGAAATTACCTACTCCTGCTTTCCAACTTTTGCTATAGAGAACACTATCACAATTAATTATTCTCATTTACTTACCTAGTTTAAGCAAAATGTAATTCTGTTAAATGTAATAAAAAAATTAATTAAAAACGGAGGATATAGAGACAAAGAAAAAAAAAAAAACTTTCAAAAATAACGGAGCCAACTCTTTCGATTTTTATGCACAGATCTCTTTTATTGCGATGGCTCTATAAAATATTGCGTAATATGAGTTTTGTTTGGACGCTTTCGAATAATTGCTTTACTTTTACGATGATTTTCCATCTGGTTTCGAGAGATTTAAAAAAATCCACAAAAGTCCCAGGAAAAGTGTACTTATTTCCACTTTTCTCCAAAACAGTTATATATTAGCCTCTAAGATGGTTTTATTTGATTCCCAACATCAAGTTATATACAAAAACTCATTTGATAAACATATATATGTAATAATACCGATTAATTTTAATATGATTTAATAATAGTAGTTTCATTATATATTATTTTTTATGATAATAGTCTTAAATTTTTCTACTTTTAGGTTACAGATATATTTTTCATATTATCAAATATTCAAGTCGACTTATTTAGATCAATTAGTAGTTTTGATGGGAGATTCTCGAATGTAAATCGATTCGAATCGAAATGACATAAGAATATAACACAGGCGCACACACAAAAAAGTGGTAATTTCCAAAGCCACGTTACATATATTCTTATGTATTTCCACACGCCAAAATCCGAATCCGGAGTCCGTTTTATCCCATCACGTCAGGTTTATGAGCATTTGAAGGTCAAATTTTGTATGAAGTCGTTAAAGAAGAAATAACTAGAGCATCCGTGGTACCATATTTGTACTTTTAGAAAAGAGGGCACATTGGTGTCATAAATACCACAAAATAAAAACAACAACAAAATAAACGTAATTGTAATATCAAGGATGAATATGGACGCAGCGATTGATGAAGAAACAGGGGTAAAAAAGATAGCACTATATCCGAGAGCACCAAAACTAGAAAGCGATGCCAAATGTTTTGGGCAAACAAGACTACAAGGCTCACCCAGTATAAATGCAAGGGGTCCGGCCAATATATATGTCTCTATCATTGCACATTATATTGTTCAGATGGACGTAAAGTGGATGATGATACAGAAGACGTTTTTTGAAGTTATATATTACAACAAAATGTAATTAATATTTGCCCTAATATTTCCTACCTACTTGTTATTTGTATATTTCAACTATATAAGTTTGCATATAATAAATAAATAACATATGCAAGGTGATGAATAACCCTTCAAAGTTCAACATATACATTTATTATGTAATAAAAGTATATGTTGAACTTTGAAGGGTTATTCCTTACCTTGAATACCCTTCCCTTATTAATACCCTTCCCCTTTTCATCAACATATTTATATAAACAACTTTTTCTTGGTAAGTATACTAATTTTTTTATATATTAATCTCCTGTTAACAGTTTTTGTTCATTCTTAATACAATAGATAAAGTTAGTAACGGTAAATGAGACTGAAACTCAGGCGTATCTCTCAGATACGAAGCGACCACCAATGGTAGTTTCAATGGCGCGACCATTGGAGTGTTAACTCGCCGATATTTTTTGTGGATAGATATTTACATTTCGATTCTAAAGATCGATTCATATTTTAAAATCGACTATTTCTAGCTCTTAGACTAAATAGATTGGCTAGAGAAAAAACTTTATCCAATCACTGCTGGAGACTAGGAGGAATATTCTGGTTGGTTGATCTTTAACTAGTCTCGCTAGTAGTTGACAATTACACCGAGGCAATCAGGTTTGCCTTCAATCTCCCGTAGCTCAGGGCCTGTTCTATCTACAATCTACGATATAACCTTCTCTACCGTTTCTTGCATAATTTCCTCTGCCCCCCCCTCACAATTTTATTTATTGAACTAGTTCCATGATACTTTATGTAATGAGAAATTTGCTAAAAGTCCCGCTTTTTTTTATCGCTTAAAATTTAAGGCTTGATGCAAAATCGAAATATTATTTACATAACTTTCGAATCTTTATTTTTAGAATAAAATTTATTTTGATCTGCACTCATAGTATCCCACTTTTTTTTATAATGTATTTTTATACTGAGCATTACTTATTTTGCTATACGGGGTTTCCCGAATTTAAATAGGAAAACTTCACGAGCGTATAGGAGACCAAAAGAGTACGACAAAAAGGCATTAAGAGATTGACTTGTTTTTGCTTTGTTTTGGAGAAAATCGCGAAACAATTTGTGTACTTACTTATTTACATTTTTAATGGAAATAAATTGTCATTGGAAATAGTTTGAAGAAATCAATTTCTAAAATTCAATCTCTTGACGCTAATATAGTGTTGGTGTACGGTATGTGCAACGGTAATGCTTCTGAAGCGGTGCGAGTTTGCAAGCCGATTACCAAATAGAAGAGTGCCTTATCGACGAGTCTTTTGCTTAACTTTTAATAGATTATTTGAGTGATTATAGTGTAATTCAATCTCTTGACGCTAATATAGTGTTGGTGTACGGTATGTGCAACGGTAATGCTTCTGAAGCGGTGCGACTTCGCAAGCCGATTACCAAATAGAAGAGTGCCTTATCGACGAGTCTTTTGCTTAACTTTTAATAGATTATTTGAGTGATTATAGTGTAATTCAATCTCTAGACGCTAATATAGTGTTGTGTACGGTATGTGCAACGGTAATGCTTCTGAAGCGGTGCGACTTTGCAAGCCGATTACCAAATAGAAGAGTGCCTTATCGACGAGTCTTTTGCTAAACTTTTAATAGATTATTTGAGTGATTATAGTGTAATTCAATCTCTTGACGCTAATATAGTGTTGGTGTACGGTATGTGCAACGGTAATGCTTCTGAAGCGGTGCGACTTTGCAAGCCGATTACCAAATAGAAGAGTGCCTTATCGACGAGTCTTTTGCTTAACTTTTAATATATTATTTGAGTGATTATAGTGTAATTTTACTTATTTAATTTTTTTTTTATGTTGTCATCTGTTTAATGCTGATAATTCTCAAACGGTTGCCCTCTTGCAACCATTAAATCTAGGACTGACTTGATAAATTGCCGGTAAACATTTTTCTGGTAATATTTGGCGCACTGATTCGGTCTCCTAATTGCTCCGAAGTATGCAAATTTCTAAATGATTTTTTATCTTAGTTTGGTCCCCTATACGCTCCCCTGTATATAGCGCTAGGTAGAAAAACTATGTTCTTTATGTAATGTCGGAGCGCAATATTCAATGACTGCTAAACAAATGCAGCTTATATGCGTTAAACACAATTTATTTTACTATACTCTCTCACTTATAAGATTTTATCTTTAACTTATTTTCCTATGTTGCAAAATTTGTACAAATTATAAATATACTTAATAATATGATAAATAAATTTGTATCTGGTATCTGAATCATATTTGTAAATTTTCTCAGAATGTAAATTTTCCAGGGACCGAAAATAACTATTAATTTTTATTTCAAATGAGTTTCACTTAACTTTTAATTTTTATTATTGGGAAATAAAAATAAAAATTCCATCGTAATTGATATATTTTATTATTTTTTTAAAAAAATATTCTAATAATTTATATTTCAAAAACTTAAAAATAAAAACTATTTGAATAATGTTATTTCAAAATTTATTTTTATAAAAATTTGTAATAACAATTTTTTATTACTTTAACTTTAAACATTATTTTAAATAAAAAAAAAAACAATATTAGTGCCATAATGAATAGAAAGTAATACACAAAAACAAATTCTAGAATATACAATATATACTCATACAAATCACTGACATAAACAAATAACTTCTAATAAATAAAAGGTTCCAAATAAAGTACCTATTTATTTATTTATTCCGAGGATAAGAGATATTTAATAAATGAGTTTGACTTTACCTTTAATTTTCATTATTGGGAATTAAAAATAAAAATTCCATCGTAATTGATATATTTCATTATTTTTTTAAAACAATTTTCTAATAATTTTTATTTTAAAAACTTAAAAATAAAAATTATTTCATAACAGTTCATTAATTTTTAAAATATAAATTATGAAGTAATTTTTTTGTCATAATTTTTAGGAAATATTCAATTTTTATTTCGGCCCTTGAAATTTTCTTCTTAATAAAAATGTGTTGTATGTTAAAAAAAAAAAAAAAAGTATCTTATAAAACAGATTATTCGGGAAGGAACAATAATTATTTTTTCTTCTATTTTTGTTACAACGTATCTGCATCTAGCGCCGGGCTATCAACAGGTTGCTACACTTTCTAAAATTGTTTCAGCAGGCCCATTGATGAAAGAACCCAATCTGCTGCAGGCACGCCTGGAACCCACATGTCCCGCCTGAGACTCCTTGGCGTTAGCCACTAGACCACGTGGAGACCCCAAAACACTACTTTTACAAATTTAACATGAAACCTACATCACACGCTATAAATACACAACTAAGAAATTAATCAATGCAAAAGTCAATGCAAGGGACGAATTGACCTAAAGGAATACGATTGCAGAAATACATACCCACCATGCAAAAAAATTAACACTTAACAATTTTGACCTAACAGAGTTCATATCAGAACATAGACCCAAGAAATGTTATTTACATAAAGTTAAATTTAGAAGTAATAACACAAGTAAATGTGAGAAGGAAACTGAACAGACTTATGACCGCCTCATGTCGACTGCACATTACTGGACGGACCCAGGACAAAACACATTAAGAACATTAACGTTTAGGAAGTAGTACACAGACAAAACAGTAGTTTACAGACAAACCCCCACTTACTCTTCAACTATTTTAGGAAT
Source organism: Gonocerus acuteangulatus (assembly GCA_946811695.1). Taxonomy (NCBI): domain Eukaryota; kingdom Metazoa; phylum Arthropoda; class Insecta; order Hemiptera; family Coreidae; genus Gonocerus; species Gonocerus acuteangulatus. The sequence continues at coordinate 44,158,783 of OX328130.1, read as the reverse complement.
TTAATAGATGCTAATCATTTTTTCGGAGATCATTATGTTTTACAAGACATCCGGCAAATTTGATACAAACACAATTTGCGTCCCGAAAAATTTACTTATAAAATCATGTATAATTACTAAATTTCTTTTTCTTTTCCTAAATATTCTAAAATAAATTAACTAATATGTTTATGGATTTTTTTATGGATAAAAAGGTAAGAAACAAAATTTCTTATTTTTAGCTTCTTCTATTTTTCGATTCCTAAATGTCTCCCATGTATGTAGCCCTGAGGTACAGCGGTTCAAGTTGGAATGTATATATATATATATATGTATGTATGAGAGATAGAAGTATATTCCTGACTGAGCCTCCGAGCAGGAATACAGACCGACCTAAATACTGTGTATTATTAGACATCACCTTGGCTGCCTTCAAGAAGAAGATCGCATTTAGAACTTCGACCTACCAAAACCTCAGGTAACTTTCTCACAACATATTCATTGTAGTCGCAGTTATAGTGTATATATATATATATATATATATATATATATATATATATATATATATAAGTTGGTTTATATAAAACCTGTTTATACTTAATTATTTGCAATTTACAATACACAAAACGAGTCGGATTTTGAGGTAAGAAATCCGTAAAAGTTTCAAGTTAAATTTTATAGAGGAATTTTGGCTTTGACTAAATAAAATAGCGAATTTGTCTGATTAATACTACGAATTTCCTAAATTATTATTAAACTATAAAACTAAATACATTAAAAGTTTGAAGAGAACATTAAAAAAAAAATAATTTAAAAGATTTGTGTATAGTAATAGGAGGTGTAGATTATTCTCAGCTGTACTGTTTATTCCTAGTTTCTATTTACATAATATAACATAATAACTTTATTTATTTATTCATTGCAACATAAATTTGACAGAAGGAGGTTTTCCGGAAAATAATGCAGGATTTTACGTTTTATTTTAAAAAATCCTCTACATAATAATCTGTTTACGTTTACTGGATTATTCATTTTTTTTGAATGTCAACACGTACTAATCCTCTTGTAAACAATAATTTTTGTTTGCCTCTGCAGTATTTAGCTACTTGGAAATAATTCAGTCTTTCCTACAATGTATCATCATGAATTTCGTACGATTTTCTTTTATGGGTTCGACCAAAGCGGAACCCAGACGGCTAGAAACATAAACCAAGTCTGGGGCGAGGGTATTGTTAATGAGTGCACTATTTAAGGAGGTTTAAAAATATTTCGGGAGAGAGACTTCAGCCCTGAAGATAAAGAAGATCGCGGAAGGCCTTCCTCTCTTGATGTTGATGTTCTGCGAACATCAGTGGAAGGGAACCCCAGAATAACTGTTCTGGAACATGCAGAACAACTTAAAGTTAGCAAATCGACCGTCCATGACCATCTCAAGGCGATTAGAAAAGTGAAAAAGCTTGAAAGTTGGGTTCCACACATATTAAACAACCACCCAAAGAATCAGCACTATGAAGTTGGTGCTACACATCTTTGCTAAAACAAAAATTACCCTTTTCTAGCCACATCCGCCCTACTCTCCAGACCTCTCGCCTATTCACTGTAATTTTTTAGACGCCTCAACCACTACTTACAATACAAAATATTTAGGAATCAAACGGAATTAGAGAATGCGTTCATTGCCTTTTTGAATTCTAAAAATTATGAATTCTTAGAGTTACCCAAAGAATGCAGTTATAAAATACTTTTTTTATTTTATTACCAAAATCCTGCATTATTTTCCGGGAAACCCAATATAACGGAGAATGACGTTATCACGATCTAATTTAATGACATTTAAAGTTGTGAAAGAGTGTATTGATATCACTATTTTTTGACATGTAAAACACACACAGAAATAAAGCAAGATTTAATTCTAGACTTTTACGCAACATCTGATATCTGGTAGCATTTGAAAAAATGATAATTATCATTATATTTATTTTATCATAAATTTACAACAAAATGTATAGCGCACATTAATATTATAGGCTATATTAATTTGGTTATATTTATAAAAAAAGTTTATTTCCATACATAAATCAATGATTTTTACTTGATATAAATAAGAGTAGATTTGTTGATAAAAAAATAAGAGAGTGGATCATCTAGGTTATGGCACTTGAACATTAATAAACATAGATAGTTGTATGTATTTTAAGCTTTAATTTTTTTTTTGTCATAGATTTAATGTTTTTTTATTTTTGATTTCTCTTCTTTATACATTTGAAATAAACACACAATGGTATTTTAACGACTGATAAAACTGTATGATAAAAGAGGAGATCCTATAGAAGGGCGTAGGAAAACATATGTGACGATTTGAAAGCGGAATTTTTAGATGAGCTCGAAATAAAAATATATTTAATTAACACGAAAAATAGGCTAAAATCGTACTGGCAAGGTGACAAGGTGTTTGTCAGTTTTATCGTCTCACGAAGCTTTGTAGTATTTTATGTAAACACTAGAACTTGCTTTTGCTAGAATTCTCACAGAAATAGTTTGGAGGAAGGTATACAAGTAATGGCACGCTCGCAAAATAGAAGTTGTATCCTCCCTCCCCCTATAAGGAGGAAACCCGCTTATGACGTCAACCTTATGACGCAAACCAGAGATGCCAATGAAAAATGTACATTTCTACTACAAGCTAAGGATCCCAAATTCACACGCCTTGTTACCATGGACATCTTGCCCGATTAAGATACCATAATGCCACACGACGATTATTTTAACAGATCCTAGGTTCATAAAGCGCCTGCGTGAGAGTACCGTGCAATCACATATTATGTGTGCGGGTGTTTCCTCCTCTATCCCACATAACCTACATAGAGAGGTTGTAGCCAGGCCCATATTGTATAGATGTTTATTCATCTTAGCATGACCTGTGTAAAGAGCCACAGTCTCCTTCATAGCTTTCCTATGTAGGGACAGAAGCATCTTTGTACGTTTCCTGTCAATTTGGTTTAGGAAACGCTTTGACTGTCTTTGCGTTTAGACTTGCGGTTTGCCAAACGCCTAGATGTTGTAGCCTCGCCCAGTCATCAATTATACCTTTTGCTAGGGTTAGCGATATTCCACAAGCTGGTTCTGGCCCACAAAAGGACTCCTTGGCCCCCTGTCTTGCCAGCTTATTAGCTTCCTCATTCCCCAGTATATCTGAGTGTCCTGGCACCCAGTGTAATTTGACCCGGTTACTGACAGCTAAACGATCTAACATCTTCCTGTATTCATCCACAATCTTGGATTTAATGCAGGTGCTATCGATGGTTGATATTGTTGCCTGGCTGTCAGAGTGTTTATTGACCCTTGCACGAGAAATTCCGCTTCTCAGCAGCATCTCCGTGCAGGTCCTTATGCCAATGACTTCTGCCTGGAAGACCGTAGGATGTTTCCCCAACGGATTGATATCCTCAATTCTTTTCAAGGTACCATGGTATATTATACAAAATCGTACAGCGTCTGGTACATTGTATACAACAATAATAATGCCTGCCAACAATAGATTTAAACTTAGAAAAGTTAAATTGATTTATAAAAATGTCTATCTTGAAGTGATTTGGAAAAATACTATTTTCCTGTACAAATACGATGTGCAGTAATGAACGCAACGTCTAACTCCAGCTAGACCGCCTGTATGGTGTCTGGAGGACGGAAATAGAAAACATATTAATTTAAATTTAGCCACAATAAAAAAAATTCTCCAAAGGTTAATAATTGGCCAGAGAAAAGACTTTATCCAGTCTTATCGATTCACTGCTGGAGACTAGGAGGAATATTCTGGTTGGTTGATCTTTAACTAGTCCTCGCTAGTAGTTGACAATTACACAGAGGCAATCAGGTTTGCCTTCAATCTCCCGTAGCTCAGGGCCTGTTCTAACTAAAATCTACGATATAACCTTCTATACCGTTTCTTGCACAATTTCATCTGCCCCCCTTCACAGTTTTATTTATTGAACTGGTTATATTGTTAACGCAACATGGAGCTACAAGACAAACCAAGGTATAGCAACGTGGCTACAAGATTAGGAAACCAAATTCTTCAAAAGCATTAGATTATTTATGACACGTCTCCTAGTGGATGGTTGTTTTAAGATACAGCAGAAAAACTGGAAGGGGAACTGCACGCCTTCACAGCTACACCACACGCATAAACATCATGTACGTCTTGCCTCACTGATAAGATACCATGATGCCACAAGACGAACCAGAGTATAGAAGAGTCACTACAAGCTAAAGGATCCAAATACTTCAAAACAACATGGTAAAGCAATGCTCGCCTTGGAAGCTACAACACACAACTTGATACCACTAACATCTTGCCTGATTGTTAGGATACCATGATGCCACAAGACGAGCAAGGGTATAGGAGAGTCACTACAAGCTAAAGGACCCAAATATTTCCAAAGAACATGGTAAAGCAATGCTCGCCTTGGCATCTACAACACACAACTTGACACCACTAACATCTTGCCTGATTGTTAGGATACCATGATACCAAACGACGAACCAGGGTATAGGAGAATCACTAAAAGCTAAAGGACACAAATACGTCCAAAGAAAATGGTAAAGCAATATACGCCTTAGCAGCTACAACACACAACTTGATACCACTAACATCTTGCCTGATTGTTAGAATACCAAGATGCCACAAGACGATCCAGGGTATATACGAGTGAGTACAAGCTAAAGGACACAAATACTGCCAAGGAAAATGGTAAAGCAATGCACGCCTTGGCAGCTACAACACACAACTTGATACCACTAACATCTTGCCTGATTGTTAGGATACCATGATGCCACACGACGAACCAGGGTATTAGAGAGTGACTACAATCTCCGTCAGAAATAGTCTGAACTTTGGAAAGGTCGAGGAAGCCTAAAGGTCGAATATGCTTCTTCCACCCCCACACGGATCCTCCTCAACCTTCTAGCACCTGTAACACATTCTCCTCATAATTATCGCACCGATATCATGGAGCTAATCTCTGACTCGGGAGGGTTTTGATGCTTTACTCTCATGCAAAGAATGAAATCTAGTGTGTGGTTGGAAGAAATGCTTTGGCGGTATAGAGTTGGCTCCTTTAATCTGCGAAGTCCACGAAATTATCAAGCATCGGAATATGTATTGCAAATATTTATATCCACCAAAAAAGAGCCAATGAAATCAACTTATTATACATCAGGTTGAAGGGCAAAATGTAATATGCGCAATTAATAAATATGAATTACCAGTTCTTGGTCCACTAGTTTCGCATTTTTAATACCTCATCAGGAGCATTCCTTAAATCTACTTAAATAGCCGCAGTAGATAATTAAAACTTTTACTGTCAGGACCAGGATGAGTGAAGCTTAAAACAATGGCGATAATTCGACCATATTTTATTCATTTGATTATAATAAAAAAAAATTCAAACTGCAAGTAAGGATCTTGGTGTAATTACTTGGGCGTATCGAAGCGAAATAAAAAAAAATATTTTAGCTGAAGTAGAAATAAATTTAAAAAAGAAACTTCATTTCTTGAGATCTAGGAGAAACATCAATCAAGGAAACACGAAGAAAAGATGTGTCAATCCAATTAAATATAGGACACAGAAATCTCTCACAATCCTTCGTAATGTCATGAATTCACATCCAATATCCAGTTTGTGCGATGTGCAATTGAATCTTACATATATTTTGACAGGTTGCAGGAAATATATAAAATATATAAAAAGTACAAATAAAGATTTTTTTGATGGAGTTTTAGGTGATGACGCAAAAAAAGAAAAAAAAATACAAAAAGACACACTAATTTATAAAAATGTAATAATTTAATCGTAAAGTATTGTATTACGATATACTATTAATTTGAACTGGTGTGTATATATTTTACAGATACATTCTTCTGATGGAGAAGACCAAGTTCATACAACGAAACACACGTTAGCGAGTCGCCACAATTAATAAGGATAAACATTAAGCATCATGCCAAAATTGTGGATGATGAGTGAGTTTTTTTTTTCTTTTTTTACGGCGCACCAAAATCTGGGGCATTAGCACCGACATTTATGGTACCGCGTGGAGCCGTGAGATGAAAAAATTGATTGAAAAAACAATGCCGCCGGTAGGATTCGAACCCACCATCTTCCACGTAAGAATCTAAGGCATTAGCCACTAGACCTCGGGGAGACCCGTATAATCATTAGTGATAAGGTATATTATTACAAATGACTTATGAAGAGTTGGACGTAATCATAATCATAATTAAGATAACAATCACAGGCTTTCAAGATATGATTATGTTTACGATTATAATCAGAGACTCTAGAGATATTATTACGATTACGATTATAATCGTAAATACAAGAGTGATTACAATTACACTTGTAATCACATCTTTGATCATAATTACACTCATAATCACTACATTTTTCTTCGGGCAATGATTGTAGTTTTTTGCCCTAAAAAACAAATAAACAAGCAAAGAAACTACATTTTTCTGTAATCACAGTTGTTTCTGTGATTTGCCCGTATTTACAATTTTTTTCTGCGATTAAAACTGTAGTCATAAAAATTTTTCTGTAATTACGACTGAAAAGTCTGAAACAGAACAAACATCTGTGCAGGAGAATTGGAAAACTATTCGCTTCGAGTCAGAGCCGGGCCCGGGACCAGATCACGGGCCCCCACTTCTCAGAACCAGAATGAAAATTCTAGTACTTTGCTATAGGACTTTGGGCATTTTAAAATTATTTTCATCTTGAGTTTTGAGACAATCGGTGCAGCAAAGGTCACTTTCGGTACTTGTAGTTTTATTACGACTCCTAATGAAATATACTATTCTGGGACTGCACTAGTTTTGTCGTTCATGTGCATTAAAAAAATATAGATCCCATTCCAATAAATATAGGCTACACTCGTCTATATTTCTAAACCTCATTATTTTTACAAGCTCATAACCTATACATTTTTTCCAAATAGAGAGGATCGGCCCGGGCCCCACGGTGCCCGGGCCCGGAACAACTGTACCCGGTTGTCCCCCACATGTGGCGGCCTTGGCTTCGAGATAATTAGAGTCATAGATATGAAGAGTTGAGACTTTGTCATCTGTTGCTATTACGGTAATTGCCGGTAAGAATCTAGTACTAGTAACTTAATTTAAATGAACAAAAGATGGGATTGCAGAAAAAGTTAGGATTACGTTTGTAATGACAGAATGGTTATGATTACAGCGGTAATTAGAAAAAACAATTGTGATTACAGTTGTAATTACAGAAAAATAGTTTTAATTACAGCCTTAATCCTTAATTAAGTCGTGTGATTACGGGTGTAATAACAGAAAAATGTTGTGATTACGAGTGTAATTACATAAAAATGTTTTGATGACGAGTGCAATTATAACCAAAGATGTGATTACAAGTGTAATCGTAATCACTCTTGTAATTACGATTATAATCGTAAACGTAATCATACCTCCAGGAACTGTGATTATAATTGAAATCGTAATCACAGCTCCAGGGACTTCGCTTATAATCGTAATCACATATCGAGAGCCTGTGATTATAGTCGTAATTGTAATTATGATTATGCCCAAATCGGGACTTATATACTTCCTCCGCATATCGATTTTAATTTAGGGACTCATTCGATTTTAACAGCTGACACTAAACTGCCCAAGCTCCCTGCTTAGATCATCTTAGTTTGGACAAGGCACTTCTAGCAGAAGGTTCGCCTTCCTGTAGTTGGCTCTATACATTGTTAACTTGTCTTTGTGCCTCTGAAGATGCCTCAATGTAGATGTGAGAGGGGTAGGGCAATTATAATAAAATTACTGGTATGTAAAAAGTATTTTCATTTTAACATTTCACCTACCTCCTATTTTATGAAAATCAATATTTAGGGTAATTTAGGAGAATTTCTTGCTTCTGTCCATTGAGAAAATATATAGACTTAGCGCATGGTTAGTATGCAAAGATAAATTGAGATATCCTAGTAAAATATTAACATCAAGTAGGGAACTGTGCAAGACAATTGCTAAATTGTCACCCACAGTTTGTGAATTATTTCAGCAAATAATCAATTTCGACCGAAAATTGGATATAATTCCAACCAACTGAGCCTTTATAAGGGGAAACTTTGGACCTAAATATTTTATGAAAAACTTATTTTCCCACTTTCGTGTAAATTATATGCAATTATGTTGTACCTTTTTTGTAAATATGTTTTTATCGATAAACAATTACTAAAATATTGCATTCTACGTGAAACACTTGGTATTTACTCAGGTATATGAAGTACTTTTTACAACAGATATCGTTAGAAGAAATGAAAAGTGTCTTAAGACACTATTCCCCATTTTTCTGTAATTAAATTAACAATATTTAAGTCTATCAATAATGATTACCTTAAGTATTCTACATAATTATTACACTACTCTAAGATAGACAATTTTCTATCTAGAGCGCCATTCTAACACCTTAAAGTCAATAACACTCGTTAATCTTAATGTGTTTTCGCACATTATCTTCTGTATTTCTACTAGAGTATAGCTCAGTATTATCAAAGATTTCTGCCTCCCGCGGTTGAATTAAAAAAAAAGATTTCTGCTTGGCCTTCAATTAATTCTCCCATTTTGCAATTAGTGTGACCACCTAGGAACACTTCACATGTAGAGTATTTACATATTCAGACAGGTACTCAATTTTTATGTCTGGTTTAAGATATAGGTTACCATAAATAAGAACATTGCTTTTATTTTTTAATTTTTCAAATAATGCAATATGATTTTTTTTTTTTTTTTCAAAAGAAAATACATAATTTATCATGATAATTAGCCCCCGCTCCCCATCCCTCTTGATTTATCTTTAATTGCCTTGCTGCATATTACATGATAATTTTAAAAGTTATAAATTTTAACGTTACTACTGTTAACCAGGTTTCTAATAAGAATTCTTTACAAAAAAGATTCTGAAGTAATTTTTGAAGGGACGATATAAATCGGAGAAATAAATGCTAAAATATTTGAAAGCGTTAGTTTCGTCGCTTTGAGCGGTTGTTCGTGATTTATTTTCTCAGTTTTTTTTTGTTGTTTTTTTTTAAATTTATTTTAGCAGTAATAATAATTTACTCAGAACTTTAAAACAAAGGAAAAAAAGCTCATGGAGGGAATATGTTGGGTCTATTAATTCCAATAACTCAATGAAAGAGATGTTGAATAAGATGAAAAGGATACAAGATATCAGGAAAAAATATGCAATACCTGGAATCATTATAGAAGGAGAGTATGTTAAAAATAAAGCAATTCTTGCCAACAGCATCGGGGAACATCTTTCAAGAGTATCTCAGAGTGATAATTATGGTCCAAACTTTTTAATACATAAAAAACAGGAGGAGGATCGTGAAATATTGTTAGATCATGAGAACTCAGAAATCAATTGCCTAATCACAATGCAGGAAATAAAAAGAGCATTGTCTACCTGTAAAGTGAATTCTGCACCGGGACCTGACCATGTTTCATACATATTTCTAAAAAAATTACCTCTTGTTGGCAAACATTTTCTCTTATGAATCTATAATCAAATATGGCTAAATAATGCCTTTCCCGAGTCTTGGAGAATAACAACTATTGTCCCCATAAATAAAATGGAGGGTTTGGTAGAACTTAACAATTTGAGACCGATTTCTCTTATCTCATGTATATCTAAAACTCTAGAAAAGATTAATAACAAGAGACTTGTCTTCTTTCTTAATAAAGGGTACCTAATCAGCTCGTATCAATGCGGTTTTCGAAGATCCACTCAACACTCGATCAAACGATATTGCTTCAACACAAAAACCTTTCAGCCTTTTCCAACAGAAAACATCTTATAGCGATTTTCTTCGACATTGAAAAGGGTTATGGCAGAATGTGGAAACACAAAGGAATCATACAACTACTTAAATGGAATCTGAGAGGCAGAATGATGCAGTTCTTGACAAACTTTCTAGAGAATCGAAAATTTCAGGCGAGAGTCTCTGGTCATTTCTCCCAAATTCACTCACAGAAAAATGGTACCCCTTAGCGCTCAAATTTAAGCGTCACATTGTTCAAAATTGCAATAAATGACATAATTACTACCCTCAGACCTGGTGTACAATGTTCTCTGTACGCCGACGATATTGCAATTTACACGAGCTGCGAATCCCTAGACTTTACACAAATCAAATTGCAGACCACTATAAGAAACTTGGAGGAATGGTGCAATATGTCTGGGTTCAAATTTTCAAAATAGAAGAAGAAATTTATGCATTTTTTCAGACTCAAAAAATGCAAAAGTAATCCTACATTCACCATGTATGGCTGTATCTTACCTTATGTCGAAAATTTCTTATTAGGTATTCAGATGGATGTTAAGCTCAGGTGAATTGACCACATAAAAACAATTAAAAGGAAGTGTATACAGAGGATCAACTTCCTGAAAGTTCTTGCCAACACACAGTGGGGATGTGACTGGAAAACGTTGATGAATATTTACAGGACACTCATCAGATCCGTATTGGACTATGCTTCTCCTGTTTACAGCTCTGCTAGTCCGTTGGCTTTAAAAATGTTGGACAGTATCCACAATGCTGGGATCAGGCTAGCTTTAGGTCCCTTCCGGACATCTCCCACGGAGAACATGTATATTGAAAGTGGGGAGCCACCCCTATCCTAAGACCAGCAAGCTGCTTCAATCCAAGGCATACCAAACCACATAATGCGTCAAAATCTTAACATGGACGAAACGAGGAAAATATTAAACAATATTGCGATATCGAACTCTTTCAAGCATAGAGTGGTGCAGTACCTTGGACAAACCAATATTAACAAGCCTCAAGTTAGCAGTACTGAATCAGAAACCACGTCACATTGGTGGATTCCCAATTTTACGATCAGTACCCCATCTCCCAATATCCTAAGGAAACAACATCGAGACACATATATTCCTCCTTGTAAGAGGAAGAAATTAGTAAATACCCTGACTATTTGATGTTGTTCACTGATGCATCACAGGAAGATCGAGTAGGATGTGCTATGGTATCAGATTCACTTATTCAAAAAAGCAACCTGCATGAATCTGATTCGATGTTCTTCGGGGAGCTTTATGCCCTATTACAAGCGTTAAAGCGTGCTCAAGATCATTGCCATAACAAAGTACTCATAATAACAGACTCCCTGAGTGCAGTACAGGCCTTAACTACAGAGGACTCCTCCGAAGGATTGATTGAAACCATGATATAAAACGAGTCATAAGGCATATACGTTTCTCTGGGTCCCATCGCACTGTGGTATCGAGTACAATGAATTAGCAGATCTAGAAGCAAACCGTGCTCGGTCTGATAATGATGCGGATGTGCAGTACGTCGATGCAGCAATTGTGGAGGATGTAAAAAGATACATCAGAAATAAGATATTCGAAAAATGGAAAGCACTGTGGCCATGCAGGAGCGAATTGCTGAGAGAAAAACGTGACACAAGACCCTGAAATACAGCTTCACGTCACTCTCGGAGGAAAGAAGTGGTTCTGGCACGTTTGCGAATACAATCTGCACCCGCCCACTTGTGAAATATGCCAAATGCCTATGGCTATAGAACACATAATCAATGCAAAAAGTCTTCTACATATCGTTCACTGTACAACATCCCAAGAAGTCTACAGGAAGCTCTACAAGATGATGAAACTACCGTTAAAAATTTGCTTAACTTTCTGAAGGAGATCAATATATACAAAGAAATATAAACGCTACATGTACCACCAATGACCCTCAAGAGTAGAGGCAGAATAATTTAAAAGTAAAAAATAAGTAGAAATAATTTACTAGTAACATAAGAAACTATTTTTGGTTGTTCGCAATGGACTTTCTGATCGGAAATCAAAGAGGATGGGTGCGCATTATTAGATATATCCATTCCAAGCTTTTCAAATGCCACTAGGGATAAGAGAGTTATGGAAACGCGCTAAGATGACGCAGTTCCTACTAGGCCTTTTTTAATATCTATCGATTGTGTTGTTGTCTACTCAAATTCTGAAGTTGCTCCCAGGTTGCCAATCTTATGAACTTCATTCTTTTCTTCACATTCATATTTAGTCATATCACTCCCAGTAATAATACGAAATTACAGAGAGGTGCCAGGAGAGAAGGGGTGGGATAGGATTGAAGAAGCAGAGGGATAAGGAAGCCCAATTTGGTTCTCTGAAAAGTAAGGATGCCTTGCCTAATACAATGCACAGGTTATAATAAATCTGATAATTTTTTTGTTTTTGTTTGTGCCATATATTCGAACACGTAGAAAGAATATAGAATTGTATTTTTTAATGACTTTTTTATGCTCAAAAAATTGTAACAAAGAACCCTACGTTTTATTTTGTATATGTGAAAAAAAGAAAAATTATCCAGTTTTTATTATAAATTTTATATACTTTGTTGTTCCATGTTTTCAATTTTTATAGAGTATATTTAATATTTATTACTTATGTTTCTGCTTTACATTGCAGATCTTAATTTTGTGATTTTTCAGTTTTAATGGAATTTTACTTGAGACCATTCAGGAACAAATCGCCCAATTATCAAACTCTAAAATCAAATAAAGAAAAATTATTAGTCTTCCGAATAAATGAACTACAACTCGTAATATCAAAAATTTGTTAAAACGTAATTTTTCTCGATTTGCTCGACGAAATTTCACTTCTTTTGCATTACGTTTCGGCTCAAGACATTATCAATTAACATAATTATGTCCTATGTACTATAGTATAGTCTTCTCTGGCATTTTTCGTCTACTTCTTCCATTTCAATTTTGAGGGCAGAAAATGGATTGTAAATAAATATGTAGATACCAAATGCCAGGGAAGACAATTTATTTACTATGAAATAATAAATACTACTACAGGTATCTTTAATCTGTATTAAAACAGACAAGCTAATAGAAATAATTTATGTAGCTGTGGAATTATCTAACTATAAAATAGTATAAATACAATTTTTTTATGGAACAATGCTCAATTTTTCTAGTTGGGCGAGGATTTACAAAGTGTACAAAAGAAAACAGATGCAGTAAATTCAACTCAAAATGTAGGAGTTGCAAAATCTTGAACGATTTTTTAGATGATTTCAAAATTAAGACCATAGGATTTTTTAAGATATTTGTGAATGGTTTTTCTTCGAGTGGAAGAAAGATGAATCGCAAGAAACTTTTTTCAGTATGTTATAAATTGTTTTGTGGCGACGAAATAGGATCGATCTGAAGATCTTTCGTCAAATATTTAAATTTAATTTTTTTACTGTAATTTTGGTGTCGTAAAATAGTTCTGATGTCAGTAATATAGGACAAATAGAAAATGGAGTTGTAAGGGCAACACTAAATAGTCAAATTTGCATTAATACTTTTTTGATATTGATTTACAAACTTATTTTTTCATCAAATAGGAAGAAATACAAATACCCCAGACTAAATAACAACGAAACAATTGTGATAAAAGTTGATAGGGTTCTTTCTAGAAATAATATATAGAAAACAAATTTGTTTTTTCCTTAATAATGTGGGCCGATTGCAGTCGTATGTGTTATCGTGAGAAAATTGTTTCCTTAATATTGGAATTATATTAACTCTACGAGAAAAAATATAAGGTTGAACCTAAAAATGTGGTTTATATTAAAAAATATTACGACCACAAACTGAAAAGCAAAAAAAATTAATAAAAATAAAAAAAAATAAAGAAATATTTAATCAAATATATAATATTATAATTATTATTAGGTACATGAATACCAATGATATTTATTTCTTGTGATTGACACTTTAGCTGTTATTTTATTATTATTTTAGAAATCTGGTTGATGTTATGAACGAATGCAAACGAATCTTAGCTATCAATGAATAAGTGCATTGAAAATATAAATTGTACCTAATTTATATCGACTATATTACATAAATATGTGTATTTATCATATTTTTTATAAGTGAAAAAATAAGAAATTATAGAATTATATATTTTACATTATTGGTACGAACTGTTTAAATTGTGTTGAATGCATTATTTATTGATACAATTTTAAAGGATGAATAAATAAATGTAATGGCTAGGTACTCTTTTTACCTCGTATACTCGATTTAATTATGATTTTGGTCATTCAATTTAACTTTGTAGGGTTTGTGGATTTAGTTTGATGAACTTGTGAGAAAAATAATCTCTTTTTCGAGCAATCCTGAGTGATTCTGGTGGTGAAACTTGTATTGCTTCATTTTTTTCCGATCTGATTTCTATTCGGAAATGAGGTTTATGTTTGATCTCTATGTGAATAGAAGAACACCACTAGAAGAGAGTAAGAGGCTGGACTTGGAGGGAGAGAGGGAGAGAGAGAGAGAGAGAGAGAGAGAGAGAGAGAGAGAGAGAGAGATGGAGTGATAGGGAGGGGGTGGAGATTCCAAAGTTGGGGGGTCGATAACGGAGACTAGGTGGTGGGGGAATCTACGGATAACCCTTTTCTACCTCCACTACACACAAACCTATACTCAAAGCAATAAAGTATTAAAAAAACTATAAATTGCCAAAAAGAGAAAAGAAAAGAAAAAAACGAAAATATAGAATAAGAAATGTTTCTTAAATGTAGAGCAACCCATTTTATAACAATATAATCAGCGTTGTAAGTTTATTTGAAGTAGGTTAGTGGTCTATTAAGAGTTGTATTTTAAATGTAAAGTGACTTTATAAGATATTTTATGAAAGGGTTTGAAATTAAATGAAATTAATATGAAGCTTTAAGTTTGAGCGCCATGTCTGAAGGTCGATCCACTTGATTTACTGTAGAATTGTTACTGGTTTGAGTAGTGTGAAGAAGTTGATGTTAAGTGATTGGTTCGCAACTTTGAGCGAGGCATTGTAAGTGTGGGAGATACAAAGAGCACCTTCGAGGTGTTTCAAATGTGGAGCGGTTGGCACACTACCAAGGCATTCCTCTCTTGATAAGGCTATCTGCGAGGAAGGGGAGGGAGGTTTAGGCAATTAATTGCTTTCTTTTTGTTGAAAAGGAGGGGAGGAATCTGGTTTAGGGTAGAAGGATTTTACTGGTCGTCTTGATGAGTGAATTTGGTTGGAGGGTCGTTGGTCTTCGGGAGTTTTCCTTTGTTTCTCGTTGAACGTTTGGTCGTATTTGTTGGGTCTTTGGTTGTAAGAGTGGTATTGTAGGTTGTACTATTATTTATAAGATGTGGCGATGAGAGATGTAGTGCGCAGATGTGAGAGTAGTCGACTTGCGTTCCATATAACGTGGAGTAGGAATGGACCTATTTGGTGGAAACGTGGGTGATTTTTAGTGAACTTAATGGAGTTTTTTTAGGGAGCTTGTGGGTTATCTTTCGGATCATGGGTGGCAATGGTATAATTGATGATGATGATGATGATTCCTACCTGGGCTGTAGCTGATCCTCAATGCGGGGGCATGTGTCCTGCCTCGGCCTGAGGACAGGGGTCAGCCCCCACTTCTCGATGAACTCTATACGGGAAATGTTGGGCTGGGCGGCATAGCCCCGGCTTTCCGAACAGGCTGCACCGGCGGCTCCCGGCCGACTGGGCCTCGCCCGGATCTAACTACGCCTGCGCCATCTCCTCTCGACGTTTCCCTTTCTTCGAGAGGAGTCAGCCGATAGCAGGGGTGAAGGACGCCGCAACATTCGATAACCCAAATCCAAAATCCCACGAATGCAATGGGTTTTCGCTGCAATGGGCAAAGAGGCAAGTTCTGTCTTGTCATTGACCCAGATAGTCCCGACACTCCGTACTTAATAAGACCTATCGTAACCACGACTTTGAATCACATGTTCCACATGAGTTGCTTTAAACAGTAGCTGTCGAGTACATATCTGCATTCAAAATTATAGAAAAGCAATTAGCAAAAAATTCGAAAGATAACGTTGTTCAATGGTGCTTCTAAAGTAAATAAAACTTCTATTACATTAAATGGCAAATTTCTTATGTCAAATGCGTATATTATACTTGCCGAGGAGTACATTGTGGTCACATTATTCATTCCAAAGTCCAAAAAACGCACGTATTCTTCTGAGAAAACGTGCCACAAGTAAGATCTATATTGTCATTATAGGGCAGGCAATTATAAAAATAATTCGTATGTGAATAATTTCCGCTTATTTTCACATCAGGTACAATACATGTCAGGACCTTGGAAGAGAAATATCAGGGCGAATCAGAAAAATCAACTTATTTTAAAATTTCATTTTCTATTTCAGAAAGATGTAGGTACCGAGACGTTTCGCCTTGTTTCTCAGGTTCGCCTTTAGTTCTCTCATGGTTTCAAGTTAAATTGAATAGCAGCATCATCATGAAGAATTCAATGTCCTATTTCAAGGGTAAATCCCGGGTCTGAAACTCCTCTCCTAGCATTTTTTTACCATAAATCACTCGTAAAAATTATGATTAAAACATTGAATTTCAATTGGCTACTTTTTCAGTTGGATTTATGAATCAGTACTCTATAGAGTAAACATTTGCCCTTGCTATCCTGAAGCACTTCTGGAACTCTGTCTTCGATTTCCCAACATCTGGAATTCGTGATTCGACTTTACTCTTAGAAGGTCCTGATATATTTGCATTTCGTAATTAAAGAAAAATGTTCAATTCTTCAGAGAAAACATACTAAAGATAGCTTCTGTATAGGTAATGGCCGAGCCATTGCAAACTTGAATAGGATATATGTTACACACATTCCAAATTAAATGCGATTGATAAAATTACAGTGGAGTATTGACTACATTCCAAACTAAAAAAAAAATAAATAAAACTGAATTATTCTTTACAGTTGGATTTTGACTGCATTCTGCATCCCGAATAACAAAAAAAAAAAAAAAAAAAAAAAAAAAAAAAAAAAAAAAAAAGACATTATCCCTAACCCAATAACGTAAAACGTAACTAAGACCTTAATATTAATCAATTGGAGTTCTTCCAGATACGATTTATATGTTTGCAGAGGAGTTAGTGATGGCTGCATTCTAAATTCTAGAAAATTGCAATATTACGAGGAATGTGATGTGGCAGTTTCTATTGCCATTAAAATAGTCCCTTTGGATCTAAATAAAATTGTATAAAAATAAATACAATTGTTATCACATGAAATGCATTTTATACTTTTGCAGTGGTCTAAGCATCTGAGTCTGACTTCAAAAAATGTACACTTGCATCCAATCAAGCAATCGTGCCATTGACTCAGGCAGTTGGATCATATGTAAGACATACATGGGAATGTTGTTTCTTCCATAGGACGTATTTTACATATATTCTGTGGAGTTCATTTTGGCTGCATTTTGCATTTCAAATCTCGCCACCCCACCTCCAATGAAAAATGTACTATTCTTCAGAGTAAAGTAAGGTTCGTATTGGAATAGGTCCAGGAACCCCGCCCTAGATAAGACCTCCATGAAAATAAATGTCTCTTCCTGCACATGAAATGCATTTTAAATGATTGCATTGAAGTACACATTTGTTGAATGTTGCTTTGCTAATTCTGAAAACAGTACTATTCCTCAGAATAAAAATGTAAAAGGTAAATTATCGCGTTTCAATAGCATGGGGAAAAAATTCGGTTGTCCAGAAGATGTAGAAGACATTTATAAAAAACTCCGATAAAGTATGATAAGATATTTACCCTATTTTTCATTGTGTGTTTATTGTGGCAGAAGGTAAAATCTCATGAACCACACATATTTTTTTACTATTGCTATATTTTGTTTGAAATGTTTCTCGTATTTTTGGTGCCCCTTCAAGTGCACTTAAAATTACAGCCTTCGACTTCAAGAACTATCCACAGGAATCGCCAAATCTAGGCAGATAAGTTCAATCACGGCTACTGCTGATCACCTTTACAAAATAAATCAATTTAGGATGAATGTGAATCTTCCAAAATACGTCTTTGTCATTTTATTAAATAAGTAATTTTATGCTCCTTTTTATTTAATTAAAATATATTTTAGCCACAAGTTTAATTTAAGTTTTCTTATTAACTGCCGTTTTCCTGTTTTTAATTATTTGTCAGTCTCAACAAGGTTTTTCCGTGTTGTTTGAAACTCTTTTTTAAAAGTTGACCTCATTCCCTTACATACACCCTGTACAACTTTGCACAATCAATGTAATATATGTAGTATTTGGTCTGCTTTTTTTTTTAGTTTAATCTTAATTTGGAGTAGGTGTTTCGGATTTTATCTGGATACATATTAAAATATTAGATAAGAAGTAATCGAGAATATATATATATATATATATATATATATATATATATATATATATATATATATATATATATATATATATAATTAGAAACAGAAAAAAATCAGTCAACAATAAAACAGAAATTAAATGTCTCCATATAATATTTTTTCATTTAATAATAAATACGACTTAAAATCACTTATATAATAAAATGACAAAGACTTCTTTTGTAAGATCGACATTTGCCCTAAAACCAGAGATTTTAAACAGTTGATCTAAGGTGGCGATGACTGATGTTGTTCGTCTAGATGTGGACCTGCCTGTGGATGGTTGATGTACCATTTCAGTAAATTAAAATAGAAAAATATTAAAAGGATTAAAATAATAAACAAAAAGAAATAGGTAAGTTAAAATAAATAAAATAAAAAATGGAATTGAAATAAACCCAAAACAATCAGATAGCACAACAAATAAAATAAAATGTTAAATAAATATATAGTCATTAACTGTGGAAATAAGCAGTACTGGCTCAGTTTTTTTTGTCAGTCATTACAGTCTCTAGCCTTCATATTTCGAGTAATTGAATGTTACGGCTTTGAAGTACAATCTTCCGTGAAACATCGGGTTGAAATTTTATTTTCTATCGCAATACACTCTAAAACGAACCCAGTTCTATTGAGGAGCCCAAATCACTACTAATGGAAAATGTGAAATGTTATTTTACTCTGGAACAAAGGTTCCGAATTTGACCGACATAATTCGGGAGAAAAAGAGGCGGCAACGTATAACATAACTGGGATCCTCATTATAAAAATATAAATTACATACAATATAACGAACATGTTAAAATGTTTATTTATAGGAATGAAGGAATCGTTAAAACTTCGACCGCAATGCGGGTTCATGAAAACATAAAGGTTCGTTAACGTCTTAAAGAAGAGAAACCACAACAGAAGCGATTTACTTATGTAATAATAATATCGATATTGGCCGCACTACTAGTTCTGGCTGCAGATGTCGTTGTCGGTGGCATGGTTCACTTCTGGTCGGCTATTTGCGGAAACCGAGGGTTTCGTAATTACTTGACACTCGTTTAGGGTCAAGTAATTACAAAATTTCAGATAATTGCAAATGATGTATCAGAAGTATGGGTCTATTCAACGCGTGACAATGGGCTGTGAAATTCCAATTGCCAAGTGAAACAAAAATGTTGCAAAAAAAAACGATATTTGAATCGATTTATGCAAAAAGGGCTTCAGTCCATTTTTCCCCCGATAAGAGACAGTTATAGATTCATTTTCTCTGAAGGTAAACTATACATGTCTATGAAAAAATGAATACAGTCCAATAGGTACATGTTTGCCAAAGAAACATAGTCGTAATTTTATTATTCCACGAAGAAAGGGCTTCAGTCTAGTTCTCTCAAACTTGTGATTTTGAACTGAAGCTCTTTTTGCTTGGATCGATTCATTTGTCATCCCCAGACACACAGCAGAACAATAAACACAGGCTCTAAAATGTTCAATTAGTTGTCAAGTAAAATGTTAAGACTCAGTTATTTAAGTTAAACCAATAATAGCAGATTCGATACTATGTTTTCTTGTCAAATTAGTACAATAATTTTGACTACTCAACAGCTGATTTTTATTAATATTTAATTGAAGTATATTTTAATTATTCATGAAATTGAATTTTCACCTCGATACCTTGTGATCATTATAAGAGGATTACCATGTTAGCTGTCGATGGCTCTTGGAACATGTAATGTCAAGCAAGAGACATTTTATGTATCAATTAAAATGGAACAAATCTGCAGTAAATTTGCGTGGTAATAAACGAGGCAGTTGCGGTTTTGCTTTACAGTCCAGTCACATTAAGAACGAAAATAGTGTTACAGAAAAAGTTTCACTTAATTTGAATGGGCAACTAAAATCAATAATACGTCGTATGTTGTTCGCTCCAATTTATGATATGTGCTGGAGCCAAAATGTCGGGATATTTCGATATTTTAGAATAAGTGGGGAAAGAACTGGTTTATTCAAAACCGCTCGGTCGAATTGAATCGGCTCAGTACTCAATTGAAGAATAATTTTATAATCCACATGACTTGTAACAGGAAACGTTTCGATTAAATGCTTTGTTACTGAGGAATTTTAGAAAAACCTTGAAAAGTACGAAAATATCAAGATTTTACCCACATTATAGATCTATGTCAACTCAGAAATTAGGACAAACTATTATTATTGATATTTGATGTCTATTTGAATATATAAAACCATTATTCAGGAAATATATACATTGCTTCCTCCATAAATGTACTTCTAGACTAAGTTAAAAAGTGGGAACTTGAACGATGATGCGTTTAAGGCTATTTGTTAAACCATTTTTAAATTATTTGTAGGTTTGAAAGTTGAACGCCGAAATCTTGAAATAAAAGTCTGGAAGATCAGCTAGAACTGGAGCTGGATAATACCGGAGCCCGCATTACCTAAAGGTACTGCAGGACTATAATTATAATTTATGGAGATAATTCCCGTGAGTTGGAAGAAGAATAAAGGTGGGTTGGAATAAATATTCGATTTTATTTATTTATTTAGAGCATCGCTACACATGTAATTTGCTTTTCAGCGAGACAATATTTTAACTTATATAAAAATTATATTTATGTAAATAACATATCAAAAATATCTATTAAGGGAGAGAAGGGAACCAATAATAATTATTGTTACTTCCCTATTGAATATAATCAAGGCTTTAGGTTTTATGTTTCGCTGATTTTTTGAATTTAAGAAAAATATACAATTACTAACAAAAACTTTCATTTGAAGTATGGTCTGATTCCGAAAAGAAAATGAGTTAAGTCCAATTTTCTAATTTTTTTAGCTAAGACATATTATTAATTGAATAATAAAGGATTGCTCAAGAATGTTCAAGATAATTTAATTCTAATTACACCATCATAAAGTAGACAAAACTTACTTTGAGAAAACGGTGTTTTAATTCACTAAGCCCATTGATAGAAGATACTTTCTGGACGTCCAATAACGCGGATCCTGTTTTCCTCGATGAATCAGAGCTTTCTTTCGAATCCCCCCCCTAACGGACTATAGATTTACAACTTACAGAAAAACTTCTACATTTAGTAAGCATTAAATCTCTGCAAATGAAGTGGAAGTTTATTAGAGGATAGTTTATTAGGGGGGGTTGACTCCCTTTTGTCAAAAAATATAAAATGGAGTTTTTTTTTGTCAACGTCTTCATGTCCATGTAGCCAAACCAGTGTAATATTGTATTTATATAGTAAGTGAATATTACTGTATATGAGGGTAATAATAATAAGTGCTTTGATTGTCCTCCTGGGACTTCAGAGAACTTAGAGATTCCGTAGTAAACAATACTTACCCTAATACCTATTCAGAAATGAGCCGATTCAGAAATGTATATTTCGAAGGCCCCTTATGTTAACTTTTAATCTATAAACAGCATGATTATTACAAAATTATAAATTATAAAAAGCAATTAAAATGCTGACGTAAGTCTAAGGAAACAGAATGGGATTCTACCAAAGTATCACGTCAAAAATCAACCGCGGGAGACGACTAATAACTGCGAAGAAACCTTCAGCAGAATACACACCCACACACACACACACACACACACACACACACACATATATAAATATATATATATATATATATATATATATATATATATATATATATGAGTAAAGGAAGAATCTTGTAGACCTGACTAAAGATTTTATCTTCTAGTGTCGTCGTTGTGAGGATCAGAGTCGGAGTCCCAGGCCGCCTCTGGGCTCACTCACCAGAGATTTTTATTGGATTTTAGTTGGAAAATCCAATACTCCTCATACCTTTGGATAAAATAAAGAGGTCGGGGCAAAATAGCGCCAATCAACATTTTCATGAAAACTTAACTGTAGCTGCTATATGTTGTATATTATGTGGGACTATGAATCTATGATGATGATACTAAGATATGACTATAAAGTGCTCTGTAGGTTAACTTAGTTGCCCCTAACCATTTCAACTGATAGTCCCACATAATATCCAACGTATTGCAGCTACATTTAAGTTTGATTAAAAATGGTGCTAAAATGCACTATTTTGCCCCGACCCCTTCATATATTTTCCAATAATTTTCTCTACGCCAAATGCAAACAAAATTGATTCAACTTAGTTTGGATTAATGTAGAACCTGCGAGCCTAAAATTTGTTTAACGATGTCTTTTTGGAAGTGGTTCTGAATAAAAGGTTTACCTAGAAGCATAATTTTGCAAAACCGCAAGCGCTTCTTATTTTTCTCCAACGCATTTCGATGAAATCAAATTTCTTCTACTAGAAGCATTCTGATTGCTTAAGAATAAATTATTTTGTATTGGAAAAATAGTTTAGTGCCCATATTTTACCTAAATCGGTTCATTTACGACCGGTTAATTCGTGACTTTTGATTTCCGAACGTCGACTTTTCTTGCCTGCACTTCCGGATTTCTTCATTGCTTTGACGTCATGAGCAACGGAAAGAAGGAAACAAGCCGAATATTATTTACTGTTATCATGTAGGATACTTGATTACTTACTTCATAAACGCAGACTTTGTATTCTTTGCGAGGCCTAAATGGAATGAAGCAATATTCTTTGATAATAATATGATAAGGTTGTGTTCCATGGCTAAATATAGTACTTGGTGTTAATAACAGCTGACCAGCTTAACCCAGAATCAATGAACCAGCCCTATCAATGGACTACCCTTCTCTAACACATCCCTCGCACAACCTCCACAGGAAGCGAAACGATTAGGTGAATATTAGTCGACCTGATAGGCAGAAGTAAAGCGTGGGTGAAAAAAGTGACAGATTTTCTTCGATAAATTAAAATGTATAGTCATGTAAAACTGATGAATGCATTTTATACGAATATGACTCCTTGTTTTCAATAATGTATTTTAAATTGGAAGACGATACATAAAAATACATAAATCTTCAATTTTCATCAGTATGTATTTATTTGGTGTTCCACATATTTCGCGTCACTAGACCCCTCTTCATTTATCTTAATATTTATCAAATTAGCAGTGCCACATATGAAAATGTAAATGTAGGAGAATCAGGAAAACTTTGAAAAAAGATAATAAAACAACATATTAAAAATATTGCCGAGACTGACAATTGAACTGCTTTATTGAATCATGCAATTAAACATAAACACTAATTTGACTTAGAAAATGTTAAAATACTGAATAAAGAAAACAACCTCATGCACAAATAAAATAAAGTATACATATCAATAAAAACAGGAAAAACAGTAAATAAAAAAAAAAGAAGTTTTATAAAATATTTAAATAAAATACTTTTAGCACTTTCCTCCGAAGGAAAGTAGCTATTGAGGTTGCACTCATGACGGAATTTTTGAAAAATTTCTTCAAATCTTTATCGATCCTACCTAGTAGACACCGAAAATGACCCCATACATATATATAGTTAGTTATGTATGTGTCCATTAACACGATACAGGCCAGAGTTTTTGTTGTTTCGCTACGAAACTTGGAATGTAGTATTCTTCCATTAAACGATTGAACGCGTTCGTTATCCAACAAAATCGGCCCATGTGGAGGGGGGGGGGGGTTTACTCCGGAGCCAAAGGAGTTATTTGCCAATACCAGCCATAATATATGTTATATTTTAACGAAACTCGGTATTCGTTGTGGAAAACTGATGACAAAAAGTTGTTATAAAAATAAACTAAATCGGTTGACTAGAGGGGGGGGGGGGTTTACTCCGGACAGAAATTACTAATTTTCTTATGCGGTCGTAATTTCTGTTGTATTGTTACGAAACTCTTTATACGTCCTGAGTATCTAATAAGAAAGAAGTGATATGAAAGTGACCTAAATCGGTCTATCTGATGGGGGAGGGGGTGTCACTTTGTACTTTGTTTGAATTGAATTCTTCCGCCAAACGTAGGTTCGCGAAACTCATCAAGACCAATAGATCAAAATGTGAAGCATTGTGTATTTTGTACGTAGTGTAGTACCACGCATACACAAAGCTGGAAGGAAAGTTATTACAAAATTAATAATTGAAACAGCTGCTCATAAAAAATGCAAACGAGTAGAACAATTTATTTTTTTATTTTATTTATCCATATAGGTTATTTTAAGCAAATTATTCAGGAATGCACTCGACACTACCCAATTCTGAAGAAAGTGCTTAGTTATGCAGCTCCTGCGTGACGGACTTTTTAATATAATAAACGATGTTTAGAGATAATAATAACAGATCAATTTTATTTTAATACAAGCTGAATGCCCGTGCTTCGTCACGGCAGATAAGTAGTTTTTTTATTGCGTTAAATAATGTATCGTCAAAATTAACGCTATTATATAATACCGTAAACTCTATGAGGGACAAAATCACAGTTAATTTCTAGTAATTCAAGATCTGCCATCATAGCTGAAATTAACCGCAATTAAAAATAATACTATGAAATAGATACAGTACGGTAACAGCTGTTCTGTTATCGTCTTAGCAATGCATGCTGCCTAGGCGAGCTTGCTTTCTTTAAAACTAAAAATTCCAACCCCTCTAAAAACACATACAGAAAATTAGTTTCGAAAAGTATTTCTATCAATTTTTCTGGTAAATAGCTACAGAACTCGCTTAAAAAATGGTTTCATTCGTTTTCCTACGTTAAGGAATCTTTCGCACAAATTTCGCTCCAAAAATCATGTTCCAGTAAACAGATTCAACTGGTTATTGAACTTGACCTTTTAAATGAGAAAAAAGATTTTTGTACCAAATCTTATCAAAAACGAACCATTTTTGGGCCGATGAGGAACTTCTTAATAATTCAAACCCCCCTAAAAGTACTTTAACATTTGAATATCCAAAAAACCTTTCTTAGCGAGTGTTTACATCCCAAAGGGAGTGTCCATTCAAAATTTCAAATTTTTCTATGGTTTGGGCTGGGCGATGATAGGTCAGTGAGTGGTATTTGACAAATGTATAGTAGACTAGCTGAATACCCCTGCTTCACCACGACCGATAAGTATTTTTTCTATTGAGTTAAAATAACATATGATCAAAATTAACGCTACTACATAATTTTGTACAGCTTATTATTGCACGGACTTTCAAGTTACCCAGGAAACACTATGTGGAGGTAACCGTGCTTTTATCCGTTGAAGAGAAAAAAAAAAGAAAAAAAAAAAAAAAAAAAAAAAAAAAAGAAAAAAAAAAAAAGAACCGCTTAAAAAGTTAGGTAAACAGAGACAAATACACGTTGAAAAGCATAAAACTAACAAATTTGAAGTTTTAAGCACTTATCTTTTCGATTGACATCGCCCCACCGAACATTACAACAGAATCTTATAGTAGAGAATTTAGTAACCTTTCGAATAGCCGTCTTCCACTTACTACGAGTTCCCAACCGTTTTCGAGATATTTTAGAAAATATACTGATATCCGAAACCTTTGTATCACCATTCAAACAATTTTTTAACATATACTTCGTTTCTGAATACCCAAACAGAAAATTAGTTTTTATCAATGAAAAGTATTTTTATCAATTTTTCTGGTAAATAGCTATAGAACTCGCTTAAAAAATGGTTTCATTCGTTTTCCTACGTTAAGGAATCTTTCGCACAAATTTCGCTCCAAAAACCATGTTCCAGTAAACAGATTCAACTGGTTATTGAACTTGACCTTTTAAATGAGAAAAAAGATTTTTGTACCAAATGTTATCAAAAACGAACCATTTTTGAGCCGATGAGGAACTTCTTAAAAATTCAAACCCCCCTAAAAGTACTTTAACATTTGAATATCAAAAAAACCTTTCTTAGCGAGTGTTTACATTCTAAACGGATTGCCTGCGCAAAATTTCAAATTTTTTTCGGATATTATTACCTTGGATGGACCATCACCAGGGCTTAAATCCTATGAGGGACAAAAAAACAGTTTATTTCTAGTAATTCAAGGACTGCCATCATAGTTGGAACTAACCTCAATTAAAAATAACACTATGAAATAGATAATGTACGGTAACAGCTGTTCTGTTATCGTCCTAGCAACGCATACTGCCTTGGCTTGAATGCTCTAACCAACTAAAACTTTAAACCCCTAAAAAAAATACTTAAAAATTCGAATATCAAAAAATCCTTTCTTAGCGAGCGTCTACGTTTTATAGGGTGTGTCCACGCAAAATTTCAAGTTTTTCTTTCAAGCGGTTTGGGCTGGGCGATGATAGGTCAGTGAGTGAGTGAGAGGTATTTGACAAATATATAGTGTTCTTTCATAAAAAAAATATTTCTCAGGAAATCTACTATAAACATGATATAATCGATATTAAACAGCTGTTTGACAACGGCCATTTTTATTTAATTTTATTCTTATAATTTAGACATGACCCTACCTCTGCAAGGACTTTTTAAGTTGATCTTAAATTAAAATTTATTTAATTAAGTTGCTCCTGAAGAGGTGACTATTTACTCGCAACATGTAGAGCACAAAATAAAACAGAATTTGTGAAATGTCGAAGTTCTTATATAAATATATAAGGTCTTTTTTACAATTTAAAATACATTGATGAATGCATGTTTCATATTTATTTATTACATTTTGTAACAATGATTACGTTGATTATAAATCAGCATTTGCAGTTTGTGTTCATTGTGTGATTGTATATATTACTGGACAGTCTTTTGTTTTTTAATCTGCATGTGTCTGTATGATGTTATGTGACAGATAAACGTTAATATTATTAAATTTTAACGTCCATTTATTATTAACTACGAATTTTACGACGGGTTATCTATAGGTTACCATCCTATTCTAGCCAGGATAGGGCTGATGCATTTTCTTTCTTCTAAAGAAAAGCCACTATCCCTCGTGGGAATCGAACCCACGACCCTTAGGCACGACTTAATACTCACGACCACTGGGCCTCCGAAATGTTACAACATTCGGAGTTCAATTAAATTAGGAAATTTAAGTCGCTTTGATATAGTAATCTTCAAGACTATGTCAAAATATATTTAATTACTATTACATTCAATTTAATGAATAAAACAAAAAACATGAGTCCAAATGATCAATTACAATCCAATAACACAAGTTAACAACTTTGAACTTTGCTCGGCTCAGCAAGTAACTATTTTAATTCTGCATTCATCTTTATTCTAGAACCATCAACAATCATTCTCCGAACCGGATATAGTAAGAAACGAACATCATGCTGTCGTTGACATCTTGAAAGAACGCATATCTGGTCGATACTTCGGAAGATGTTGGGTGGTCAGTCGTAGGATGAAGAAAGGGAGGGAGGCTTCGCAAACTATGTTTGATAGACGTTGAACAGCCCAATGACACCAGGTAGATTGATATAGTGTAAGTACTGACAAAAAAATGTCGACATTCATAAAAGATCTTTAGGATTATATACACACACACATATATATATATATATATATATATATATATATATATATATATATATATATATATATGTGTGTGTAAGTGAGTGCGTATCTTCTTGTACAAACAAATATATATATTCTTGAAGAATGTTCAAGGAGGAGTTGCTCCCTAAAAATTGTTAAAATTATTAGGGTGAATATACCTAATCCACTCAACACATCGTGGATTTTACTCGGTTGTAATGTTCACTCACAAATTTAATATTTATGGACCTAAAATGAAATTTAAAATCACAATAGGCAAGTATCCATTGATACTTCTCCACCCTAACTTCAACTAACTAAATATATATATATGTGGTATGTTTGAAATATCCCTCATGTAGTTCATATCTTTGGTTGGTGAGACTGCTACTTGTCTTCATAGTTCTGTATTTCGCCGGATTCCTCTACGGCTTCTTCAGACTGGCGTCCATCCTAGGTAATCCATCATTCGCTTGCCAACCACCAAGAATGGGCATAAGCCTGAAATCTGGTGAAATGTAGCACTACTGGAGAGAGAAGCCGCCCCGCCAATCATACAAACATACATACTATATAAATAAATAAATAAATATATATATATGTATATATATATATACATATATGTATTTATATATAAGTATACCGTAAAATGGGATCACATTAGTACAGTGGGGTGATATTGGTGCAAACTTATACTCCAAAGATATTTTCATTTAACTAATTCCAAAGGGTTGAACTTTGCCCAAAGAGTGCGAACCGAGTAGGTGAGATGCAAAACTCGTTCTTTTCACAGGAACGTATTTTTCAGGAAGCTAACAAAACTGAAAACCGCTTGTTCTAGAGTGACCAGAAGATTTTTTTTTCCCCCAACGAAAGGTGCATCTTTATGTTTACAGATTAATGTTTAAATAGTATTGAAATATCTTTTAGAATCTCAATTTTTCAAAAAATGGAACGAACGACTTTTCACCTTCTCTCTCTCATATATATATATATATATATATATATATATATATATATATATATATATATATATATATATATATATATATATATATATATATAGCGAGGTTAGCTGGTAGAGCACTGGACTAATAAGTTGGAGGACCTGAGTTCAAATCCGGAGCAAGCAATAAAGATTTTTTCTTCTAGTGCCTTCGTTTCTGGGTTAAATTCGGCCTCCCTGACCGTCCCTAGGCCAACCCAGCCTTTAATTAATTTAATAATGGGTACCTTGGGCGCTAATGACTCAAGCAGTCGAAGCGACCAAGGGGAAAATCAGGCGGCCGGAGCATAGTACCGACCACACTATCTCCCTAGTGTGCCGTATGGTCATGAATCAGATTCCTCTATAGTATCTGCCCCTCAGGGCCCTCGGGCCTGATCCGGGACTGATTTATTTATTTATATATATATATATATATATATATATATATATATATATACATATATATATATATATATATATATATATATATATATATATATATATATATATACATTAAATATTCACATTTATATATTCTCTTCAGTACGTCCGGATTCCGACATAGGGTAGCCATCCTAAGCGGATTTTTTTTCTGCAGGGAGGAAAGGGAAAATTCTAGAAACCATGAGCGGTTTATATGAAGTTCTCTAGTTAGTGCGTATAAAGTTCAGTCATTATTCGCTTTCGGATAAATCCTGGAAGGTAAACAGAAATATTGTTGCCATGGGGGGAGGGTTGAAGGTGAGCTCCGAAAAGTTCTCTATTGCCTCTAATGCGGGCAAAGGCTATAACGAATGCCGTGAATTCGGCTGTAGAAATAGAGAGGGCGCTGCTGTGGAGTGTACTAGTGGAGGGGGGTAGGACGCAGCGACGGGCTCGATCCGACGCAAAGCACTGGGAGAGGCATCTAGCGGCATGTAGAGGAACTAGTATAGTCCGCTGTATCTCCGCCAGGCTGCGCCAGCCGACAGATCGCCTTCTCCCGCCATGTGCAGCTCTCATTTAATATTTCAAAGGAATTGATTCACCTTCAATAAAAACTGCAAACTATTCACAGCTGGTCAAGAATAGATATTACTTTTCTATTAACGTTTTGTGTCAGTTAACACTAAGGCAAGTACAAGCATACATCATGCCCTTCTCGCGTGCTATTTGTACTTTCTTGCTATTATACTAGCTAAATAATACTCAAAACTAATAACAGAGATGTTATAAGGAAATATCCGACGCAGGAGCTGCGTGATATCAGCGCATTTCCCGTCTTATCTCTAGTGGTATGTGTAACTTCTCTAATCATATCTCGAAGAACAGTGGGATTAGATGTGCAACAATTCACAGGAAATTAGCAGTACCAATGTTAAACTAATTACACTCATCGTCTCATCGTTCATTCTTAAACTCACATTAACATAACTTGTATGACTGAAATATTCAATTCAGTGTTAAAAAAAAAACAACCAATAAAAACAAAAAGTATATCAAAGTAACGATAACAACATTTTAGACTTTCAAGCTGCGATTTCTCCAACTGATACCGCCTGTCGAAAATTGCTTTAGCACCTTTTTTGTAGAAAATGTTTTAAAATGGTGATCGGTTGCCGTCCACAAACCACACATTTCGAGATATTTAAGAAAGAAAGAAAAAGCTTATGTCTCCTTATGGATTTTATTTTCAAATACTTCCTCCTCAAGAACGTATGTTAAACATCAGAAAAAATTGACAACTCAATCCGCTACCAAACGAAAATTGAAGATATTCTTGTTTTATCCACTTTCTCTAAAAAATGGCGTTATATATAAGGATTTGAAAATGGATTAATTTGATTTTCCATGTCGAAAATCACTTTAAAAAAGTTTACCTGAAAACCAATGGACGCAAGGCCGCTTCGCTACGAATTTGTTCGTGTGAATATCGCGAATAATATAAAACAGTTCTCCAATAGGCGGCTACTGCTGGTTAACGAAGTAGACAAAGTATTTTTGTACTGTATTGCATGAAAAGTAGATCACTTTCGGGCCCTCTAGAAAGCGAGCAGACAAATATATATATACATATATATATAGGAATTAAAAAAAAAGAATTCTTAATATGAAGAAAGGACGACTTTAAAAGGCTCCAAAGAACTATGCAATTGCGAATTAGAGTTTACATGATGGTTTTATTTTAAAACTTTTTGTTGCTATCCTCATCATGGGGTCATTGTTTAGTTTTGGAGCATCACAGGAAAGGCGTTTCATTTATATACTAAATGGAAAAAATTAAATTATTTCGTATTATATACTGCTTGAGTAAAACGAATGTTTTTAGTAAAGAAGTAAGAAGGAGGGCCTTCTGCTTAAAACCAATATCCGCCGAATGTTTACTACAAGGGACGGGAGTCCACACACATCTCGTAGCTACCCTACTCAATACCGAAACATACGGGGGTAATCAGGGAAGTATGTTTACAGTGTATATATATATATATATATATATATATATATATATATATATATATATATATATATATATATACTGCAAGGATATTTTAATTTAACTAATACCAAAGGGTTGAATTTTGCCCAAAGAGTGCGAACCGACAAATGTATATCTATATATTTGTCTGCTCGCTCTCAGACAAAATACACAAGCATATATAAGCAGTAACGGTATATATATATATATATATATATATATATATATATATATATATATATATATATATATACACACACACACACAGTGTGTTTCAGGGTTAACTGGCCAAACTGAAAATATGAACTAAGGACCTCAAAACAAGAAAAAAGTTTTCTCTGAAGGTATGTCGGCAAACGCTTTGTTTAGGAGATATTTTCACCTAAAGATTTTCATTGTTATGAATTATTTACGTTATATGAAATAAATAAAACCTATTTATTTGTTCTATCTGCTTTATAATAAACATTGAAAAGATTCATATCAAATGTTTTCAAAGGGAAGGTATGTCCGCTAATATAAAAACTATATTATATATAGTTTATGTAATATATATATTATATATAGTTAGTTAGTTTTTACACTATATATAAAAACTAACTAACTAATATAAAAACTATATAAAAACTAAAAAGGTATGTCCGCTAAAAAAAAAAAACTTAAGGATTAATACTATTATGGATAAGGATTCATCCTACTATGGAATTAGCATTGGGAACTGTCAATAACATTTATTAGTTTGTAACAAGGTTCTGCAGAGTACTCGTAATTATGCCTTTAATTAATACTAATGGTGAATATGCCGATTTGCTGTTTTTGTACGACTTTTTGCTATGGTTAATGCTGAACGTCGTAAAAATGCCAGGCAATTCTCGAATTATCTGTCAGTTTACGAAGCAAAATTAAATATGAATCTGAATATTTAATATATAGCAGTTAGAACAAATAAATAGGTTAAATTTATTCCATATAACGTAAATAATTCATAAAAATGAAAATCTTTAGGTGTGAATATCTCCTAAACAAAGCGTTTGCGGGCATACCTACAGAGGAAACTTTTTTCTTGTTTTCAGGTCCTTAGTTCATATTTTCAGTTTGGCCAGTTAACCCTGAAACACCCTGTATATGTATATTCCAAAATTACCAAAAAATAAAAGTTTTTTAAAATCTTAATCCAACAATCACCAAGAACAAGACTATTATACACGAGAGTGATTATTGATTGATTTAAAAAAAAACATTATTTTTTTCGTTATTTTTGGACTTATTCGTGACGACTACTATGTATAAGAAAAGTTGTCTTGTGGAGAGAGGCCAAGTGCGAGAAACTAGTCAACAAATATAAAATAAAAGTTTAAAACAATTTTTTGACCTACAAGGCCTTTTCTAACAGATTCGGAAAATATATATCTATGTAGGCGTTCAATTTAAGAAAAATATGTAGATGTCTGCTTCTGCGGAAAAGCCTTATAGATACCTATATTAAGATGAAACTCTTACTTACAAACATTCTTTATTTAAGTTGGGCTTCTTTTCGGAGTGATACATCTTTTTTGTCTACAACACAATCATGCTATATTCTTCTCAGTATCATCTGCTTTATAAATCGTTAGTCCACACTGATGCAGCCGTTTCCTACATGTCAGATGACAGGTCCCTCTATGCAGTCCGTCTAATCATGAAGGCTAGGACAGAGATGCTGCATCTAAACAGTAGGCCATGGCGAACAGACGGGCGTGGTCACTGCTCCATGTGCAATCTCAAGGAGGAGGAAGACACTCTGCATTTTCTCGCGAGATGTCCGATAATGAAGGAATTCAGGAGGGCGCACTACGAAAAGGACCTACTCACCCTTGAAGAAGTCAAGCAGATTCTGAACGGAAACAACTGGGACACCTTATATAAATATTTAAAAAATATATGGAAATATCGACAGTTTTTAATTTCTCAATTTAATTATTGATTTATAAGTTGTTTATTTTATTTATATATATATATATTCTCTCAGTCTACTTTATTATGACTGTATTTATTAATTATTATTTCATTTTATATTTAATTATTTATTTTAATTTTTCTTTTTCTTCTTTTATCCATAGCCATCTTAAGTGGTATCCATAACTTGCAAAATGTATATTTTTATTTTATGAAATTAAGTTATGTATATAGGTATGCACTCTGGCTGATGGACAATGTCCAAGCCTAAGTAAATTGTTTTATTATTTTATTTTATATTTGTATATATATATGTACGTATGAAATAATAAATTTACATTCATTCATTCATTCAATCATGCTATATTTCCTAAATACACCCCCTACCAAAAAAAAAAAAAAAAAGTAAAGCATTAAATTAATATAAACATTCAGCATGTGCATTAAAAACGAAGACATAATTGTGGTGAAGACCAAGTGTTTTATTTCTTTTTTCTGGTAAAAGTAACTTATGTGTTTAGTGTTAAGAGTTACTATCGAGTAGAGAAGCACTCGAAGAGAAAGGCATATAATTTATAACTCTCAACAAACTGTAGGAGAACACGGAATCGGCCTCTTATACTGCAGTATTTCTGGGGGTAAGCTGTGCTATTCATTCTTAAAAGGCATTTAATAGAAAAACGAGGGATTCAGACATTTATTTCAAAAATCAAGTATCAGTCTTGATAATGTGTAGGCAGTTTATTTTTTTGTTTGTCGCTGAAAAATTATTTATTTATTTAATTACTTATTTAGTGGAGCACCAGTAATAGATCGAGGCGCTCTTCTATTTTTCAATGAACCCTTAGAGGAACAGGTAAAACTAAATTATACAACACAAAAAAATGTTTCGGTTATAAAATAAAAAATGAATTGGTATAATTTTTTTTATTTTTATTTTTCCCGATATTTCAATTGTCGCATCAAAGCTTCTTTCCATACAATGCTTATCCCTACAGTGATTCTGAATGTTTACTACTGAAGAAACTTTTGTTTTGTTTCACTGGATTCTTAAACTAATAAACAAATTTCTTTATAAAGCAAATTTTAACATCTACTGGGCTGAAATCTCGAAGGAAAGCCAGATTTGTGGGCTCCGACTAAGAAGAAACAGCGAGATTATCGGGAAAAACCCTATATTTTGGACATTCCGTGCAGCGATATGGCAATCTTGTTCAACTGAAAAATGAATATATACAATTAACAGAGAAAATACTTAAAACATTAAACAATATATTAGATCATGAAAACAGGTCATACAACAATTTTGTTGTGTGCAAATTAAGTAATAAAACATATTTGAGCATATAAGCAGTAGTCTCTTTTTTGTATAAAGAACTTAGTTAAGATTAATAGAAATAATCTAAGGACGCAAACAAAAAAAATTGGACAAAGAAATAAAAATATTTCATATATTTTATTTATTATTACTAAAATATTGTTACATCTCGGGTATAAGTATTTTTTGCCATTTTGTTAGGCAAAAAAAAAACTACATTTGCTCAAAACTGTATGCATATAAAACCATGTTTTATAGCCCATTAACATGATTTTATACAGTACTAGCCGTTACCCGGCGTGCCATGCTACACCTACTTTCTGCATACAGAAAAGCCTAAATAAATTAGAAACCAAACAAGTATTATTAAAATCTAATAACACGAATCTGTAACTGTTATGAACCCGTGGCCTCCCAACTGTGAGTCCTAGACGACTTTGACCTAACCTATAACGCCCCCCGTATCAAGACATACATGTATACCAAGTTTCGTAAAAATTGGTCTAACT
Organism: Gonocerus acuteangulatus; assembly: GCA_946811695.1. Lineage (NCBI taxonomy): Eukaryota > Metazoa > Arthropoda > Insecta > Hemiptera > Coreidae > Gonocerus > Gonocerus acuteangulatus. The sequence goes on along the minus strand of OX328130.1, from coordinate 44,123,892 downwards.
GTGTGTATTTGTATAAGGGACAAACATACAGACAGACAGCTGGTAGACGTTTTTGACCTAGCCTAGGAGATTTCTCGTATCAAGACCTACCATTATTCCAAGTTTGGTCAAAATCGGTCAAACGGTGTAGATTTGTATAAGGAACAAACAAACAGACAAACAGAAAAACAGACAGACACGTCATTTTTATATATATAGATTCACGGTTTCAAGTATTCTCTCTAATAATTTTGTTTATTTTTTAAGCTTAGGAATGCTACCAAAGAGCATGCCAAAACATTGAAAATAAATTTCTTTCTGAAAATCTGGCTATTTTTTTTTTAGCCGAAATCAAACTATTCTTTGTCTTCCTAATAAATAGACATACTGACAATACTTAACGGACAAAAATTAACCCTTTTTTAATTTTCAACAAATTCAATTCATATCAAGACATGAACTCACAAAATCTAAGCGCACGGTAGTGCGCCAGGCCAAGTTCCGGCCTAAGCATACTGTGTGTATATTACAGGCGGCCTTAGAGCCGATTTTTACCCTCTCATAACTTTCAACCAGGTAAAGATAAAGTTATGACATTTTTCACAGTTATTATACTACTAGATGTGAGCAAAACTGGAAATTTTCATAATTCTACATCGAATAGTTTCTGAGATATAAGCGATCGAAAATCGGGATTTATAGGACTCACTCATTCAATGACTCATCAAAATTATTAGGCACTTCCCATGATGCTAGAGACATGAAATTTTGCCTGAAGATAGATATGAAGACGTTATTAAAGGAAAAAGTCGAAAAATCGCGAAAAGTTGTGTTTGACTCCGCTTCCGGGGGTTTTGTACTTCCTTCGGAAACCCATCATTCCGTCCGAAACCCATGATGTGGGGTATCAAATGAATTGTCTCGGTATGAAGAACTTATATTTGATGTTTTAAGAAACAATTTGACGCATATAGGCTCGGTAAAAATCTTATACCAGCTGTCTGTCTGTATGTTTGTTCCTCTTACAAATCCGTACCGTTTGACCGATTTTGACCAAACTTGGGACACAGATGGGTCTTGATACGGGGAGAATCATAGGCTAGGTTAAATTGTCTATCAGCTGTCTGTCTGTCTGTTTGTTCCTTATACAAATACACACCGTTTGACCGATTTTGACAAAATTTGACACACATGTCGGTCTTTATCCGGGTAGTGTCATAGGCTAGTCAAAATCGTCTGTCAGCTGTCTGTCTGCATGTTTGTACCTTACACAAATTTACACCATTTGACCGATTTTGACTAAACTTGGCACACAGGTAGGCCCTGGTCCGGGGAATGCACTAGGCTAGGTAAAAAAGGTCTTTCAGCTGTCTGTCTGTATGTTTGTTCCTTATAAAAATTCACACCGTTTGGCCTATTTTGACCAAACTTGGCACGCAGGTAGGTCATGATACGGGAGTGTCATATTACCTATGACGTTTTCTACTTTTGTTCCATCGAAATGCAATCATTCCTTCTGAAACCCATCATGTGGGGTATCAAATGAATCGTCTTGGTAAGGATAACCTATATTTGATGTTTTAAAAAACATTTCGACGCATCTTAACAAAAACAGTTGTGACTTCTTTCTTAAATGTAGTAAATAAAGTCGTAGGGGTTCACTGCATAATATACTTCAAAGCAGATACTGAGTTATTCAAAGTCGAGCCATCTAAATTACAAAGTTTAGGATCACAAACCGAAAATGTATCGTCTTTGTTCTTATATTTTTCTTGAAGGCCTTCTGCACTTTCCCTATTGTGATCTTTATCCTCGGGATAAGGTTCCTGTGTTTTACAGTGTAATAGTTTAGTTACGAGAGCAATCAATTTGTCCTTTAGAGTACTGTCATCTGGAAGAGCTTCTAACTTTTCTAGTCTAGTGATTAGATGTATGTAGGTTGATTATTGGTATCAAATATCAAGCAGTAAGGAGAACCTTATGCAGAATCCATAGACCCTGGTTTTATTTGAAGTACATGGTATGCGGCAACTAAATTCTATTTAATACTTAGAAAAAAGTAATGAGATCCCCCAAAAAACATAAATGTGAAATAGAGGCCAAGTTCCTGCCCCCACAAAGAAATACCCCCTTCCTCAAAAATATCCCCTCCTAAACCCCCCCCCCCCCCCCAAAACGCCTTACCATTCTACACTCCAAAAAAGTAGTATGAGTTGGTGTATTAATTCAACCAAAAATATTTGCCAATACAAGAAATGATACAAGAAAGAAATGTCCAAGTTCATTACTTGGAAGACCTCATAGTTACTAAGAACAGTAAGTAAAAATACTTATATCCAGTTACTAAAATATCACTTTCCTCAACCAGGTATATTCTTAAACTTGGCAATGTTTAGTTTTTCTCTAAAGATAATTTCGGCAGAAAAAAAACATTGCCAAGTTTAAGAATATACCTGGTTGAGGAAAGTGATATTTTAGTAACTGGATATAAGTATTTTTACTTACTGTTCTTAGTAACTATGAGGTCTTCCAAGTAATGAACTTGGACATTTCTTTCTTGTATCATTTCTTGTATTGGCAAATATTTTTGGTTGAATTAATACACCAACTCATACTACTTTTTTGGAGTGTAGAATGGTAAGGCGTTTTTGGGGGGTTTTAGGAGGGGATATTTTTGAGGAAGGGAGTATTTCTTTGTGGGGGCAGGAACTTGGCCTCTATTTCACATTTATGTTTTTTGGGGGATAATATTAACATGAATTAATAAACAATAAAATCGGCGCTAATGGCCTAGACGTCAATGCGCCATACAATAAAAGAAAAAGAAGAGAATAAACAATAACACTTTCAAATGCAATAACTCAACTCAACAGACTTATGATCACTAAGTGTACGACTGTACATTACGATACAACTCATTAAGAAGATTAGGTTACTGGTTGGCTGGAACTCGGTTTACAGACACACCAAAAATTACTCCTTACCTATTTTAAGTATTTTTTTTTTTAAATTGTATATAAAAATATTTAATAGACTATAGGGTATGAAAAGTCGAAACTTCTTGTCGGAAGATTTACACGTTTCTTTCTCATGTTGACGTCAAATACGAGGTGTGGAAACACGAGGAATAAATACACTTGAGAGCGATAAAATAGTTCAATGGACGGTTATAAAACAGATCTGTTATAAAACAGATATTATCCTTCATCGAGCAATTATCCAATTCTATTTTTGACAGTTGCTTTCACGGAAATGTCAAAACTCTGAAACTCTCAAGAGATTTTCCCTAAGGATCATTTAATCAAGACGTGACAGAAAGATCTTTCTCACTCTGATTCTTTTCTATAAATACTCCCTTGATATTCTTATTCACAATCATTGATTATACGTGACGACGATAAAAACTGTTTTTATTAGATAAGAATAGATCTTGCAACTAATTTATTTACAAAATATTTTGTCTTTTAATAATTAAGAATCGTAGGTTTGGTGTCCGTGAGTGTTAAGGGTAACCACTTCTTAACCATATACTGGCTAGAAAAAGGTGTCAACTCGTAGATAAATCATCCCAAATATATGTTTTATCTATAAATGGATATACATATTAATTATTCTGAAAGATGGCTAAATATACATTTTATTTACTTTTAGCACTTTCCTCCGAAGGAAAGTAGCTATTGAGGTTGGACTCATGACGGAATTTTTGAAAAATTTCTTCAAATCATTATCGATCCTACCTAGTAGACACCGAAAATGACCCCCGTTAAAATTTATATATACATATATAGATATGTGTCTGTTAACACGATAGCGGCCAGAGTTTTTGTTTTTTCGTCACGAAACTTGGTATATAGCATTCAATTAGCAAACGATTGAACGAGTTCGTTAACCACCAAAGTCGGTACACCGGAAGGGGGGGTTTACCCCGAACCCAAAACACTAATTTGACTATGTCAGCCGTAATATTGGTTACATTTCAACGAAACTTAGTATTCGTAGTGCTAATATAGAGAGAAAAGTGAGATATAAAAATGAACTAAATCGGTTTATTAGAAGGGGGGGGGGTTTACTCCCGACCCACAATACCAATTCGCCACTACCAGCCGTGATTTTTGGTATATTTCGACGAAACTCGGTATTCGTAGTGGTAATCCACAGGTAAATATGTGTTGTAAAAATAAACTAAATCGGTTCATTAGGAGGGGGGGTTTACTCCGGACCCACAATACCAATTCGCCACTATCAGCCGTGATTTTTGGTATATTTCGACGAAACTCGGTATTCGTAGTGGTAATCTACAGGTAAATATGTGTTGTAAAAATAAACTAAATAGGTTCATTAGAAGGGGGGGGTTTACTCCGGACCCAAATTCCTAATATACTCATACCGGTCGTAATTTCTGCTGTATTGTAACGAAACGCGGTATACGTCGTGGGTAACTCGTGAGAAAGAAGTGTTGTAAAAATGAGCTGAATCGGTCAATCGGAAAGCGGGGGTTTAATATGTAATATATTTCAATAGAAAAGCCCGCAAGACGTAGGTTCACAAAGCCGTTGCAAGGAGCGCTTTCTACCACTAGAGTGACTGTGTCCTGTTCCTGCCTTAGATCAAAATACGATAATATGAGGTTTTTTGTATTTATTACGTAGTGCAATAGGTACCATGTGTAAACATAACTCTGGAAGCAAATTAATAATTGATCAGTTACTCATTACAAATTTAAAAGAGAACTATTCATGTATTTATTTTATTTATGTAGGATATTTTAAGCAAATTGTTCTGGAAAGCAGTCTACACTACCCAAATTCTGAGGATAGTGCTTAGTTATGCAGCTCCTGCGTGACGGACTTTTATTATTTCTTTTAATGACAGAAGGGCTGATAGAGTAGTACACCATCCGTTTACATGATCTAATTTATTTGAAACCTTCTGATTTCAAGTAGTGTACTACTTAATTAAAAGAAATCAGAAATCCCTCTCATTAAAAGAAATCAGAAAAAGTGATATATATTATTTTTGAGGTTTCTTTGCTGGGGAGAATTAATTGCGGTCGATTTATTTGCGTAATTTTCGCAGAAATCCCACTCTGCTTCTTCAGACGGTTGTCTATGTTTCTACATTTTTTTCAGTTTGTTTTTTTATAATAACCTATAACAGATTGATAGTGTCGACAGGCCCAGTTACAAGAATGTACATCTGAAAAGCGCCAAATGTCAAAATAATCAATGTATTATATTTTAAGTTTATATTAAAAAATAAAAAACTTAAAATAATTTAAAAACATGGACAAACGTCTGAAAAAGAAGATTGGGATTTCTGCGAAATATCACGCAAACAAATCGACCGCTGGAGAATGGCGTACTATCACCAATATATATATATATATATATATATATATATATATATATATATATATAAATATATATATATTGGCTATGTGTCCTGAAAGGTAAAATTTTTTCGTCTGCACTTCCAGAATGCGTCATAAGTTCCTCAAAAGCTGGTTTCCTACGTATGGAGGGAGGGAGGAAATGTGCTAAAATTATTGTTGTTAACGCAATATGACTTTGCTGAATAATGTTAAAAATGCTAATGAATGATGCAGTAAACGAGTTGGCCTGATCGGTACTTTATAAGATATCTCGGCATGAAATTAAGACGAGCCTTAGAATGAAATATACAGGAACTGTCAGAAGCAGGACTCGGTTATTAAATGGAAGGTACAATCGAAATCTTTTTAATTAATATCAAGAGGGGAAGTTGTCTTATCGTAAATTATTTGCGAATGGAAGAAATAATGAATAGAATAGAATAGAATAGAATAAAGAGAAATAAACGGACTATTACAGATCAGACTTGGTTACGTTATTAAAAATCTGGCGGGAAAAGTGCTGGCTAATCTTACCTCTTGGGCAGGATCTCTTTCAATGATAATCATCTAGCAATCAAATAACATATAATGTTGTAAAATGAACAAAATCCATCTATTAGAAGTTAGGGTTTACTTGAGAGTATAATGCAATAAAAACAATAAGAATTCTGTGGATTAGAAATACCGACGAGCAAAACAATTTGGAATTATTTTGTATTGAATTAAATTCTTCCTAATCTTTCCATCCCCCCCCCCCAAATGTATTTTGTACAGAGAGAGCTCCAGGCCCAACGGATTGGAACTTCGAGCTGGACTTATTCTTCTTATATCGAAGCTACACCTTATTCTACGCTTACGTACTAGAAGGGGGATGTATTTACAATGGGGGGACTTAAGCCTAGTCTATAATACTAAATCTAGGGGGAGAAAGGAACTTTCCACCTTGTAGAGGAACGTGCTTATATATGCAGCTCCTGCGTGACGAACTTTTTAGTTATGAAAATTCCTAAATAAACCAACTCTAGATCAAAATGCGGAAGAAGAACTTAGTAAAATCGGAAATGGCAATGAACTTCCTGAGAGAAAGCAATTTTCTCCACCAAAATTACCGCATGAGAGAAGCACCGCTGCTGTTGGCACTCAGTAATAGGACAATTAGAATATTGATTCAGCTTTTGCAGAGACTCTCAACATCGGCGTGTCCATAAATTAGGGAAGTCGTGGAATAAATCTCTCTGAGGCTCTGCAATGCCAGCACGGCAGTGTAATTCTTAATATGGCTACTAGGGAGCTCTGCACGAAGTCGGTGCACGAAACATAGATAGTGGGTCATCCACATTTTTGTTATCATAGAAGATTTTTGAGGCTGTTGAGGTGTCCATAACAACCAGTTCAAATCTCAAGGCCGGGACTGCACAGTTTGGCCTCTACGGGTCAAGCACACACACGATATAGTAGGCCGGCTCACTGTATGTGAAGCAAACATCCTCTATCCTGGCCTGCACAGTACCGGTCTCATTGGTCTGTACAGTTAATCTATAGTTTTTTTTCATTATACTTCGATGGAGTGTACAATTCAACTCTGCCTTTAACGCGGCCAGAGTCCCACTGCGCAGTTCTCGACACACACACACACATCGAACTCGGATGTGGAGCGGCCACACGAATACGACTCTTTCCTATCACATGATTAGTGCCTAGCATGGAGTCCAGTACTTATCACTAGTGCCTTTTTCCTAAGCTGGCAAAGTTGGGCATAATCATAATCATAATTACAATTATAATTACAAATACACCATGCTTACATTCTATCGGTCTTACACCAGGTCTCTTCTGGATTATGGATGTATAGCATATTCATCTGCCAGTCCTACAACCTTAAGACTACTCGACACTATACACAACACAGGACTCAGGCTTGTCACAGGAGCTTTCAGAACCAGCCCTTCAGATAGCCTTTTCGCCTTAGAAGGTGAACCCCCACTGCAGTACAGGCGTGCAATGTTGTGCTCTTCATTTTTTATAAATTCAAAAGGACTTGGAACGCCCTGTGTCCAGACTTTCCTGGAAAATATACATTTTAATAAATACATAGCATTAAATTCCAAACGAAAACCATTTACTGTGAGATCATTAGAAGACAGAAAGAATTCAATTTTAAGGGAATGTTCAATTCTTAAAAACAAATTTTCAGACACACCACCATGGAAATTAAGGAACTTAAGGATTGACCTGACGCTAACAAAATACAAAAAGACAGAACCGACTTCCACACTATTTTACAAAAATATTATCAACGGCATAATGAGACAAAACCCGAGGACATTATACACTTATACTGACGGATCCAAGACTGACTCTGGAACAGAGGCAGCTGCCATTGTGAATGACAACTCTTATCAAATTAAATTACCTGAATTGACGACCATATATACTGCCGAACTCTACGGAATACTTTTAGCACTGACGTTCATGAAGCAGAACACACGATTACCGTTTGTACTGACTCCTTAAGTTCCTTAATGTCCTTACAGAACATTTACAGTACACATCCTATTATCCAAAGCATATTTTCACAAATAAACATTCTACAAAGTATAAACAAACATATTACTCTCCTAAGGCTACCTGGACACGACGACATAAAAATGAGTACAGCTGTGGACATACAAGCAAAACTAGCTACCAACCGACCTGAACCCGACGTAAAAACAGTGACGACATCTGACTTAAACAAAACCATACGGACTAACACACTGTATGAATGGGAAGAAAATTGGCTGAAGAGTGAATGTAAATTAAGAGAAATTAAGAACACGACCAAAGCCTGGGTAACAGAATCATTCACTCGACAAGACGAAGTAATTTTATGCAGACTCCGTATAGGCCACACCCGACTTACCCACTCATACTTACTGGACAGAAAAGAAAGACCAATGTGTAGACTATGCAACAGAACATTAACTGTAAAACATATCCTGACAGACTGTAGACAACGCAGCAACTTAACGATTCCTCATGACTTACTGACAGAAGGTAGTCCGTACATTCAAACACTTTTAACATATTTAAAATATACACACATTCACTCGAAAGTATAACTATATGTCATTTTTAATGGAAACATTTTATTCTTTATTATTTTATTGTATATAATATTTTTATATATATATATATATTTTTTTAAATTTTATTTCTTTTTTGTATAATATAATATAGTATTATAATAATATAATACTTTTTGTTACCGTCGTTTATTTTATAACCAACTGACTATCACTTGACTACCAACTGACTATCACTTGACTATCAACTGACTGACTTTGATTCTGCCGTTCTTATGAAGTCGTCGCCCTTGTTGCGAAACTCAACAACAATAAATAATAATAATAATAATAACAATTAAGATAATAATCACAGACTGTCAAAAGTGATTACGATTATGACCACAGACCCTGGAAATGTGATTACGGTTACGATTATAAGCTTAATTAGAAGAGTGATTTCCATTACACTGGTAATCTCATCTTTGGTTATTATTACGCTCGTAAGAACAACATTTATCTAAAATTACATCTGTAATCATATCCTTTCTGTGATTACAAACGTCATCTGTAATTACAACAGAAAAGTCTTAAACACAAAACACATCTGAGCAGGATAATTGGAAAACTATTCGCATCGAGATTGGTATTACTATAATTAGTGATAAGAATCTGGATAGTCTCCTAATTTGTAAGAATAAAATACGTTGATACGCTGAAGATTACAGTGATAATCACAGGTTATGATTACGTTCGTAATCACACAATGATTATGATTACAGCGATGATTATAGAAAATAATTTATGATTACAATTATAATCGCACAAAAATAGTTGCTATTACAGGTTTAATTACAGAAAGAGTTGTGATTTCAGTCATAATTAAAGAGAAATGTTGTGATTAGGAGTGTAATTACAGAAAAAGTCTGTGATTACAATTGTAATTATAGAAAAATGTTGGGATTTCGAGTGTAAGTATGTATAACCAAAGATGTGATTACAAGTGTAATCGTAATCATTCTTGTAATTACGATTATAATCGTAATAGTAATCATATCTCCAATTTCTGTGAAATAATCGTAATCGTAATCACATCTGGAAAGCCTTTGATTATAATCGTAATCGTTATTATGATTGTGTTTACGTCCAACTATGCTTAGTGACAGGTCCTCATTCACTCTTTGGCGAACAAGTAGCGTTCAGTACGTTACATCCAGAACTAAACACTTTTCGACTGTTTACACGAGGTGACAAGTGAAAACTGCATAGTAGAATGGCGGTGGGGGAACTTACTAGTCGCTTAGTAAATATAAACCAGTCCTATTCTTTCCTATAGTTGCCACGTGTTAGTAGAAACGATACTGTTTACACAAAGATACAAATGCTTAGGCAAAAAGCATTAATGACAAGTTATCATGTAATCTAGGAGTAGATTAGAATCTGATCTACCAACAAGCGTGACACTCAGATGCATCTAATCATTAAATGCACCGGAGTGCCACGCTTGTTGGGTCATTATTGAAATAACAAATATTTACTCATAGCCGTCTCGTCATATATGAAATCTGAGATAATTTGAGTGAAGATGTAGACAAAAATCTGAAAAGATTATAGAATTTCTTCCTTAATATATTTTTTAATTATAACCCCTATTTTCGTCCGGTGATAACTGGGAGATGCCATTTTCGTCACTAACTATTGGTTAAATTCATTGGGTCTAACTAATGAAAATAATCGACCGATTTCTTTACAATGCGAATCACTGTATCAATTTTACAAATTTATTTTACGATTTTGTGGAAGAATATAAGTTAACGACTAGAAATACAAGAATCACTACAGTTCAAAGGCAGAATTGCAAACCGAATATGGAAACACAGTAGGTAATACTCTAAAATCGGGAGAATGTTGACAGATTCCCTGTACATCTCCTGATCTGGAAGCAGAGTTGGGCAAACGTTAGCGCGCGCTAAAAGCTGATACCTCTCCGCTAATTTAGAGAAACTTTAGAAAGCCAGCGCTAATCTAAACTGGTGTTCAAAAAAACCGGCGCACCTTGAATTTTATGCAAAAACCTTATCTGAAAGAAATATTGTAGAGCGTGAGGTAATGACAGAGATACGGTAGGTCAAGAGGGATTAGTTCGCACTAATCCTGTCCTAAAATTCTCACTAGGCTTAAGAATAAGGGCATTAAGATAAAGCGACATAGTCGACGGACTATGCTTCAGTTTGTCTCCAGTTGTCTATTCACGCGCACTGATTTTTTTGCCTTGAAAACTTTGTTCTTTAAGAAAAAAAAAGTTTTTGAAAAGGTAAAATGGTTTTGGATGCAGTTGTAGCCGCTCAGATTATTGCATTGGTGGAGGACGGCCGAAGTCAACGATATGCCGCCAGAACCCTAGGGCTCCCTGAAACAACGGTTCGGCGTGCTGTCCAGAGGTATCGGGAGACAGGAAGCTACGTGAGGAGGCCAGGATCAGGGCGTCCAAGAGCGACAGTCCCAGCTGACGATCGCTTCATTGTCATGCAATCCCTCAGAAACCGCTTCCAATCATCAGTCGAGACCTCTCACCGGCTGCGTGTTGCTCGGGGTGTGAACATCAGTGCACTCACAGTACGAAGAAGGCTCGCTGAAGCTGACCTGCACGCCAGGGTACCCGCTTCCGGTCCTCTACTCACCCCAGCACACAGAGCAGGTCGCCTGCAGTTTTGTAGAGAACATGCCGCCTGGAATGAAATTGATTGGGCCTCTGTTCTGTTTTCAGACGAGTCGAGGTATAGCCTCTATGGTGCAGACGGTCGAGTGCGAGTGTGGAGAAGACAAGGAGAGCGATATGCTTAGTGCAATATAGCGGGGAGAGTGCAGTTCGGAGGAGGGTCAGTGATGGTTTGGGGTGGCATTTCTTTAGAGGCTAGGACAGACCTCCATGTGTTCCGAAGACCGACTCTTAATGCACAATCGTACATCACGGACATCCTAGAAGAGTATGTGGTGCCTTTTGGCCCGTTTATAGGCGATCAATTTCTTTTTATGCACGATAATGCCCGGCCTCACACAGCAAATGTTGTCAGGGAGTACCTGGATGAGGTCGGTATCCAAACTTTGAACTGGCCAGCTCGCAGCCCGGACCTCAATCCTATAGAGCATCTTTGGGACCATCTTGGGACGTCCGTCCGACGGCAACAGAACCCTCCAGGTAACCTCCAAGATCTCAGGATTACCTTGGAACATGAGTGGAACCAGATTCCTCAAGATAGGGTAGCCAACCTTATTCGGAGTATGCCTACAAGGATGGAAGCAGTTATTCGTGCCAGAGGAGGCAACACTCGGTACTAGGAACAATATTTTGTAAGTAAAACACAAGTTAGAGGAGTTTTTTTCATTTTAAAATTGTGATCATTTGCTTCTTTTTTACATTACATTATTTTTATGTATCATGTTTTATGTTTTTATGTTAGTTTTATTTTTTCTATTCTTTACTTCTTATGTCCTACAAGCTGAAAACATTTGGGTAAAAATTGTTGCCAATTTTATTACGTTTTGAAAAAAATAAAGACAAAATTCAAGGTGCGCCGGTTTTTTTGAACACCAGTGTATTTATGAAATATCGTAATTGCTAATAGCTTAAGCTATAGTTACAACATTTTGTCACCTCAAAGTTCACTTCCGGTCTGCTCTGAGCAACCTCACTCCTGTTCCACTTCCGCATCAATCTACAGGATTTACGATCACATCAATGTCAATTTCAGTTACTTCCGGTCGACTCATGCCTATCACTGGGTAACTCCTGTTCGATCTGGCTTACTTCCGGTCACTCTGACATTCCTTAATCTAGGTTACTTCCGGTCCTATATTCATCCCTGGGTCGTTTCCTGAAGTACCCCAGGGCCTTCCAGGCACTCATGATAGACCGGAGGTGAACCCGCAGTGACCCGGAAGTAATTGTAAGCAACTGGAAGTGAAACCGGAAGTGGTCCGAAGTTGTCCAGATTCTTCCGGAAATGCCCCAGGGATTCTCAAAATGGCTTGAGGGCCACCAAAATTATCCCTGACTGTTTCTTGAACTATCTGGGCAACTTTTGGCCACTTCCGGTTTCACTTCCGGGTTCTCAAAATGGCTTCCGGGTCACCAAAATTACTCCTGGACAGTTTCCGGATGAATCTGGACAACTTCGGACCACTTCCGGTTGCTTACAATTACTTCCGGGTCACTGCCGGTTCACCTCCGGTCTATCATGAGTGCCTGGAAGGCCCTGGGATACTTCCGGAAACGACCCAGGGATGAATACAGGACCGGAAGTAACCTAGATTAAGGAGTGTCAGAGCGTGCCATTGTCTGTGAGTGACCGGAAGTAAGCCAGATCGAACAGGAGTTACCCAGTGATAGGCATGAGTCGACCGGAAGTAACCGAAATTGACATTGATGTGATCGTAAATCCTGTAGATTGATGCGGAAGTGGAACAGGAGTGAGGTTGCTCAGAGCAGACCTTACAGTCTCCATCGACACAGTTTCAGGGAAGTGAACTTTGAGGTGACAAAATGTTGTAACTATAGCTTAAGCTATTAGCAATTACGATATTTCATAAATAGATTAGCGGTTAGCGCACTGCCGCCGCTAACCGCTAATTATTAGCACTGGCTTTCTACAGTTTCGCTAAATTAGCGGAGAGGTATCAGCTTTTAGCGCGCGCTAACGTTTGCCCAACTCTGTCTGGAAGTATGTTTGCCGAACAGGCCACTGTTCCAAATGAGAACATCGTTGTTTCACGACAGATAACAACTGAGGAAATGGACTTATTAAAATATATATTTAACATTATATTGTTAAATATATGTTTCTAATAGTAGATATATAAACATTATTGGGCTATATTTACCAATAGTTTAGGTCATAGCGCGAAAACATGCATAAAGCATAACATATTTAAAAAGAAACAGTAATTTCATAAATTTCGGGAGTCAATTCAGATCGCATTTCCAGGTAAGAAAAAATATCTTTGATTAATTCAATGGTTTATTTTATTATAATTAAATTGGCATAATGTTTGATCAAATGGGAAGGGGATTAAAATATTTTGGAATCGATGTTCCCTATTGGGAATAATGGTCAGTATAGAAAGAGTTTGAAATAGAGTATCTAAGAAATACAAACATACGCATGAAATAGACAGCAAACAGAATATGTTCCAGTCATGTGAGTGCACTGCTTGTGAACTAACGGTAATACGTTAAACGGTTAAACGATTTCACTGTCAAGTGTACCAATAAATGAATGGAATTCATACAAATATTTTGAAAGAATTCCTCTCTTAGAAATCGGCCAACTTCTTATTAAAATGTGGTATTAAAATAAAGAAGCCACGAAATTGGAATTGCAAATGCTTGTGCATTTTCAGAATGGAACTAGAGATATTTCTATTTGCACTGAATATATATATATATATATATATATATATATATATATATATATATATATATATATATATATATGAGAATACAAGAGTGCTTGAACAAGTTATTTACTTCTTTTAAAAATATATTTACAATTCTCTTGCGCACTTTGATGTACATACTCTTGTTAGTGGAGTTTACCGGGATCAGATAAACAAGAGCTTATGTTACCTAGGGCCGCCCTTGTAAAATAATAAAGCGCCTGTGTGTAATTTGAATAAAAAGTGTGATAAAGGCCTAAAAAGACGCGAAACAAAAACTTTCGAAACTTTAGGGACTGTTTTTTTTTCGACAGAGATGGGCCTATTGAAATATGAAACGTAACGCTTTTACGTAGGAAATTCATTCAGTTTTCAAGTGGCTATCCTGAACTTACCATTTTTAATGGAAATTTTAAACGTTTCCAAAATATTCAACATAATGTATATATAAAAAAAACATAAATATGTTTATATATTTTTTTTTAATTTACTCTTCTTAAAATTTTAAGGAAATTAATTGACAGATATGTGTACAACCTTTTAACTCAATCCCTCAGATTTTGGTAGAGAAATGATTTTTTCTTTATATGATATTTTGAAAAAAATATAGTGTCTTGGGAGCGGTTTCATTATCTTTCTGGCGTCAAAACAACAATAAAAAGTGTACCTATAATTTTAAAACGGAATAGGTTATGATTTTATCTGTCCTTACCGTAAAACTAAAGGACAGGCTTGTTAACGGGATTAATCCTCGCAGCGGAACAGAGTTTTTTTGAGAGTTCACGCGAAAAAATGTTTTTGTTTTAGATTTACGAAATTAGGCTTCAAGATAAACTAAAAATAGGTATTTTGACCTGGAAAAAACGAATGAAACTATAATTAAGAGAATATTAAAAACAATGGAAAAGTAGTATTTTTTTTTGGTTCTCCGAAGGAACGGATTGAGTTGGGTAGTTTTTTTAGAAGTTTGACAATTGTTCGAACGAAGATATATAAATTTTAGTTACGCTTGAAGTAATGGAAAACTGTTAATAACAGATCGAACCTGTTTTGGGTCAAAAACGGCTTTGACGGAACGGTTGTTTTTTTACCCTTTTCATTGGATTTAGAATTCCGCCTCAGTCCATAAGGTAGGAATGGGTCAGAAAAGTATGTCCAATACGGATTCTTGCCAATATTACTTGTTCTCGCCTTTTTTTGAAAAATATTTTCTCTGCTATAATAAGCTTATGGTAGAGCTGTTCATTTGCGTTTCCACTAGCATTTGATACACTGCACGCATGTCTTTACACAAGCAAATATAATATACATTTATAAAAAATGATATAAATAAATCAATTTTAAAAATAAACTTGATCAGTCTTTAAGAAATGAAGGTGTTACTATAATATAATGTAAAATTGTATATTAATACAAAAACAGACCGAAAAATTGGGAAAAAATTTGTTAAACTAAGAAAATGTAAAAAACAAACAGGAAGACATGATCTTCATCTGCAAGTTCTTAGTGTATTTAATTTTCCTAATTATTTGTAATATAATAAAAATGTATTGTTAAAACAAAGTTCATCAGTTCCTCCTTGTGATCTTCGAACAATTTTTTTTCGATTCAAAACATCTCCTTGTAAAATTATATTTTTAATCAGTCTACGTTTTTTTTTTTTTGTTTTTTTTTTAACGACCCATTAACTTTGGCTATTAGCGCCGGGCTATCTATAGGTCGCCACCCTTTTATAATGCCCGACGTTGTTTAACTTCGGTGATCTACGGGAACCGGTGCATTCAACGTGGCTATGGCCGTTGGCTGGATCAGTCTTAGTGTATCGAAAATTGTATAATCATAAAGTATATGAGTAAAATTTGTATCTGTTCGTCTGTCGTACATTTGTTGTTGTAGTAGTGTTTTTTATCTCCGTGTTCCGTCGGGAATTGTGTAAGTTTGTAATTACGACACTTAAGTATATCGTGATTTTTATAATTTATTTCGGGTATAAATTTATGACAACTAGGAGATTTTATGATTATGCTCGCCTATTGTTCCATGTTATTCATTTCAATTGTGGACTTCACCAAAGAAATAATTTCTCGTAGCTTATCTCTTGTTCTTTTCTTGTTTTAGTTGGTTTCATTTGTCATAATTTATTATCGGTTAACATTTACTGAATAAACTTAATTCAGAAGAAATAATGAGACATTGGCTTGTAGGTCATAAGAATCATGGAGAACTAGTATGATCCTAGCCCCTTCCGCTCGGATGCTTAGAAGAGAATATAAGTCCCCAGCTATAAGAAGATTAGAGCTAAGTTCGTTATTTATCCTCCAGCTATATATATCCTTTATTGGACCATTTCCTCCCTAGTTAATGGCGAGTAATTAGAGCGTTAAATCGTGTTGAAGGCATTACATTATTTAGACATCCATTAGTGTACGGATATATGACTTATATACACCAATATCACTTATATATATATATATATATATACATATATATATATATATATATATATATATATATATATATATATATATACATATGTATATCAATTAGAATGCGAATTTATCAGTAATTTAATAATAATAAATTACTGATAAATTATTATTTAATTTACAATAAATTCGTATTCATATGTTTAAATTCAAATTTACTTGCATTAAGTTATACAGGGTGGATAAACTTAATATATCGATGGGAAATCGAACAACTAAGTCAAAAAGTCCTTCCGCGTTTTTCTCATTTGTGCTTCGTTTTCGTGTTTTTTTTTTTAACGAATCCCGTGTTTTTTTTTGTTTTTTTTTTTACGAAAAACACCTCAATGCAAAAGTTGTAGCTTATATAATTATCTTTAAGATGAGACCAACCAAGCGTTTTAGCTTGAATATGTTACGAGATAATCGTGTTTGAATAACCCATCGGTTCCAGTTTTTGAGTTCCACGCGCAGACGATTCGTCGGATCAAGAAATATCTAACTCTCTACTGAACAGAGTGTCGTTCAACGCTTCGTTTATGCGATAAATCGGGAGCTGTCCGAAAAACACGGGTTATTTGCGTTTTTCTCGAAAACGAAGTGATGACGAGAAAACCGCCAAAGGTCTTTTTGTCTTAGTTTTTCGATTCTCCATCGATATAAATAAAATAATTCACAAAATTACTGGTAAAAGCAAATAAATTCACAGAAAAAAACTACAAAATGTGAATATTCACAAAAAATACAAGTAAAAAAAAATTAAAATCAGATAATAATAAATTTCACTAACACAGAATGGTCTATGAATTAGTTAGCACTTGAAAAATCGTAGAAAAAACATTTGAAATATTTTAAAAATTATTTATTTACATGAAAGCTAGTTAGTTTTTAGTTTTTTATTATTTTTTTTTTTAAATTACATCATCTAAATGACCACCGTTTCGACTTTTGCACTCATCTAAGCGACTACTAAATACTCGTTAATAAAGATACTGCAAGATTGCCGACATCGTTTGGCTGATTATGTCTTTTAGTTGACATAGTGCATTTGGTTTATGGATGTAGGCATGACTCTCTAAATAAACCCATAAAATGAAGTCAGCTGGGGATTGATCTGGACTTCTGCCTTGACATGGGATGTCGCCTCGTCTGGAAATCAGCTTTTCCGGAAACTTTTGTTTTAACACCGGAAGGGCCTAATTGGATAAGTGGTTCCAACTTGCTGAAACTATGTGTTACGATTGTATGCAGGCAATTCCTGTAGCATCGGTGCCGTGAAGAACTCCCGTAATATTTTCGCATACAAGGTAGAATTAACAGTAACCGAACGGCCGCGCGAATCTTCGGACTAGTAAGGCCCATAAAACAAATACACAACGCAAACTAAAAGAAAAAAAAATCAGCCAAGAGATGTCGGCGATCTGTTGGTCTCTTTGCCGACGAGTATTCGAAAATTTCGGTAGACGCTTAGAAGAGTGCAAAAGTCTAAACGGCGGTCATTTAGATAATGTAATTTATATATATAAAAAAAAAAACAATCAACTAATCTTGTAAATAAACAATTTTTAAAATATGTCAAATGTTTTTTTGTTGTTTTTTTTCAAATATTAACTAATTCGTGTTCCGCCCTGTACACTTCAAATGAATTGTAATTTTGCATTTTAAAGATAAATTAAAATAAAAAAGAAGACAAATTTATGTACCTATTTAAATTTATACCTAATGTGAGTCTTTATGGATAGGAGGCGGTAAAAAAAAATGACTTTTTTATTTTGCATTGAATACAAAATAAAAAAAAAAATATGAATGTTTATAATAGGTATTGGTTTATAATATGTGTAAAGTCAAAATTATCTTTCTTTTTTTCTTAATTTATCGTTAATACCGAAAAAAGCAATACATTATAATGTGATTACATTTGTATTACTAGATTTTATTCAGTTTTTTCTATTCACTTAATTTCCTGTGAATATTCACATTTTGCGTGAATTTTTTGTCAGTAGACTTGTATGACTTAAAAATGTGAGTACAAATTCATTTTTTTCTTCAGTCTTATGATAACGAATTTATTTATATTCGTAATTACAATTAAGTGAACTACGATTAAATTCGTATTGAATTCGAGGAATTGGAATGACTGTTAAATCAAATAAGCTAATTGCTCGTACTTGGGAAAAAGTTTTTAAAGCTCATTTGTGATGTATAACTGTCAGTTTAACCAAAAAACGTTTAAAGCCACAAAGTTCAAAGATTTTTTACGTAATAGGCTTTAAGTGTTTTTTAAAACGCGGCGCTGCGTTCGACTATTCCGCAAGACTTTATCAAGTACATAATTCACACAAAATCGAAACCCGGCGTCCAAAGAAACCGATCCCGCAATACACAGATTATTATTTTACGTTTAGTCAATGTCTACAGCAGGCTACACACGATTCAGGCAGGCCTGTCAGTTAGGCCTGCAGAGTCGGCCTGAAAGCTGGTCGCCTGAACGTGTATATATTCCGGCCGCCTGAACAGTCTCTTAACTGACTTCAGGCCTAAATGACAGGCCTGCCTGACCGTGTGTAGCCTGCTAAACGGGTCCCCCTACAATCGAAGACGTAATTACGAATCGAGGTGTTCTCTATAAATACCGAGTTGCCGCTTAGAGTAAAATATCAGAAGACATTTTTAACGAATTTTGATTTTTTCAAACCATCTAGCCGCTATACTCTGGAAAAATATCACTACTACATATTATAAAACTAAAAAAAAATAAGTGTCATTTTAGTAATCTATCTATCGATATATATATATATATATATATATATATATATATATATATATATATATACATACATTTATACTTAAATTTCATCGATGTGCCATGGTATTCTTTCTGTTCTTCCCAGATTTAGCTCCAAAGATTTGCTCTTTTAAATATGAATTTTTCGCCAGATCCTGGCTTATTCATGTATACGGACGAGAATTTGCGTCCCTAAAAATATTACGTTGGAGAAAAACGGGGGGAAGCATAAAGTGTATATATACATATATATGTATACAATTACGGTTGGTTGCCTGGATAAGGTTTATTATACTGACTTAGGATGAAAACATGGTCAAACACCTCCACTGTAAACATATTTATATAATGTGAAGGCTTCTGACCATTATATAGTGAGTGTATATGTATATGTTTATATTCTACGTTTATAAATTATGCCAGGAGGGAGATAAATTTATTTAATTAAAGCATGCAACATGAGGAAATAAAACTAATAGTTTTATATATATATTATACTATTAAGAAGATAAAATTCGTAAATCATTTGAAAAGAGTTAAAACAATCAAAAAATTAAATTAAATGAATTCATAAAATAGACATTTTTTTTAAAATAATATAATATGTACTAAATTACGAATTATAGATATAGCAATATATTTTCTTACTAATGCTGAGTTGCACCATTGCACAAATATGGAGAAGTATTGCTTCATACCAGGTAACAAATTCATCCAATACTCACCTGTAACAAAAAATTTAGGAACATTAGTTTGATGAAGTTTAAAATAAAATATTTAAAAACTTCCCCTTTCAAATGAAATATTGTCCGACAAAAGAAAATACGCCAATGTGTAAAAACTAGCAAATATTATAATTACTATTATAACTATTATTATAATTAAAAATATTAAAAAGCGTTTTTCACTTTCTAGCGCGTTTTTTTCCTCCCTCGCAGTACTGGGGACTATATCACATCTAAAAGACAGACTTACAAGTTTTTGTAACATCTTTTAACGAAACAATAAAAAAAAAAAAAAAAATATAAGTTGCTTAGATAAAATAAATGTTTGCAATCATTTGGAGCTGTAACAAAAAAAAAAAAAAAGAAGATAAAAAGAAGAAGAAGAAGAAAAAGAAATAAATTGAAGCCCGTCAGGCGAAATCGATATTGCCTTCAATGATCGTACTTAATTAACATTTGTATTTTGTATAATTGTACTTTCTACGGAGTTTCACTTTATCGGTTGGAACAATCAGGGATTTATTGTAATGCATTTTTTCATGTAGAAAAAAACTGAGGTTGAAGAAAAAATGAGTTGTTTCTTATTTGCTATTGCACAGGATTCTATTTTACGATGTCTATTGAATCAATCAAGAGGTGGTCATTATCCTGGAAAAAGTATAATGAAGAAGTTTATGTACAGTGCGTAACGGGTACAGATGAACACATTTGTGTACTTTACTATCAAAAGTGTGAGAATAAACCGGTTCATTGTTTTACGATACCCAATCTATTGAAAATACTTTAAATTTCGTGTAAAATAATTTTTTTCAAACTGAATTTATAAGTCATATCAATTTGTTGTTTAGGTCCGGTGACTCTAGGGTCCTGGGTTCGATTCCTTCAAGTGGCGGTGTCATTTTTAAAAAATAAAATAAACAGCATGTGCCTTATCCTGGCCACATAAGGGTAGTATTCTATAGATAACACGTCCAAAACTGTGTAGTTTATAAGCGGGCGATAAAAATAATTATTTCTTGCTAATTTAATGATTAAATACAGAACTATTCTATTTTCGATTAATGTATTCTTATTATATCTTAATAAGTATAAAAAGAAATAAAAGGAAACAAAAATGATCAAAATCTGTTGATCAAAATCTTCCGTTCACGCATAGGCTTTGAAATTTGACAAAATATTAAAATTCTTCCTTTTTGCGACTATTTTTTAAATTTTTGAATTAGATGATTTCGTAATGTAATAGTTTTTAACGTCTTCGAATAGAGCCTAAAAACATTGTGTTCAAATTTGGTTTAGATCACTTGATGTCTTTCAGTCATGCATAGGCTCAAAATTTGCCCAAATATTGAAAATTTCCAATTTTTAAGAGTTATTTTATGTATCTTTTATATCCTTTTTTTTTTGCCGTGGTTTTGTCACCAAATGGTGAAAAAAACTAAAATAAAATAAAAGTATCCTTTTTTTTAACGTAATAGTTAAAGTGTTTCTATTTTTGAACATAAAAACATTGTGTTTTATTATGGTGTAAATACATTAACAAATTTCGGTCGCAGAATGACGCCAATGCTACAGAAAAACTGGACCTAAAAAGAGATAGTTAGGCCTATGATGTGATGGGGAATTACAGTTATAACAATATTATAATATTATGGAGAAAAATGGTCAACTGCTGAGGGAGCTAGAAAATGTATCACCAGGGTCAAGAAACAAAATTTGAATGCCATCATTGCCAAGTCGGACTGTGAAATAAATTATTGTGAAGTATTACACAAATTATATTATTATTATATGTTATTATTACTCAAACATTATTTCACAACAGGAGTTTCTAAAATCCTACATTTTTAGAAAAATTAACTTCTGTTATCGCATAACCCGAGTTTTACGAATGTGTTGCCAATTACGCCACGATCGTGTGATTCTCACAAATGGTCTAAGATTTCTAAAACTTAGCAAAGAAATATATGGAGAAATCTAAATAAAATACATTTCATTCTGTTTTCTTACAAGTTCTTCCGTAACAAGTAAGGAAATATTCTTAATAGTGTATATCTTGAAATCTTCCTTATTTTAATTTAATGTCGATTTCAAGTCTTATTGTTATAGAATTCTGAAAGGGTATTCTAGAGGGAGCTATTGTTAATTGTTCTGAGTGTTTGGGAATTATGATAGAGCTCTGTGTTATTCGGTGGACAAGTTTATAACCCAATTTACATTTAAGATTACGGGGGCGGATGGCGGTATCTCGGTGGTTGGGATCATGGGCTCTCAGTACTTCAGAGTGGCCTTGTAGGCGTGGGTGTGGATCTTGCCCGGGGATTTTGCAATCTTTCAGTATCGGGCCCGTGATTGAAGACTTTAATTCACAATAATACAGTCAAAACTGCGCCAATTTAGCGTGTTTCCATGGAAAACTCAGAAGAGAATCTGGTCATAGTTGTTCTCCAAACAACAATCCCGAATCATCACTTTTTTTTTGGTATAATATTTAGTTGGAACTCTAATAATCATATTCAATTTTGCAGGATTTACCGTTTTGACACTTAAGAAAATATACAAAAGGTTCAATTGCTTAAGGGGTAACACTACCTTCTGTTTTCAAAAACAAAGCCATTTTCTACAATTTATGAATTAACAAATAAATCAATATTTTTCAATACTTAATGGCATAAGTTTTAGATGGAATGATAAAGTACGTATCCAAAAAAAACAAAAAAAAACCTTTTAATTCTTCGAAAAGAAAATGGCGGTGCTACTTCTGGCAAATAGAACCCCTCCTTTTTTACGAGCAATAGTCTGCTGGCGGCAGATTTTAATCTGTCGCTCTGCTTGAAAAACAATGTTTTGAGAAAAACGACTTTATAGTTTAATTACTGAAATGCTCATTCCTTCCTATTCATTCTTTTTTTTTATTTTCTTTAAATAAAGATTTTAAAAACATTTTTTGATTTTCAAATATATTGAAAAAGGACCAGTGGAAAAAAGAGTAAATGATATTTAAAAACTTTTCCGTCACATAAACGTTCTTGGATATCATTTTCGATTATTTAAGGAAGCATTTAATCCCCCCCCCCCAAAAATGGTAAAAAGTTACCAAGGGAGTATTACCCTTTAATGACTGAATTTACATTAAAACTTATGCCAAAAATGAAACTTTTATACAATTTTTATTACCTACTACAATTTATTCGACAACAAAAAATAAGATATTCATTATGGTTCGTGATATTACCAAAGATAAATCGGGCTTCAATAAAGCACCCCCCCCCCCACGATAAAAACGCATTGCAAACTTGTAGTAGAGACTTGTGTTCTCTAAAAATTTAAAAATGATCTGAGTGTGGACTACAACTATTTTATATTATACAAGACGATTTTTTGTTCCCTAAGGAAATATTAACCTTAGAAAAAAAAATGCGGAAAATACAAGGTACCGGGCGATTTATCTACAAAGAACTGTCGGAGTACATTGTGCGTGGAGATGTAGAGAGTTCATTGTAAAGTACAAGCGATATTTATATGGCACAGAGGTTTTTATATTATACAAGACGATTTTTTGTTCCCTAAGGAAATATTAACCTTAGAAAAAACAATGCGGAAAATACAAGGTACCGGGCGATTTATCCACAAAGAACTGTCGGAGTACATTGTGCGTGGAGATGTAGAGAGTTGATTGTAAAGTACAAGCGATATTTATATGGCACAGAGGTTTTTATATTATACAAGACGATTTTTTGTTCCCTAAGGAAATATTAACCTTAGAAAAAACAATGCGGAAAATACAAGGTACCGGGCGATTTATCCACAAAGAACTGTCGGAGTACATTGTGCGTGGAGATGTAGAGAGTTGATTGTAAAGTACAAGCGATATTTATATGGCACAGAGGTTTTTATATTTGAACTCGAGCCAACGACTGGAAAAGGACATAGTCCAAGCCTGCTCTTCAATCCTATTGTTTGATCGCAGTATTTTTCGACCGTTCATACATTTTTCATTTCATTTATTCAGAGATAAAAATATACTGACAATATTGGTAAACAACGTAAAAATTGAACAACTTTAAATATTGTTAAAATTCTTTTGATTACATAGTTTTAGAGTGTTCGATTGAGGATCAAGAGAAGAATTTTTGTTTTGTAGAGTAAAATTATTGTTTTAAATTTTAACGGCCATTATTATTAAAAACTTAAGATTAGTAATAGACCCAACAAATATATTGATACATTTGTTTTAAATAGCAATATAGATATTTGCTATGAACAAATCGGCGGAAGTATGGAAACGGCGTTGAAATTTTAATTTACACAAATTTGGAAACAAAGGGATAAAAGGCCCTTGGTAGACAATCGACGCAACATTTCGTTATATAAATGTTTGATAATAATAAACGTTTCGATTAGATTCTTTGTTTGAGAGAAAGTTTAGAAAAATATTGAAGAGTCCGAAATATCGAGGTATTACCCGCTATATGGATTAAGTGCAACTTAGAAATAGGAGAAAACATCATATTATTAATATTTGATGCCTATTCGAATAAATAAAACTGAATAAATGAAACCGTTTCCCGACTTCCGCCTATTTGTTTTTCACAATTTTAGTACCTAATTTGACTGGACTTTAAAAAATATTCACTTGGCAGGGCATGCG
Source organism: Gonocerus acuteangulatus (assembly GCA_946811695.1). Taxonomy (NCBI): domain Eukaryota; kingdom Metazoa; phylum Arthropoda; class Insecta; order Hemiptera; family Coreidae; genus Gonocerus; species Gonocerus acuteangulatus. The sequence continues at coordinate 44,099,439 of OX328130.1, read as the reverse complement.
GACGTTGTATTTTTTTTTTTTTTACTAATAATAGGTGCTCCGACTGGAAGGATTTTAGCAAAAGAATAATAATCCTAAAGAAAACAGGATAAATTATAAATAAAACTCCATCACGCAAGAGCAGCATTTCAAAGCACAGTGTTCAGAAAGGCGGTCGTCTACGATGAATTACTGATTAATTTACTTGAAATAATCCAAATACAAATAAAATAATTTGGTATTTTATATTTGTGGCAGAGGATTATTATTAATTAATAATAGGTCTCGAGGTTCGGTTCTCAATACCTCACAGGAAGAGGATCCTTCGCTCTTCAAGAGGGGTAATACTTTATTTTAAGAAGACATCCTGCGTCCAAAAAGAGGGTAATATCAATAATTAGGTGCTATGAAATACACTATTATTAACTCTGTACCTTGGAACAAAAAGAGCTAATGTCCAAACCTCTGAAATTTCTGCGAACTGCAGGGGTGACATAAAGTTGGGATAAACAATATCGTTAAAAGGGTCAACGGTTCCCATTGTTACCTATTAAGGAAAATAATATTCTCTATGCCGATATCACGTGTACAGTTCCCTCAAATTTCAGTGGTTAAGACATTGGCCCTTTTTGTTCCAAGTTACAGAAATAATTGTTCATTCTTTGAATAATAAGTATTTTTTTACATTATGAAACTTTGTTTAAACAACGTAACATATTTAATTCTTACAATAAATTAAGAAAAATAATCAGATTTACTGGAGCGTCCGGGCAAATATGACAACAATCAGAATGTCCGTTTTTTTTGCTGCTGAGTATATATATATATATATATATATATATATATATATATATATATATTATTATTATTATTATTCTTGTAGATGACCCAAAATATTTCTTAATGCGTTTCGTTCTTTTAGGCTTAGGGTCGGAAAAAGTAGTACTTCTTTGTGACACACCACTTTATTTTTCATGCCCTACATGTTTCGTGCTTAATTCATTCGCACCTCATCAGGGGCACTTCTACAACAAAATCTATTTTTGTACCTCCCAATATTAAAGATATTTAAAATATACAATATTTTAGAAGTCCAGATTTAAAATAACTTTAACAAACATTTTTTAAAAGTCCTACCTTGCTAAGAAGTCCTCTCGTCTCCTCATGTACCTTCTACGGAGGCAGGGGTAATACTAGTCATGTCCTAAGCCAACCAATATGGCCGCGTCTTTATCTATATGTGGTATTTGTAAAGTCCGTCCGTTACAATAATTAGGTCTTAATCTATTACAGAACGGAAAATTTGATGTACGTTTCTAAGATCAGTCCTTTTATTAACAGCTGTTTTTGAATTTTTTAGAATATAAATATTTTCTTTAATTTTTCTTTTCAGCGTGTTTCTTTCTTTGTTAAGTATTTTTACTTCTTTGAAATCAAAACAGTGCTTTTTTGATGTTGCATGCTCCGTCAATGCGGTACCGTTTTCCTGTGTGTCAATGCTCTTTACGTGTTGTATAATTCTTTTACCTAATAATTGCCCAGATTCCCCAATATAACATTTGTTACAGTCGTTGCAGTTAATTTTATAGATATTATATTTTGTGTTTGATGCATTAACCCTGTCTTTAATGTTACTAAACATATTCTGTATCTTGTGTTCATATTTCCAACTAATTTTACATATACCTTTACAAATTGTTTTTAGCCTATTCGCTATAAGGGGGTGATAATTAAACGTAAAATATAGATTTATTGGATTTAAATCTTCGTCATTTTTTTTCTTTTTTTTCCGATCTTAGAAACGTACATCAAATTTTCCATTCTGTAATAGATCAAGACCTAATTATTGTAACGGGCGGACTTTACAAATACCACATATAGATAAAGACGCGGCCATATTGGTTGGCTTAGGACATGACTAGTATTACCCCTGCCTCCGTAGAAGGTACATGAGGAGACGAGAGGACTTCTTAGCAAGGTAGGACTTTTAAAAAATGTTTGTTAAAGTTATTTTAAATCTGGACTTCTAAAATATTGTATATTTTAAATATCTTTAATATTGGGAGGTACAAAAATGGATTTTGTTGTAGAAGTGCCCCTGATGAGGTGCAAATGAATTAAGCCCGAAACATGTAGGGCATGAAAAATAAAGTGGTGTGACACAAAGAAGTACTACTTTTTCCGACCCTAAGCCTAAAAGAACGAAACGCATTAAGATATATATATATAATATTAATAGGGGCCATTTTTGATGTCCAGTAGGTAGGATATCCATTTCTCGCTCCATTATTAGATATTTTACTAACAGAGACAACTCTCTTAATAATTGTTGTAAATATTTAGCATAAATTAGAGGAATATGACAGGATAGATAGTGGAACATGGAGGCCTAGGGAGAGGTCGTGTTAAGCGAACCTGTTCTCAACAGATAAGAACTCTTGGTTTAGTTTGGCTATGGTCTGGATCACGAAACACTCTCAGCGGCTCGTAATGCGGATTTTATTTCAACAATGAGTATGTAAACACGCTATTGTGGATCGCAAGATGGCAAAAGGAAAACATTGCCTATAGGCAGGTACGTTGCAGGGAACTAGTATGCAGGTACTTAACAATCCTATTGTCCGTGTAGGAAATTACTGCATTACCCTTGCGTCTGGCGAACAGTGCTACTGAACTATGGAACATTCCCGTCTTAACGGGAAATACTACCCTGAGGGATCAAAATCAAAGTCATTTTCTTGAATTACTAAATAACAAATAAGTTAATAATTTTTAATTCTTTATATTAAAGGTTTAATATGGGATGTTGAAGTATCCAAAAAAAAATAGTCTCCATTCTTAAAAAAAAAAAAAAAAAAAAAAAATATGGCGGCGATGTGTCTGACAAACGGAAACCCTCTTTTCTTCACGGGCGATAGTCTGCAGCCGGCAATTTTTAATCTAGAACGAATAACTAAAATTATTTAGAAATAAGGCGGTTAAATCTTATAATGTACGTAGGAGTTTTAAGAAATATTATTTTTTTTTTAAATGGTGAACAAATATTCATTTTTTATTAAAAAATCCGTCGAAAATCGTTATAATTCAATTAATCGAAAAAAAAACACTAAGTACTTTACTAGCAAATATTATAGAAAGCTGCAGTTGAAAATTGAAGTTGATCGGGCAAAAATTGAAGACGCCAGTGTATTGCCCGTTTTGAGAATACGACTTTAAAGTTTAATGTTCCGAAAAGTTCAGTTTTTCCTATTTTTTTTTTTTCATTCTTTCTTGTAATAAAGATGAAATGGGGCTTTAATTTTGAAATGTATTGACGGAGGACCAAAAAAAAAAAAAAAAAAACTTAACAATTATAAAGGGACCAATCAAAGCTCGCTGAAAAAATGATATTCAAATCAAGATCGCATTCACTTGGCATCGGAACGTCACGCGGAAAATCGTATTTTTTGCCCATTTGTTCTCACATAAACAGGCTTGGATATCATTTTTGATTAGTTAAGGAAGACTTTTAGCCCATAAACAAAAAATTGTAAAAAAAAAAAAAGTTAGTAGTTAGTATTACCCCTTAATGTGGACACTGAATGTGGATCGTTACGGTCCAAGTATCGAAAGGACGATAGAATCGATAGTATTAGATCGATGAATCGAGTGAAGGAAGAGAACGGACACCCGATAGGCTGTGAGCCCTATCTCGAGGCCGTTAGTCATCCTACGTAGACTCCCCACTATCTAGCTATAATACCCCAGAGCTTTACAGAGCAGCATAACATAGATATCTTACTTTAAGCCAATTCTATAGGAAAGCAGCTACTCATATTATATTCTTTAAGGATCTCTTTAAATCTTCAACGATTCAAGCCATTACGTACAGTTTACTAGTTATTGGAATTTATAATAATATTCAAAACTATATAAAAAAAAGCAAAAAAAGCATGTATAAAAGGTGTATCGCAAGTAGACGACAATACTCAAGGGGCTGAAACTAGGCCAAAAATGTCGTTAAATGCTGCCGTCGCAAGTTGGCTAATCTGCTTTAAATATGCCGTTCTAAATTATATTTCGAAAAACAGTGTTTTTATGTAGAGTTGTTTTTTTTTTTTTTTTTTTTTTTTTTTTTTCTTTTTTTTTTTTTTTTTTTTTTTTTAAATTGGTTATGACATTCATAAACAAGTATAGTTAAGAGACATACTTTCGAGTATCACTACTATTCCTAATAACATTCTGGTAACTTTCGAATTTGTAGAATTTAATGGTTTTTAGTTGAGCCCCCCCCTTTAAATATCCAATTAAGACAGTTGATGCAACTTTTATAGTTATCGAAGAAATTTTTTCCATTCAAATCTAGTGTAAGACTTACTTGAATCATTAAATGTCATTTTCAACAAGAATGATTTTCATATAATTCTGATATCACATAAATAATTAAGATATCAGTTTCATCAAGAAGATATACGTATCCATCTTGAAAATAATTCTGGCAATGACAAAATTGACAAAGAAGTCATCTCCTCAACCTACTCTAACATTTTCCACTCCCCGTTAAGGAAATCTACACCCTGCAATCACCGTTTTCCCATACACCTATCTAATCCTTCCCTGGACCTGGAAAACCCGTATGCAAGACCTTTATCTTTTACCGCGGTCGTTCCCTCCTGCCTCCACCCATACTTCCACCTCCAGTTCTCCCCAACCCCTTTCCTCTCAGCATCCACTACCTAACCCTGCCATTACCCTTCTCGTAATCAGAAATGTAGCCTCCACGAATTGGAACAGTTCTCCCTCTCCTCTATAGGTAGGTCACCTGCTCTATATTTTGCTTATGAGTATGGTATATTAATATATTATTTGTATATGGTATGTTTACTTACCATTGATGTTATTGTTTGACCTTATCATTGATATTATATATATATATATATATATATATATATATATATATATATAAAAATCAGTCCCGTAACAGGCCACAAGGGCCCAGAGGGGCAGATACTGTAGAGGTATCTGATTCTTGACCGTACGGCACACTAGGGAGATAGTGTAATCAACACTATGGCCGGCCGCCTGATTTTCCCCTTGGCTGCTTCAACTGCTAGAGTCATTAGCACCCAAGGTACCCATTATTAATTAAATTAATTAAAGGCTGGGTGAGCCTAGGGACGATCTGGGACCCCAAATCCAACCCTCGAACGGCAGCACTAGAAGAAAAAATCTTTAGTGCGCGCTCGGGTTTTGAACCTGGTCCTCCAGTTCATTAGTCGAGTGCTCTACCACTGAGCTAACCTCGCCCCTATATATATATATATATATATATATATATATATATATATATATATATATATATACACAGTTGTTCAATTCCTACTTTGGCATAAAATATGCGTAAAATAAGTAAATGTCATTTAATCCCTTATGATACTCGTATTTACTAATGACATTAATGGGGCCGGAATGCACTGTAAAAGGTTAGTCTTTACGATTTCCTCTGGTTGCGTGAAAGTCTGTGATAAGGAAATCGTCCCATTTCTAAACAAGTGGATTACAGTCCCAAGCAGAACCCCGCCATATCTGAAGTTAGTCCTCTCCAAGGATTATCTCCCACTCTCTCTCCTTGTTGTAGATTGATCATTCAATAAAGACAGATTAGCCTACTTCAAAACAAAAAATCTAAAACATGAGAACTGTGATGTAAGTATTTTTCGAGAAAGAATATATTTGCGCCGAGTAACTGGAGCTGTAGGATCTCACGGCCCTTACTCATCGGTAGCAAGTGGCGTTTTTGGTTAGTAATTATTTGTTTCACCTCTTGTCCTACACTAATACATTTTCGTTCTCAGGTGACAATATCTTACATCGTTTTCTTCTGGTGCCGATATAATACGTTTTAGTCCTCCGGGCCGGATCGTACATTATGATTTTTTGGGGTCGGTACCGTACAGAAACTGTCCAAAATCAGCCTCATATCTCACACCATGAAAGTGTAAGTAAACGCAAAATCAGCTACTCGATGACAGGTAACTTATATATTTATTTCACATAACTTTTTATCTGTAGTGTATTTCATTGTCCTTTGTCACACGAATGAAATTCTTCGACAAATATTAAACTTAAAAAATGGTTTCTTTTTGAAACTTTTGGGAATCTACTTCTGCAAATCTATTTCCTAATCAGACCTAGAATTTTACGTAAAATGTTCACAGCCAGACCTGGAGGATACCGTATATGTGGAATACGGGTTAAGACTATGCGTTTTTCTAAGTAGGTACATGAACTCACAATATTTAATGCTTAATCGACTACAATTATCGATAAATCGTGAGGCTAAATGTCGTGACTTCCGATAGCGATTATTACGTCTATCGATTGTATTTTATGAATAATGGTTACGTGATTTGTGTAAACTACACACCGCATGTGAGATTGGAGATTTAGGTCGGCCAATCAATTTCATGGCTCATACGGACACGATATCAGATAAGTCGATTTTTGTTTAAGGTAAAATATGTGAAACACTGTTTATTTCCGACAATCAAGAAAGAATGAGGTTATTATTGCATGTCTACAAATTGGGTTCTCTGGCATCTCAGGCTTCTTTGTTCTCACAAGATTAACCTACAACTTCAAAATCGTTAAAAAAGAAGAAAAAATGTAAAAATTACGTGGCTACAGATATTTGCTCGAGAAGTGTAAAACTCTTCGATCGCATAGTAGGTAAAGTTTAAGCGAAAAAGATGTTACTGAAAATATATTATTATTTTTATGAATGGTAGAGCTTCAAAAGCCCCAAAAGAAACATGTTTCAACAGGAGTTTTAAGCTTTTTATAACCCCACATATTATTGTTTTTAGCTGAAAATTTGAAAGAACGGGAACGTACAAATATCTCGATGATAATGACCAGAATAGTCATTAGACAATAAAAAAAATTAAATGAATAAATAAATAAAAAGTATTTGTTCAATAAAACTCAAAGCTCAATGGTGTAATAAATCTGAGGAGTATAAATGCTGCTGGAAAGCAATCTCCTAATTTGTAATAAATATAAACTCTGAGAACATTATTCTTCATTTCGGGCAGTATTTGTCCTTCTTCGGGGATTACATCAGTATAAATTCTCAATAACACATCAAACAACATGAATCTCAATTTGTCTTAAAAATAGTCTTCGCTCAAGGATTTTTATATATGCGAATTGTATACAATTCGTAAATTGGTCAATTAACTTAAAATTTGCAAAACTTACTGCAAACGTTATTTTTTCTTTTTAAATACAACTTTTAGTAACGTATCTTACTGTCAAATTTATGTGTTTCTAATTCTTGGTATTAGAATACCTTCGAACATTTCGACCCATAGGAGCAAATTTTATCGAATAATCAGTGCTTTCATCACTTATCTTGTGTTCGTAAATCTTATATATTGCACTAATATTTCTAAAGTGACACAACTCAACTGAAAATGTGTCACTCTTACCTATGTAGGGGGCATAGCTTTAAGACAGGAAGGGTGACACAAGTGTCCTCTGGTGTAGAAGCTCTGAAGCTAGGTACATGCAGTTTTGATCGTTGATAAAGAGATATTTATCATGTCTTTCATAGTAATAACTGAAAACCCCCAATTTTTGAGTTGTGTCTCTTTAGAAATACTAGTGCGGTATGTATTTATATATGTGTATGTATATATATATATATATATATATATATATATATACATATTTATATATATATATATATATATATATATATATATATATATATATAAATATGTACCAGGTCATTCAAAAAGTCCTGTCGTTTTTTTGGGGGAAATTATAAATAAATAAATATTTTCAAATAATCACCTTTATTCATCAAAATATCCACCGTTACAGTCGGTAACCTTCTCCCAACGAGATGGTAAAGCCCAAATTCCTTCCTTAAAAAACTGTTGATTTTTACTGCAAAAATAAGTGGTCAGTTCGTGAATTAGGTTGTCACGGTCTTGAAAACATTTCTGTCTCAGATTGTTGTCGAGATCTCTGAATAGGTGATAATCAGTGGGTGACAGGTCAGGGGAATATGGTGGGTGAGGCAAAACTTCCCAGCCTATTTCTGTCAATTTTTCAAATTTCTGTCAATTTTTCAAATTTCTGTCAAAAATTGACAGAAATAGGCTGGGAAGTTTTGCCTCACCCACCATATTCCCCTGACCTGTCACCCACTGATTATCACCTATTCAGAGATCTCGACAACAATCTGAGACAGAAATGTTTTCAAGACCGTGACAACCTAATTCACGAACTGACCACTTATTTTTGCAGTAAAAATCAACAGTTTTTTAAGGAAGGAATTTGGGCTTTACCATCTCGTTGGGAGAAGGTTGCCGACTGTAACGGTGGATATTTTGATGAATAAAGGTGATTATTTGAAAATATTTATTTATTTATAATTTCCCCCAAAAAAACGACAGGACTTTTTGAATGACCTGGTATATATATACAGGGTTGTTTCAAAGGAAATCGCCATACTTGAGGGGTATGTACTCCGACTGAAGTGTAATTGAATGCCACCAAGGAGACATTTTTACTTGCATTATTTGCTTAGACATAGGCGTTTCCGTATTTTATTTTTTTTTTTACCAATATTGCGCTATTTGTCGTTCACGCCATGGGGAAAATTTAATTCTTACGACATTTTCAAAATCTCCATCAAATTTCCTATAAGATCTCACGTACATTGTGCAAAAATTTCTCAAAACAAATTCACAGCAGCCATTCTATCAAACAACTTATCACTAAATAAAGTTTTTTTCATTTTTAATGTTCCTCACACGGCACGAAAATTTCTTTAAGTAGATGGGCTCCCAGAAAAGTTGCATTATTTCATTACCATGGCTAATTTGATAGTAAGTGTCGAAGGCAAAAACAGGATGCTTTGCATGGGTAAATTGTGGTCAATTAAAACAAAACAAAAGTAATAAGCAAAACATTTTGGCTTTTAATGATTAACATAATAAAATAACAAAACTTTTTTGAGAGTCACATCTACCTAACCAAAAAAATACTCTTGTGGTCCGAGGAACATTAACAATGAAAAACCTTCATGTCGTGATAAGTTATTTGTTTGGTTGGCTGCTGAAATTTGGTTTGAGAGATTTTTCAACAAGGTACATGAGATCTCATAGGAAATTTTACGAAGAATTTGAAAATGTCATCAGAATTAAATATTCCCTACTAGCGTTTAGACAAAAACACAGAAACGCCAATAAAGTAAAAATTTCTCCTTGGTGTCATTTAACTAAACTTCAGCCGGAATACACACCCCTCAAGTATGGCGATTTCCTTTGGGACCACCCTGTATATATATATATATATATATATATATATATATATATATATATATATATATATATATATATATATTTAAATGGTAATTGGGTTTCGCACTTAGGAATATAATACGAAGAAAGGGAGGGAAATCCCTGGATAATCGGTGGGAAGATTAACCCAATCCTTAGAGATCTTATTAACCCGCCGCCTCTTTAAAAACACCCTCTCCACTTCGCTTTCATTCTTCTTTCTTGCCGGAAAACTTCCTGCTGGGCAGAACACTTGCCAGTCAGGATCTTCAAATCTTCGGTAACCTGACAAGTATGACCTATCCATAATCAGGTAACTATCACATCGTCACCCCCGGGAATAATGCCACCAAGAATCTTGGTCATCTTAGAGATTTCCATCTTCTTAAGCAGTAAAATTACATTTATGCAATTAAAATTCATACTTAATGATAAATCCTCAAATGTTGTAAACCTGGATTGTTTAAATGGTTTTGAAGAAACCAATACAAACAACCTTCGATATCGGTGTTCAGGATATAAACAAAGTATTATAGTTTCCCATGTGCACATATGCTATCCACTCGATTGATGTTTTAACTTTTTCTGATCGAGTATTTTCACTGTCAAAAGTTTTATCTGCACTTGGATGCCGTACTGTGTTAAAAAATCAATTTTTGACTGCGTTTGCCAATAGGATCCTCTAACATTTTAACGCTTTAAAAAAATGGTTTTGCTGATGGAGCTACTAATCTTTCCTGAAATACTCTCTAAGTTTACTGTGTATAACTTTTGTGTCAGAGCAGACCTTACTCATGTATATGATATCAGTTTGGACCTGGTCCCAGGAGAAGGCCTTCTATATGATAAGGCTGTTAGTTAGGTTGAAATAGTCTCAGTGCCTTTGAAGAGTCATCAGTGAATGTGAAACCGGTAAACATTTTTTTATCAAAAATACTAGTATGTAAACGTGTTATAATATTGTTGATTGGCCTTTTACCTATTTTGTGTAAAAAGTATTGAAGAAGTTTGGGTCACTTTCGAAGATCATTTTATATGAAGTAACACAATACCCAAGAATACTATATATTATACCCACGGCTATTATGACCTATTCTAGGAACAAAAAAAAATCCCTCTCTCTCAGGAACTGGGTTTGCCAAAATCGTGTGGAAATAGAAGTTCTCTCGAGCGAAGAGGTCTTCTATAGCCCATTCAGATAGCCGGAGTAGATTAATTGTGCACGTGCGAACTTGTGGGATGAATATTTTTTTTTTTACTTCAAAATTATAACTATAGCCTGTTCAAAGGAAAGGGAAGGGGGTTAGTTGCAAGGAAAAGGGCGTGGTCTATATTCGCGGGAAAAATTCGCTGTCATAACCTTATCACTGGGAGCTTTCCACTCGTTTTTGTACTACACTATAATCTTAGTTTTTATTATGTTTGGTTATGGAGTGTCATTTATATTTTAGTGCGCAAATAAATATTTTCCCAAATTTGTCGAAGGCACATTTATGTTTTGGCAGCCTCGTGGTCGTGATTTTTAAAGAGTGCTAGAGTTATAGAGTTATTGTTAGGTGGTGAGTTAGATTCCCATTAGGTGGCTGTTGTTGTTGTTTTTTTTTTTTTTTTTTTTAAAAAAAAGAAAAGTCGTCAGACTTGTGTTAATTATAAATGGACGTTAAAATTTAAATACATTCGTCGGAGTATGAATTTAAGTAAATTTAGTAATATTAAACGTCGTAATAAATATAATTCAAATATTTCAGATTGAATGAAGTAGGTTATAGTAGCATTTAAAGTTTATTCAGCTTTGAAAACGTTTAAAAGGGAAATTTTGCTCAGGAGTTCGTGCATGCGCAATTGAACTTCCCTGTCTATCTTCTATGAACAGTAGTACAAGGAGTTAATTTGAATTCAGATTTTGAAAGATGATAAGTACAAGAGAATAAAAGGTAAAAAGGAAAGGGGATATGTACAAAGTTACATTACATATACTTTAAACTATAATTTAAAGACATAATATAGAACATATCATAGTTTGAATAATAGCTAAAGCATTCCTAACTTTTAGCAAGAAAACGGAGTGAAATTGCTCCGAGAGGAAGGAAATTATGAAGATATAAGTAAGAGACGGGTCCATTGTTCTGGGATTGGGTCTAGCAGCATGACGGAAATGAAGAGATTTTCACAAGATAATATGAAAAGGCACCCTAGAAAGAAGGACTAAAATCTTCCAATAATTGGTTCATAATATTAATTGAATTTCTCCTATATTACTTTTAATTAAAATACTGACTCGAAGGAAATTTACCATCTTAACCTTTTCATAAATAGTGTTTTACATGGCGTGATTTGAACAGCTTAGACAGGACGAAAACTATGAATATTTTTCTTTCAAAGATATTGCTCTTTTTGCTAAATATTTAGATTAATAAATTAATATGATAGTAAAGAAAAAAAACCTTCAAATATCCAGTGGAAAGAAGTCACAAAGAAAAGTTTATTTTTGTTGCAGAAATGACTGTAATGTTTGTTCTTTTGTGGTCAAGATCTTTTTTCACTGTTTTCGGTATTATTTAAGAATTTTGGTACTTCCAAGTTAAACATTGGAACCACGCTCACAATGTGTATTTTTATATATAAGTAATTACGTAGAAGTAATTGGAAATACACTTTTTTGTAAACTACGTGTTACTTTTGCTATTTTCTATTTCTTTAATGTCCGCATCTTTAATTTCGGGATCATGAGTGCCAAGAGGTGTGCATTTATTCCCACTAGGAAAGATGATCTTTCTTTCGAAAAAATAACGCACTGTCCATCCTCGATAATATTAAAAGGAAAATAAGTTTTCTTAAGGAGGGTGGGCCTTTTTTACATTGTGACTGCCTGTTACTTTTTATACCCAAATAATCAATAGCTTTAATTATCATATAATTAGGTAAACAAGAATAGAGGGAAATTTAAACTTGAAAAAAAAAGCCATGTTTTCAAACATTTTTTGAAATAAATTCTTGTTACTGTTCCCATCTAAAATGTTGGGTCCATTACCGAAATGGACACCGTTGACGTAGTTTGTGATATCTATTTCTACTACAAAAAACAACGAGGGAAAAATTAAAAAAAAAATTACTGAAACGTAATATAATTTCATCCTTAGAAATACAGAACGAATTTGGCCATCCTCGACGCGGGCCACAGATCTTGATTCAACCGCTGCGTTTACAAATTTGTGGCAGTTTGGTGCGCACAATTACAAGCGGTTGCATGGGATTCCCAGTTAAAACTGAACAAGCGACTAGCCACCCCTGCGGTTAGCCGCTAGTGCATTATAGGCCTTAGCTCTATTCTGGCTGAAAAGGGTGTTAACCTGTAAAACACGTCCGAAAAATCTTTGTCATGAATAAGTGGACGTAAACGTTTCTAGAGGTACAATTTCGACAATGAACATAAAATATTCTATTCTATTGGTCAAATGCGGAGCGGCACAAGACTGTTAAAGTTTGGTTGCCAAGGAGGTTCTCTTGGAGAGCAGTATATGTAATTTATTTAAATTTTAAATAAATTATTAGTGTCTACAGTATAAACAAGAAACAAGGGAGTGCTATGTAACATTTGATTTCTTTTTTTTTTTTTTTTTTTTTTTTTTTTTTTTTTTTAGTTTTCTTGTTGGAACGTCCTGATAAATTGAATAACCATTTTTCTAAAATCCAAGAAATGTTCTATTGGTCAATCCTCATTTCGGGATGTGTCATATAGTAACTTAGTACGTAAAATACTTCTGTAACGTATTTTTGTTTATGGAAACCTACCTTTAGTAAAAGCTTGTTCGACCCTGAAAAAAGTAGTGGGTTCCATCGCACAACGGAAGTCAGAGGAATGAGACTGTCGGCAAACTCGCCTTTAAATGGACAAAATTGGAGAGGAAAACAAAAATTGAAGAAATTCTTGAAAACATAGAAGACATTGCAAAGAAACTTTTTTATAAGAAGAACAGACAAATATTCAAAATTATAATTATTTTTCATATCCATTAATATTATTACTGTATATAATTTTTTTACTGTATATAATTTATAATGAAATTATGATAGCGACCTCGAAGAAGCAAGAAGGACATAGTTTTAACTAGAGACGATTATAAGATTAACAGTGGGTGACTCCTAGCAAGAGAGAGAGAGAGAGAGCACTAGAGATAGTAAGGTTATCCTATAAGAAAATCCTTATCAAATTCACTGAAAAGGTTGTTCCTTGATAAATAGCGTAATGAAGAGAAATCTAAGAGGAAGGAAGTGACTTTATGTGGAAGCAGTAAATGGTTGCTTTGCCTGGACGATAAAAGCAGCCTCGATGGGGGTGGGGGCGTGGTTCATTACTGATAAAGGCTGTAGGGCCTTTAAAGGAGAAACTTTATCAGGACACAAACCGAGTATTCAAAATTGTGTTAAAAAGAGAGTCATTCAAAACCGGTATTTGTCATATTTTATAAGGCAAATGAATGTATTAGGAGCAATGCCCGAAAAAGTAGGAGTTGAGCTGTGAAAACTGCATTCCGCAGTAAAAGCTCTCTTGCTAAAAGGCATTGTAAAACGAAACGTACTGTGCATCCTCGATAATATTATAAGAGAAATAAGTTTTCGTAAAGAGGGTGGGTCTTTCATACATTATGGCTGCCAGTTACTTTTTATAACCAAATCATCAATAGCTTTAATTATCATATAATTAGGTAAAAAAGAATACAGGGGAACTTCTTGTTACTGTTCCTATTTCACCCTAAAACTCTCAAAAATTAGAATATAGGAGATCCCTTCTTGCGCCACACTCTTTTCTATTTCTCATTTTACCATTCGCCTGGAGATCCAATTGTTTGTGTGTTGGTTTATTAAGTTATAGGGTCTACTAAATTTTTAGAATGATTCACTGTAAGGTGCGCGTTATTCAGTTATGAAACCGTTTCTTGAACTGGCAGCCTAAATTTATAAAATACGTGGGGTTTACACAGAACAAAATTTAATTGAACAGATCAGCCGTTATATCTAGTGCAAATAAACTCGACAGATATCGTGCCCACCTAGTGAGAAACATGTATTTTTGGTTCCATTAAACAAGAACAAAACTAAATAAAAATGAATAATTGAGGCAGCTTTTCATGATAAATATAAGACAAGGAAACTATTTATTTATACGTTAGTGAGACCGCTACTATAGCGATTTATAACATAAAACTAAGATATAAATACGATTTCGTTAATTCTTGCCAATAATGGTATAAACTAGAAAGAGGCATTGTCCTCAACTCTGTGAACATTTTTAAATAAGTATTAACATTTTTAAGAAATTTAATGATTTTCAATTTTTTTTTAAATTATTATATGATAAATTAGAGAAGAAGTTTTAAATTTTTAATTGAAATAGGTGATTGTTTTAAATTTATTTTTATATAATGGCGCATCTGCATCTAGGCCATTAGCGCCGAAATAGGTGATATTCACTGAAAAACCTTGGTTAGTTTTATAAGAGAGACTGGTCAACGAATAAAAGTATATAACAATGTATATAAGTATAATGAATGAATGAATAAAGATGTTTATTTTACGTATAAAGCAAATACAAGATACATATATCAATATTACTAAAATAAAAAAAACATGAGTACATAATAATTCTATATAAGACATTTTCAGCTCTACGTCAATATGAGAACAAAAAAACAAAAAAAAAAAAACAAAAAACAAAGTAAACCATAAAAAAATAGTAAATAGAAATCATCAGTGATTAATAAAACATCATTAGGCCAAGGTCTAGGATGACCGTCATGCCGAAGTCTGTCCAATGAATAACATTCACTGTTTAGGCAAAGGTCTAGGATGACCGTCATGCCGAAGTCTGTCCAATGAATAACATTCAGTCATTAGATAAAGGTCTAGGATGACCGTCATGCCCAAGTCTGTCCAATCAATAACATTCAGTCTTTAGGCCAAGGTCTAGGATGACCGTCATGCCCAAGTCTGTCCAATGAATAACATTCAGTCATTAGATAAAGGTCTAGGATGACCGTCATGCCGAAGTCTGTCCAATGAATAACATTCAGTCTTTAGATAAAGGTCTAGGATGACCGTCATGCCCAAGTCTGTCCAATGAATAACATTCAGTCATTAGATAAAGGTCTAGGATGACCGTCATGCCCAAGTCTGTCCAATGAATAACATTCAGCCTTTAAAATTACAATTTTTACTTGATTTAATTCATATGTATTAAGTCTGTCTGCCTATTTTTATTACGTCAGTATGGTTATGTTTTCGTTAGTTGTGTCGGATTCGTCCGTATGTGTATTTGGCTTCGTCTTGTTGTCTATGTGGTTGCTTTTAGTTTGTATCGGAAGTGTGTTTGCGTTTCATGAGTACCCCGTCACCTTCATCAAGTCCTCTGTCGTCAGTATGATTTCTAAACCAATTAAAATAATATTAATGCCACGCCAATGATCAATTTCAGTATATATACGTATTAAATTATCAACATATCAATTATTTGTATTTTATTTTTTAATCCTAACAATAAAGCTCCACATTTACGTCCATATAAACTTTTAAACAGGGTTAAAATTAAATTATACTAATTAAACAAAATTGTTAACAGTCAGTTCAGGTTCCTACAGTAACGTGTCTAATGAGAATAAAATTTGTTTAAATTATAAAATTTGTAAATCACTTTGAATCCCTGAAACATTATATGAAAGAATTTAAATAATGTTAAGTATGGTGAGAATTGTTTTCTAATCATGTATTTTCTTTTCTTCTTTCTTCTTTATGATTGGCTGCCATCTCCTTCATTTCCTTCAGTATCTTCTTGCCATCGAGTCCTAAGAGTTGTGATAATTTATCCATGCCGGGTTGATTTCTGTATTCTAAACCATCGTCTGTCCAGGTGAATTTATTTTCCTCAACTTTCATAAAATTTGATATTACTCTAATTTCTTTTTGCGGTAAGTACTTTTTTATTACTTTTCTCAACATTAACAATTTTGACCTCTTCTGCCTTGTTTCCCAAGAGAAATCTCTTATGTATGGAGTATGGTGTTCCTCTCAGAATTCTGGTTTGGCTTAATATCCAATCAAGATCGTCTTCATTAGCCATCTGTACGAGTAATGGTCTGTTAGGGTTGTTTGCTCCTCCAAGTTTATATACTTTTTCAATTTTTACATCCTTTTTTTCCCTGAACGTATTTTTACAGAAATTTAGAATAACATCTGTCAAGTTATCCTTATCATTGAACTTCAATCCTTTGAATATGAGATTCTTTCTCTTGCTGTGGTTAATCAACCATTCAGTTTTACTATCATTTTCTTTGTTTTTTGCATGTAACTGTTGTATTTGTTCCCTAAGATATTTGTTTTCAGCTTCAAGTTTTATAATTTTTGTTTGCAATGCCAATAGTTCCTCCTTCGTTGCTAACTTAGAGAGCTTCATATCAAGTAAGTTACTTAACTGCTCAAACGACATTTCTCCTACCTTCATTGGCGTCGGTTCCTTTGTTTTCTCCATTTTAAGTGTTTTTTTACCTGCTTCTGTATTTTCAGCTTGATTTATTAATTCTTCCGGGGACAATGTGTCTCTTCTTCTTTTATGTTTGGGACTCATTTATTTTTGAAATTTATTAAATCACGCGCGAAAGATTTCAATAAAAAGTTAGAAATACTGAGGAACAGTCCCTACACCAAAGCCCAGGCTTACTTGATATGATCACTCTATGTGCACGTGATGAAAAGGGTTGATTGCGCATGCGACATCCCCACTTCCTGTTATTAATAATAACAGGAAGTGATATATATAAGTATATATATCAAACATATTTGTTAAGTTTGTATTTAAACAGATTCATTTATTTTTTTTTAATTCTTTAGCAATACTGACCAACTCGATGAGGAATGCGTTTAATTATTAAGCACCTGCGTAGTGAATTTTTTCAACAATTTATTATCTATAAATTCAATATTACCTATAATTAAGTTTTTGCTTCCTATGGCAGACGATTCAGTGAAGTGACGATTACTAAGAATAGATATTGGATGCTTCACCTTTCCCAACGTAAACTCATTGGAGCTTTATAATCAATATATCAATGTCCCGTGAGAAGGATGAATTAGAATCTATAAAGGTCACAAATCCCTTTCACATAGACCGCTCTCTTTCATTATCTACAGAAAGAAGGGGAAAAAGGTATCCAACGTTTTTAAAATAAAACTATACATTTCCGGTATCTCATAATTCATAAGTATTACGTTCCAAGGATCTAAAAATGCATAGTTATGAATTTAATGTTTACGTTTAATTAATATAATACATTAACAAATAAATAGGTTCTATTTACTCACTAAACCCGAGTAATTTATAACAATTAAAATCTTAAGGTGTGAACATCTGCTAAACAAAGCGATTGCGGACATACCTTCAGGGGCAATTTTTTTAACGTTTGTGTGCAAATCAGCCACAAATTCGACATTAAATGACTCGCGGATAGAATGGTCTAATTCTTAAAACAAACTGAGACTAAGTAGAAATACAACAAAAGAAGATATAACTTGTAACAGTGGGACTTCTTTGATATTAATTCTAACCATTTTAGAAATTAAATGTTTTTTAAGCAAATAGCTAGAAATGTATCTTTTTACTTATTGTATAAAATTATAACAAAAAATGAAAATTAAGCCATATAAAACCAGCTGTAACGGGCGTAACCAAAAAGCGACTAAAAGTTTTTTGGAGTAACTTCATGTGCAAAAGTCTGCTAATTTAGTAAAGCCATTTTATTAATATGACCTTAATCAATAAACATCTTGTTTATAATTCATTTGACATATTTGGTATTTTGTTTGACTTTAGTATTTTTTAGCAATCAGGGGAAGTGTAATGTAACGGGTGCAACCAGTACAGATTTCAAGAGTTTATTAAGAATGTTTATTAAAAATGTTTAATTCCAAACATCCCTGCACAATAAATAAAGTAATGAAAAGAAGAAAAGAAAAAACATTAATGATAAACACATCTAAATGCGTGTAAAGCTAAAATACATTTAAATGATCTCAAATTTAATGGGGCAAAAAATTCAGTAAAAAAATCAACAAAAGTCCTCATATATTTTGTACCTGGCTCTAAGAGTTAAAATATTGAATATTAATCTTTCAAAAATTGTACTTTGGTTCATTTGGCAAGGGATTGCCCAACTATTACTGACTTATATATAGCTACTTTCGTCCACATAAACTACATCCTTTCCCCTGAAACCATAAACATATAGCTACTGTCATCCACATAAACTACATCCTCTCCCCTGAAACCATAAAAATATAGCTACTGTCATCCACATAAACTACATCCTCTCCCCTGAAACCATAAAAATATAGGTACTGTCGTCCACATAAACTACATCCTCTCCCCTGAAACCATAAAAAGATAGCTACTGTCGTCCACATAAACTACAACCTCTCCCCTGAAACCATAAAAATATAGCTACTGTCGTCCACATAAACTACATCCTCTCCCCTGAAACCATAAAAATATAGCTACTGTCGTCCACATAAACTACATCCTCTCCCCTGAAACCATAAAAATATAGCTACTGTCATCCACATAAACTACATCCTCTCCCCTGAAACCATAAAAATATAGGTACTGTCGTCCACATAAACTACATCCTCTCCCCTGAAACCATAAAAATATAGCTACTGTCATCCACATAAACTACATCCTCTTCCCTGAAAACATAAAAATATAGCTACTGTCGTCCACATAAACTACATACTCTCGCCTGAAACCATAAAAAATATAGATACTGTCATCCACATAAACTACATCCTCTCCCCTGAAACCATAAAAATATAGCTACTGTCATCCATATAAACTACATCCTCTCCCCTGAAACCATAAAAATATAGCTACTGTCGTCCCCATAAACTACATCCTCTCGCCTGAAACCATAAAAATATAGATACTGTCATCCACATAAACTACATCCTCTCCCCTGAAACCATAAAAATATAGCTACTGTCATCCACATAAACTACATCCTCTCCCCTGAAACCATAAAAATATAGCTACTGTCATCCACATAAACCACATCCTCTCCCCTGAAACCATAAAAATGTCACTTTCATCTCTAAATATCTAAACAAAAAATATAGATTTAATTTATTTTTAATGTGATAATGAATAACCAATAAGGTTATTTTTTCTCGAGTCGGGTTTATTTTCAGCTTGATATATCAACGCTCAGAGAATGGAGACTTTTAAAAACTTTAATAATTATGGGTTATAACCAAAGGCCATTAAGAAACCTCCCTGTTTAAGTCATATAAAAATAAATTGCTTTAAAAAACGTTAAGCGAAGAGGGCGGATTTGTGGGAGGCTCTCATTTGGTCCCCAGCCAAGGACCGTGTTTGGCATTTAATCTACGATGATACCCTGACCTTAGCAGTGAACTCTCTATATAGAGCTAGTCTCATCTTGCCGCATAATCTATTATACAATGAGAAACTATAGATGTTCATATCATAAAATCAAATGAAAATCATAAATTTACAACTCTAACAGTAAACTAAATAATTATTATTCAACTGACCGTTTTCTTAATCTTCGTATTTTCGTGCAAGGGGGGAGGTCAAACAATAAAAACTTCACTATAGAGTTTCACCAACTTTATTACGTCCCTACATGTTTCACACCTTTTTGGTACCTCTTCAGGGGAAAAATATAAAACTTACAGCCTCGACCTGAGGAGGATAACCTTCCACCAGTACGACCACGTCTAGACTCATCATGGTCTGAAAGAATCGAACATGGCGAAATATAATCAGCTGTTCAATAATCGATATGTCATACATATAAAATTAAATCCCAGAAGAAATACAGCCATAAAAATTAAAACCATCCTCTAATTAAAACATATTTTTATTTTTTGGCAAATAAGTTAATAAAAATAGTAATCAAATGTAGTATTTCAGTTTTTCTATTTACCACTTTCTTTCTATTTTTTATGATATGGATATTTTCCTTAATTCTTCCTTTCAATCTATTTCTTTCTTTACCTAATGTGCTAATATTTTCAAAGTCAAAACTATGTTTATATTTTATAGCATGATAAGCGAACGCTGTTTTATTCGCTCCTTTAACAATACTTTGCGCATGTTGTTTAATTCGTTTTCGAAGTAACTGTTCCGATTCCCCTATTTATGATTTATTGCAACTATTGCAGATAATTTTGTAGATATTGCATTTAGTTTCCATTAATTTTAATTTATCTTTAATATGACTAAAGCTATTTTTTATTCTGTTGTCATATTTCCATGATATCCTGCCTTTATTTTTACATATATGTCTTATTTTGTTGGGAATTATTGGATTAAAAATAGCACATTTAAAAAAGCCAAAATAACGGCATGGTTCTGCATTCTGGTCTTTTAAAACATTACTTATTTTATTCAGAGATGGCTTTAGTAGATGTTTATTTGCTCTCTAGAATAATGGCTTTATTGGTTATCACATATATATAGAGTGGGCCATTAATTAGTTAACATTTGAAAAAAAAACGTAAAAAAAAAATTGACATTTTAAAAATTGTATATTTACAAGAAAGCTAATTAGTTGGAAATTACTTCATGTAAATGACCACCGTTTCTACTTGTGCACTCTTCTAAGCGACTACCAAAATTTTCAAATACTCATCGGAAAAGAGACTGCGGGATCACCGACATCTTTTGGCTGATTTTAACAAAACAATTTCAAGGAAAAGAATACATTTTCGAAGATTTACGCCGCCGCTCAGTTACTATTAACTCTGCTGGATGTGCTGGGGTATGTGAAAATGTTACAGGGGTTCTTTGCACCGATGGTACTGGAATTTGCTGGATAAAATCGTAACACATGGCTTCAGCAAGATAAAACCACTTGTCACACATCCAACGAGTCCCTGTCGGTGGCCAGAGATGTTTCCGAAAAGCTGGTTTCCAGACTAGGCTACACAGGTCTATCCACAGCACACATCTTTTTATGGGGTAATTTAAATAGTCTCGTCTATATTCATAAACCAAAGAAACTGCGCCAACAAAAAGGAAAAAAAATGGTCAAGAGATGTAGGCAATCTCGCGGTCTTTTTGCTAACGAACATTTTTAAAACATAAATTTTAATTAGTTGGCAATCTTGTAAATAAATTTTTTTTTTAAATATGTCAAATGTATTTTTTATGTAATTTTTTTTTCAAGCGCTAAGTAATTCATGGCCCACCCTATATATGTATATGAGTACATAAATGTCTATATATTTTTTTGTTTATCTATTTTGTTGTATGTTAAGTTTATGTAGTGACATAGACATAAAATAATAAATCCCCTTGCTGTTTACATTATGTATACTTTTTTACTTCTTATTCCTTCTACATGTATAAAATTGTTCTTGGTATTAATGTTGTCTTTCATTATCTGCAGCACTGAAGAAGGCCTCAATCTAAAACCGAAACATCGGCAATTGTATGACTCATAAGACTTTTTTTTTAAATGGATTTTTCTTGGCCATCACGACACTATTTACGTTCCTTCTGGCCGTAGACCTTGGCTATGCTATCCAAAAGTAAAAAGAGCATATTTCTTATTTTGCAATATATGTTCCTACTCTGAGTAAGGGTGCGTTTACACTAGGATAGTTATTGCAGGGTATTTATATCAGAGAGAAATTCTGACTAATGTGAACCATGTAGAATTTACGTCAGACATAAATTTTACATGGTTTCCATTAGTCAGAATTTCTCTCTGCTATAAATATCTTGCAATAACTATCCTAGTGTAAACCCACTCTAAGATTAAGTAGACCTGGAAAGTCATGTAATCCGAATTTAATGAGTTTGTACCTGTACATTAGCAGACCGTCCTAAATCTTAGCTGAGAATGTTTGGTTGATATACTGGGCCTCGAACTACTTAGCTACATGCATGGGCAATCTGATTTCTTTGTAGCTGATGCATGGTCTCTTATCAGAACGGGTTACTTCATTTTGTATTGCGATTATGGAAATATGTGATTACATGCACGTTTGTGACCGTCAACATGGGTACACCCCACATGGACCCGCCCCCAAAGGTGGATGACCTCGACAGTTAGTACAGGAAAATATAAGCATCAAAGTGGACTATCTTCAACATTTCGTGTAGAACACCTCATGTTCTGAAGGGATTTGCAGAAAAGTATCACCGAGATACCGAAAATGTATATGTGTATATATATATATAAAAATATTTTATTTTTTATATAACTTAATGTCAGCACTGATATCGTTAAAATAAAACATTGAAATCCTGATTGACTTAATTCAACAATGAGATTAATTGAAATACTTAAATTTTTGAATGATTTGAAAATATATATATATATTTTTTCAAGTCTAATCAGGATTTAAATGAGTAATTTCATCGATATCAGAGCTGATATTAAGTACTCTTTAAAGATTTTGTATTATCCAGATTCCAAAATTTCCATCCTAAACTTTCCACTCATCGAAATCCTGAAGTCCTCTCCCTATGAAGCGCCACCCACCCACTCTCTCCACCGAGGCGACTCAAAAGACATTGCCCTAGAGATCTGCTGCAGTGACCAAGTGAAGTGTTAGCAATGGCTTTCTCTTTGTTCAAGTGCGGCAATTTTCTGTGGCTCACCGATCTCTCTTCAACTCCAGCCAATGGTCGGAACAAAAAGGAGTTTTTGTACGCCCCTCTCAACGTCATCTGAGCGTCTTTCTGGCGTTAATCGAGGATGAAGTTGGGAGGCCTTGAGCACAGAACCATCAAATTGCATCATATATCATTTTACCAGATGTATTTATGTACAGGATGTAATAATCAATAAAGAAATATATATGTATATAAAAAATAAAAAGTGGAAACAAAAATCTGGCTAGAAATAATTATTCTAAATTTTTTATAGCTTTCATTTAAAAAAAAAAAAACATTGAAATCGGTTAAGATTTATAGGGTTTAGTCATTTTTGAAATACGAAATGTCGTTTGGCCCCACTATGTGAAGGGCAGAATTAGCATTATAATTACAATAACCGTACACCAACCACTAACCGTATGCCATATTGACATATTCACCATTAGTATAGATGATGACTCCTCTGCAAAAACTAACAAACTGAAAATTGTTTTTGACAATTCCCAATGCTAATTTCAAATAGAATTAATCCTTATGTTGCCAGTCGTATTTTTTACCAGCGGACATTCCTGCACTTCGAACAATATTTAATATGAGTCTTGATATTTAAATTTATTTATTAAAGCCGTCAGACCAAATAAATAGGTTTTATTTATTTCATATAACGTAAATAATCATAACAACGAAAATTTTTAGGTGTGAATATCTCCTAAGCAAGGCGATTGCGGACATACCTACAGAGGAAATGTTTTCTTTGTTTCAGGTCCTTAGGTCATATTTTCACACCCTGTATACATATATATATATATATATATATATATATATATATATATATGTTCGGACAACAAGTTGGTTTCTTCTGTATATGGGGAGGAAGGAAACGCGCTAAAACTATTTTCTTTCTCGTTCTATGCTAAATGTTTTTGAATGCGTTTGGCTTAATGAAAAGTTTTGTCGATTCAACTGTTGGAGAAATAGCCCGAGTCTGGATTTCATCGATACCCCAAATTAAACTAGAGGTGAACCTCAGTTATTTTATTCCCTTGTTCATATCCAACAATATTCCAGTGTGACGCTACAATATTCTTTAATTTAGAAAATTTAATATATAAATTTATAATCTAAAGTGTCTTAAATGTCGTTAGTTTTCAGCTATGAAATAATAGCTTGTTTAATTACGGTGTTAAAGAACTGACATTTAGGTTTTACATTTCCTAATTGGATCCAGAAATAAACTGTTTACATTCCTCAGAAAATAAGCGCTTTAATAAATATAAAGGTTTTAATTAAAAAAAAAAAAAAAAAAAAAAAAAAAAAAAGAATAGATTAATTCTTCGTTTCACTGTAAAAAAAATTTGCAGATTACATCATTTCAAGGTTTTAAGCATTATATAGCATTAAGACAAAAGTGTACTATAACATGAACGTTTATTCTTAAATACTCCAATGCCATTAACGTGAGTACCAGTCTCGTCGGCAAAATTTTCAGCTTTTTATTGGAAAAATGTTCTCAAGAATCTGAATCCAAAAAGTCAAAATTTAACTGTGAAAAAAACCTTTTATTTTATTACTTTAAACATAAATGTTAAAAAAGACATTTATTTAAAAATTGTGGAGGCCCGGTGGCCGTGAGCGTTAAGGCATGAGCACTTAACACTCTGTCCCAAAGGGTCACGGGTTCGATTCCCACTAGGGGTGGTGGCTTTTCTATAGAAAAAAGAAAAGGCATCAGCTATATCCTGGCTAGAAAAGGGAGGTTACCTATACAAAACCCGTCCCAAATTTCGTAGTTAATAATAAATGGACGTTAAAATTTAATAAATAATTTAAAAGTTTTATGAGAAAAAGTTACTTAAGAACTCATAAAATAAAGTTATTTTAGTGTATTTTAATCATGGATATTAGGGTTTCGTAGGTTTACAATACCTACAATATATATATATATATATATATATATATATATATATATATATATATATATATATATATATTCCTTCCGAGGAGATGAGACCAAGTGAGTGATCTCCACTACAGTAAGTTTTCAGTACTTAATGGCACCTGGATCTCACTTATCTTTCACATTTGAACAGAATAGGATAGAAGGTTTCCGAATGACAGCGGGGATAAGAAATTATTGAAATGCGCTAAGATAAGCATGTCCTTCAAGTCAAACTTTATATTTTTGGTTTCTAGTAAGTGGGCCGATTAAGATTCGAAGAATTGTTTCATAACTTCTTTTATGTATGCAATGTCAATATCTACTTATGTTATTGTAAACGGTTATCTTATACAATTGAAAATCATACTGAGCTATCTATCATCATTTTCATCATCCAAGTCCAAAAATAATACCGAACTCTTCTAAGAAAAGATTTAGGTTACTGCAATCTCTTACTTGGGAGGCAAAGATCCAGGCTAATTTACAATATTGGTTTTAGCTAAATGGACTCCCATTTCTCTTCCTCCGAACGAGCCAAGTTTTCTTCTAACTACTCACAAAGGATTTATGCCTTATCGATTAACGATAAATTTGTAAGCGGCGGGACACGCCTGTGTGTCCTTGTAGTGATGTGGAGTCTGCAGTGACTGGGGACTGGAATTGAGAACTAAACAATATATTTCTGATGTAGGTTTTTCAAAAATAATGAACGCAATTATTAAATAATATTTCTACGGATATGTATGTATATATATGCCGCGTTTGGCTTCATAACTGGTTACATCCATTTGAAACTTCAGAAGGGATGTCGCTAATGAGATTGCTAATATGAAAGGAGTATTTTTATTCATTGCTGCTGAGACCCGCGACAGGGCCAGTTTACTCATATTTTTAACAATATATTTTTTTCCTTATTTTATCTATCCTATTTTATTGACAAATAAAATACTCATACTAGAAGCAACTAAAAAAAAAAACAAGAAATAAAAAAAGACAAAAACAACTGTTCAAATAATCGAAATTAATTACTTCAAAGTTTTAAGCACTTATTTCTCCGAATGACATCGCCTATTCAAAACTTTCTTTACAGCCTTTTTTGTTGAGCATTTAGTAGGCTTTTGAACGGTAGCCATCCACTTACCAAGATTCTCAACCGTTTTTGAGATATTACGGAAAATATACGAAGTACCCAAAACTTGTTATGTCTATTAATAAAATATTTTATTCTAATCCTGTCTTAACTCCAAACGTAACAAAAATGTAAACACCTTTTTTTAGCACTTTCCTCCGAAGGAAAGTAGCTATTGAGGTTGCACTCATGACGGAATTTTTGAAAAATTTCTTCAAATCTTTATCGATCCTACTTAGTAGACACCGAAAATATTAAAATTTATATATATATATATATATATATATATATATATATATATATATATATATATATATGTGTCTGTTAACACGATAGCGGCCATAGTTTTTGTTTTTTCTTCACGAAACGTGGTATATAGCGTTCAATTAGCAAACGATTGAACGAGTTCGTTAACCACCAAAATCGGTCCACCGGGAGGGGGCGTACACCCCGGACCCAAAACACTAATTTGACCATGCCAGCTCTAAAGAGAGAAATACGTTGTAAAAATAAACTAAATCGGTTCATTAGGAGGGGGGGGGGTTTAGTTTGGACCCACTATAGCAATTCGCCACTACCAGCCATAATTTTTGTTACATTTCAGCGAAACTCGGTATTCGTGATGGTAATCAACAGAAAAAATGGGTTGTAAAAATAAACTAAATCGGGTTATTTGGAGGGGGGGGGGTTTACTCCGGACCTAAAGTACTAATATACTCATACCGGTCGTAATTTCTGCTGTATTGTAACGAAACGCGGTATACGTCGTGGGTATCTCATGGGAAAGGAGTGTTGTAAAAATGAGCTAAATCGGTCAATCGGAAAGAGGGGTTTACTTTGTAATATATTTCAATAGAATTAGGTTCGCAAGGCCGCCGTAAGGGGCGCTCTCTACAACTGGAGGGACTGTATCCTGTTCCTGCGTCAGATCAAAAGACGAAAATATGAAGATTTTTTATTTATTAAGTAGTGTTGTAGTTACCATTTGTAAAAATAACTCTGAAAGCAAATTAATTACAAAATTAAGAATTGAACAGTTACTCATTACAAAATTAAAAGAGAACTATTCATGTTTTTATTTTATTTATGTTTCATATTTTAAGCAAATTGTTTTGGAAAGCAGTCTACACTACCCAAATTCTGAGGAAAGTGCTTAGTTATGCAGCTTCTGCGTGATGGACTTTTTATTTTATTTATATGCTCGGTTATTTACAGCAAATTATTCAGTAATGTAGTCTACACTACAACAATTCTGAGGAAAGTGCGTAGTTGTGCAGCTCCTGCGTGACGGACATTTTTTTATATTAATTATGCAGAAAATATTTTAACTTAATCCGATGATTCTAATTACCCTAACCAAAAACTGTACCTACAAGCCGATGAACGCAAAAACGTATTTGTTTCGCTCGAAATTTGCCCAAAAACCATGTTTTTGTCACACTCTTTACATAATTGGGTGTCCAGCACTAAATGGATTGTTATAATAGAAGTTTTTGACATTAGAAAATCGTTATATACGGATTTGTTTTGGAATTCGTCCTTATTTATCGTATAACAATGTTTAAATATAATAATTATTTTTCAATTGAAAGAAACCCGCCCAAAATCATAAAAGCAAAAATGATATATACTACTTTAATAATGAAACAACAAGTAGTTATAAGTAAATTAACAAAATAATTCATTAAAATATCGTGGGATGTTTCATTTCACCGAATATTTTTCCCTATTATCAAATTGTCTTCTCAATTTTGCAAGCAATTATAAAAACAAGAAAAAACTACGACCTGAATTGCATTGTATTTTTTTGTCAGCATTTCTTATATTCTGAACGGAGAGTTGTATAGTCGAGAAGATTAGCTGGCTTAATGGTCTCTGGCTAATCGCTAATTGAGGGGGGGCTTTAATCTATAAAGTCCCCCCCCCCCCCACACAACAATCTATTCTTGAATTACTAAAGTTAGCAGCGAGAAAGCCAACGCAGGCTTCAAGAAGCTCTTAAAGATATAAACAAAAATTTAGGAGGGTATTTTTTAATAACCGCTAAATTAGCCGCTCAGGTAAAAATAACGTTATTGGGTGGGCGTTGATTGGTTGCATTAAGAGTTGACTTTTTTTTTTCTTTTTTTTTTTTTTTCTTTTTTTTTTTTTTTTTATAGCACACCGACATCCAGGCCATTAGCACCGACATCCAGGGTTCAGCGAGGAATTTTAGAGGGCTAATTATTTTATTATTATTTTTTTTTTTTTTTTACCTTTTCTAATATTTCCAGTTTTATTCAATTTTGGCAATATTTACAGCCCTTGCGCGAGCAAAAGACGTTAACGGACATTTCCAGTTTTTAAATATTGTTGTCAAATTTTAGAGCACATGTGCGACCGGAGTATGCCAACAGATTTTTTAAAAAAAATATTTTTACTCCTTTTTAGTCTCTTAGTTTCGCAACTTTTCCGCGGCATCACGACTCGGAAAAAAATGTTTAATTTTTTTTAACCCAACCTACTAACCAATCAACTCCCACTTCAAATGTAAAAAATAACTCAATGACGATTTCACGAAATGTTTCGAGAAATTCTTTCTTTATTATATTTACCGTAAGTACATTCCATTTTCTTAAACGCATCTTACTCATTGATTACTGTTGAATTGTATTTGCACATTGTCCTAGGATTTGTTTATAGGTTGAATGCAGAAAACATACAAAGCTCCTGGTAATTTGGCTAATGGGCTTTCCCAGTGAACGGGATATAATTTGTAAGCACTCACAGCGATCAATAGTGTGGGTATTCGTTCTCGAGTGGAATTCTGTTTTGAATCAGCTGTTTGAAATTCAAAACTCCCAATCCCTTCGAGCTTTCCATATGATTAATTATTTAACACAACGTGAATTAATTACCAAATTGATGGAATAAATATCAATCATACTTAAAACCACGAAAATCAAAATGGCCGTAAAAGTGTCACCACGGGGGATATTTGTTATAATTGTATTTCAAACAAGTTTCTAAATAAGAGAAATTAGGCTTCAATGTACAATGATTTATTTCATAACCTCCAAATTTTGGATAGGTATAAAACAGTTATCACGCAATTAAAAACGCAAAAACATTTATTTAAGGGGTAATACTACCTTGTGGAATCAAAATCAAAGTTATTCTCTCCAATTTAATAAAAAATAAATGAATACTTTTTATTTCATAAGTTTTATATGTTTTTTTCACGGGCGATAGTCTGCAGGCGGAACTTTTTAATCGAGAACAAAAAACTAAAATTATTTTGAAAGAAGAACGTAAAATCTAGTAAAGAACGTAGGATTTTTAAGATACATTAATTTTTCCGGAGATTACGAACAATTATTTATTTTATAGTAAAAATCTCTCTAAAATCAGTCATCAAATCGTTATAATTGAATCCATAAAAAACCCCAAAAAATCCTAGTAGGAAATATGCAGTTAAAATTTCAAGTTAATCAGATTAAAATTGAATGCCCTGTTTAAAAAACACAGCTTTTTGGAAAATCTACTTTTATAATGGGCATTTAATCCCTTAAAAAAGGAAGTGTTATTAAAACGTTAGGAGGTAGTATTACCTCTTAAGACAAGTGGAGGTTGACCAATAACGATTAATAACATTCGAAGTTCTTGTATTTAAACAACATGCAAATAATGCTCGATATTAAACGCTTCAACACAATATTTGAACAAGTAACGAGACTAACAAATAATATGCACAAGATAATATGGGCCTTTTGTTCTATCGTGAAACTCACTCAATCTTCGGAAAATGAACAGAAAACATCAACTGGAAAAAAACCTACAGACTAATAAATACAGAGATAATAGATTTTCAAAGATTAGAATTTATAATTTTAAACTTAGAGCTTTTGATGATTTTTGGTCAGATATAGACTTCTAAGGCGATAAGAAACAAATATTCTCGGTCGTACATAACATCTGAAAGATTATTGTAACAATAAAAGAAACTGATACCAATATTAGTATAGGCTAAGAATTAAAAAAAAAAAACTACAAGTTTGTTCGGAATAAACCTTTTCCTTAGACTTTGGCAAGTATCCTTTGCATTAGGATGTGTGCAGTCACATTTGAGACTGCATTTAAATATATGGTTTAAATAAAAATTATTCCAATGAATAATATTAACATATTTTAGCATAAATGCGCTTTAGAGATGACTGAACTGATAAAAACCGTTACAAAAATGTGTCCACTGGCGTTTCCGGATGCGCCTCTTTGATTACATAGGTTTGTCGGGTGGACCTAAAGGATATTTATGTTCCTGAGTTTGAGCAGCAGGCTCTAAACGTTTATTTATTTTTAATAATAAGAAACGTTAATATTCAAAGTGGTCAATAATCAGGTATCCGGACGGTATGTGCACATTTGGCCTTCTAGAGCTTTTAAAAGATATGTAAGTGGAGAAGGAAAGTAAAGATCTGATAACTTATCAAATATCTTTTTTTTTTTTTTTTTTTTTTTTTTTCTTCTTTTTTTTTGATAATACATGTTTATTTAAAATCTGTACAATAAAGTACAATAATTAATTGTGCAAGTAAATGAATACATATCACTGTAAAACAGAATATGGAAGGAGCCAAACATTATCGACACTTCCTATTATATCTTAATATTTTATTTTTGGTGTCTTTAACCGCTGTTAGTGTAGCTGGTCTCGGGGCCAAAGTCTCTTAAGCCTCCTGGGAAGGTTTTTAGGATGGGTCTGGGTGGAAAGGGATTTACCTCTAGGATTTGGGTGGGATGACAACTTGGAATGAAAGGTTAGGAATCGGGATTTGGCGAGATCGTTTACGAAAGGAATATTAAGGTCGTTATGTAGGGTTTTGTTGGATACATAAAAGGGAGCGTTGACTATTCTACGAAGGATTTTGGATTGGAATGCTTGTATTCGTTGTATGTTTGAGTGTTTTGCTGTTCCCCATAATTCAAGTCCGTAAGTCCAGATAGGTCTGATTATAGTTTAGTAAATAGTGAGTTTGTTTTGTGTTGTAAGCTTTGAAGTAGGACCGAGTAGTCGTCGTAGGAGTCCATATCTCCTGTTTAGCTCTTGTCTTTTCAGTCGTCTGTGTGGATTCCATGTGAGTCTGCTGTCTAGTAGGAGTCCCAGGTAACGTACCACATTCGATGTTGGCAGTTGACTGCTGCATATGAATACAGGAGGGCAGACGCTCCTATTAAGTGTAAATGTAACATGGAAGCACTTTTCTGGGTTCACTTTAATTTTCCACAAGTTGCACCATTTCTCGGCAGACTCAAGGTGCTCCTGCGATTGTTGGGAAGCTATAGTGAGATCAGAGGAAGAGGAAAAGATGGCTGTATCATCGGCGTAGGTTGTTATATGTGTAGATGGGTGGGTAGGGATATCTGCCACATACACGAGGTAAAGGGCAGGTGAGGATATGGGTCGAGAGGAGGACAAGGTAGTACCAGACCTTGCTTGAAAGGAACGATTCGAGAGGTAGGATTTTTTTTTTTTTTTTTTTTATTGTTTGGAAGGGTGTATTCAACCGCGGGAGGTCATGGGCACCCAACAGAGGAAGGAGTTTCTTAAATCAATGTAAATATACTCTTTAAAGTTGATTATATGGAAAATGAAGAATTGAAATCAGGAAGGGAAAAATAATTTAAAAAAAAAAATCTAAAAGCCTTCCACCCACATCGCGGAACGGACACCGTCCGAGCCCAGAACCACCGCGACACCGCTGCACTGCTCTCCTTGTAAAAATGCTTCATGAGGGGAAACTTAATCATGCAAGGCTCTACAGGGAGTTGTGCTCGCCCCCTCCCCCGGGAGAGCGTCCACAATCTCCAGAGCCCGGGACTGTGACAGTCCAGAGAGTACAGCGATGCCACGGCAGGACCGAACCCGGCGGAACCCAGGCCACAGATAGGGAGAGAAGCTACACCTCACCGAAGAGACATTGTAAATATTTCTGTTTCGCATTTACAAAACTAAATTATTTATGAAAGTTAGTATTTTTGCTGGAGTCAATTGAGTATTCTATATATAATTTTCTTTACTTGTTGTTTAGAAAAAATATAAGTAAATAAATAATTAGAAAATGAAAATAAATAAAGGTGAGGTGAGAAGAACGATCCGAAGCAGAGGAGCAGAGGACAGCCGAGGACCCAGCACTAGCTCTCTCTTGGAGTCTATGTTGAGACTCTTACAGGCATGAGTCGTGGGATGTGCTGGGTTTACACAGCATGGCTTCCTTAGTACCCACCACATCCCACCATGGCTGGGACCGCTCTGGTCTAGAGGCCGATGCAAAGCCCCCGGACGCCACCACACCCCCACCCCGAATCGCTCCTCATTCAAACTAATTTTATATTGAAATCCAAATTACTAAAGCTATAAATTATCGAATAAACCAGTTGATTTTAAGAATTTTATCAATTTTGTTAAATTTGTTGAATCATTGCCTATAATTTCATCAATTGTTGTCCCTAGTTGATTTAATTCTCTTTCCATGGCGTATGATTGGCAGTCTAGAAGAATATGCTTGACTGTTATGATTGTGCCACAAACTTCACACATCGGTGGATCTTCCCTTGACATTAGATATGAGTGAGTAACTTTCGTGTGGCCTATACGAAGACGGGTTATAACAATTTCCTCCCTTCTCGTCCGGCGCACCGATGACCTCCACGATTGGACACTAGATTTAAGTTGCCTCAATTTATTATCAGTGATTGTAAACCATTTCTTTTCCCATGGTTCCCATGTCTTCCGTTTTACGGATAAGACAAAATCATTGAATGTGATAGTTCGAACACGAGTCCCTTCTCTAATGGCTCTTTTCGCTAAACAATCAACTTCCTCGTTTTCCTTTATACCGGAGTGGCTGGGAATCCAGCAGAATGTGACTTCGCAGTTATTTTTAATGAGGGACACAAGAGAAGTGAATATATCTACAATTACTGGGTGCTTAGAATAGGAATTTTGTAATGCTAGAAGAGCAGAAAGAGAGTCAGAAAAAACAGTTAATTTAGATTTTTGAGGGGTTACGGTATTGAGGGCTTTGGATATGGCAACTAATTCCGCGGTGAAGATGGATGCTTCAGGGGGTAAAGAGAACATTCCTGAACCACTGTCGGACAAAAATGCTGCACCAACACCATCATCGCTTTTAGAACCGTCGGTAAAAACTACAGAAGAGGAAGGCATTTCGCTACGAATCTTATTATATTCATGTAAGAAGATTTGTTGAATCGTTTGCTTCTTAATGAACTTAGTTAAAGAAAGATTCATTGTAACAGGAGGCAGAGTCCAGGGTGCTTCATTATAAGGTATTTCCGGTAGGATTGGAGGGTTTTCTAAGAGATTTAGGCTTTGAAGGAGATCCTGAATTCTGATAGTGAAA
Organism: Gonocerus acuteangulatus; assembly: GCA_946811695.1. NCBI lineage: Eukaryota > Metazoa > Arthropoda > Insecta > Hemiptera > Coreidae > Gonocerus > Gonocerus acuteangulatus. The sequence continues at coordinate 44,065,982 of OX328130.1, read as the reverse complement.
GGTTTTCTTCTATTTCTGTAGTTTTGTATATTATTGAGGTTCGAAAAACATTCATTAAGCGGGTGGGAAGGATTGGCTTTTATAGATATATAATAATTAAGAGATAGCTGGTTTCTACGTGTTTCAAGGGGATGTTCTCCAGATTCCGCGTAAAGACTCAGCACGGGGCTGGAACGGAAAGCTCCGGTAGCAATTCTAATACCAGAATGGTGAATGGTGTCTATCATTTGTAGAGTTTTCGGAGAGGCAGAGCCATAGGCCATGCATCCATAGTCTAACTTGGATCTGATAAGGCTTCGATAGAGCATGAGCATACTCGTTCGATCGCCTCCCCAAGATGTATTTGCTAACATTTTAAGTATATTCATTGACTGCAAACATTTATCTTTTAGAGTTTTTAGATGTGAGCACCAATTTAGATTGCGGTCAAAGATTAGGCCCAAAAATTCTGCATTTTGATTATTCTTAATCAAAATGTTATTTATGTAGAGTGAAGGTGGATCGTTGACTTTACGAGGGGTAAATAGGACGGATACAGTCTTTGTAGAGGAGATCTGAAACCCATGCTCATTGAACCATTCATTCATTACATTTAAAGCAGACTGTATTTTATTCTGAAGTTTTTCTGTGCTTCGATCAGATGAATATAAAACGAGATCATCTGCATAGAGCATACCTTCTACCGGAGGTTGTATAATCTGCAGGACACGATTGATGGCGACGGAGAAGAGAAGAGGACTCATGACGCTTCCCTGCGGTACACCGTTTGCTTGAATAAATTCTTCCGACATTACTGTTCCGTTCCGAATTTTATATGATCGGTTTGTTAAAAAATTCTGGATAAATGTTAGAATATAACCTCGTATTCCGATTTCATTTAAACAGTCTAAGATATACCTTCTCCAAACGGTGTCAAACGCATTTTTAATGTCCACAAAAACAGCTAGTAGTTTTCTCTTTTTCCTAAAAGCCTCTCGAATTTCTACCTCGAGCTTTACCAAGTTGTCCCGCGTGCTTCTACCTCGTCGAAAACCACTCTGCCACTTAGCCTGCAAACCTTTACTTTCCAAATACCAGTGCAGGCGATTGACTATTACTTTTTCAAATAGTTTGCACAGGGAACTTGTCAATGAAATTACTCGGTAACTAGATGCATGGAAAGGGGGTTGGTTTTTTTTGGGGATCGGAATTGAAATTGATTTGGTCCAAAGCTCGGGAATTATACCGGTCTGAAAAATTTTATTATAATATTTTAATATAATGATTTTATTTTCCACTGTTAGATGTTTTATCATTCCGATGCAAATATTATCCGGACCGGGAGAGGTATCTTTGCGAGTTTTGAGGGCTTCTTCAAGTTCTATGAACGAAAAGGGGAGATTTAAAGGGTCAAGAGGATCTATGTGTATATATATTGGTTGGGATTCTTTTGCTTGTTTGATCTGAAGGAACTGTGGACTGTAATTTGAATCGGAGGAAATGGTTTCATAAAATTGGCCGAGATGGTTCGCTATTTGGAGAGGATCTGTTAGAATTTCGTTTGGAGTTTTAATAATATTAAAAGGATGTTTGCTACTTTTGTAACGGCCTATTATTTTTCTGACTGTATTCCAAATATCTGAGGGGGGTGTGTGTATATTAATATTAGAGACAAAATTCCTCCAGCAATCCCTCTTTTGTGTCCTAATTGTAAATCGCGCTTGTTTTCTGCTGTTAATGTACTCTTCTAAATGCATAGAACATGGATGTTTCTTAAATTTTTTAAGGCATTTTTTCCTTTTCTTAACAGCAGAAGCACAATCTTCGTTCCACCATGGAACTAGGACTCTATTACTACGAGGTTTTGTTTTTGGAATTGCCATCTCAGCTGAGGATAATATTACGCTATTAATTTCGTTTGTCAAAATGTTTATACAGCGGCTATTTATGTTTACACAAGTAAGATCGGTATTTGTTTTATATTTATCCCAATCGGCTTCTTCCGTCTTCCAGCGAGGTAAACGTGACTGGAGAGGATTTCTTTCCAGAAAATTTATTAGAATCGGAAAATGGTCCGACCCATAAAGGTTTTTTTTTTTTTTTTTTTTTTTTTTTTTTTTTTTTTTTTTTTTTTTTTTTTTTTTTTTTTTTTTCCAAATTTATTTATTTATTTAAAAGAATATTACAATCTGTTCCTGATACCAGATACACTTTAAGCGATTAATCTAAGTTGTTACAATATTTAGGACACAATTTTGCAATATAGGAAAAAACAAAATGAAATAAAACCTATTCATAATTAATAAAAGAATCACACCATAACAAGTGTTAACAATAGTACAATACATAAAGAAAAAAAAAATATGCTGCTAGATGTAAAAAATATGTTACATACAAAACAAAATAAAATGAAATATGATACACAGGTAACTTACTGATTACAACTTATAAATATTTTAAGAATATGTGTTTCGGCCTTTTATGGACATATCTTTTTAATGAATTTTTATTATAATTTCCTAAATTCTTAATTAAATGATTTTTATTTAATTTGCATCTGTAAAAAAAGAACTTTTTGGCCAGGTTACGAATAAAGGTTTTTAAGCTTATAATATTAGCTAGCGAATGAAGTTTATTAATTTTTGTATAAATCGGTTGGTTAGTTATTATTCGGAGGCATTTATTTTGAATTATTTGAATTTTTTTATAATTGTAATTCGAAGTGTAGCTCCAGACTGGACAAGCATAGGTGAGTATTGGTCGAATGCATAGCTTGTAAATTAGAGTTTTGTTCTGTTTGGAAAGTGTGGATTGTCTATTGAAGTATGGATACATAGTAAACATTGCCTTTATTGCTTTGTTACAAGTATTGTTTACATGATCGGTGAATGTTAATCCTCTATCCAGGTGTAATCCTAAATACTTTACACTATCTCTGCATGATAGTTCAGTACCGTTCCGCATTCTAATGGGTGAACAATCACGCGGCCGTCTCTTAGTAAAAATTATGAATTCAGTTTTGTCTAAATTAATTTTTATTTTCCACTTCGAATAGTGCCTTGAGATTTTGGTGAGAGCCTCGGTAAGCCTGTTTCTTATTGTGTCTATCCTGTAAGAGGATGAAGAGAATGCTACGTCATCGGCATATAGATAGGTATGTACATTCTTGGTGTTGGGCAGATCATTTATATAGATATTATAGAGTATCGGTGAGAGTACGGAACCTTGAGGTAATCCAGCCGCGGGGAATTTAGCTAAAGATTCGGTATTATTTATCTGAACTGTAAAAGATCTACCAGTGATAAAGGAGTGAATCAGAAGAATTAAATGAGTTGGAAACCTATATTGATTTAGTTTAAATATTAGGCCTTGATGCCAAACAGTATCAAATGCTTTTTCGGCATCTATTGTTATCAGACCAGTGTGTTTTTTATTGTTAAATTCTCCAGTTATGTGATCTACTAGTCGGCATAATTGAGCTGTCGTCGAGTGTTTACTTCGGAATCCAAATTGGTCATTTCTTAATATGTTGTTTTTTAAGATGAACTTGTCTAATCTTTTTAATATTATTTTTTCTGTGATTTTACTTAGTATATTTAATAAACTTATGGGCCGATAATTTTGAACTAATTTATTATCTTTACCAGGTTTTGCTATGGGGATTATTTTAGAGTCTTTCCAAGAGTTAGGGAAGTATTTAAGTTGCAGGACTTTATTAATTATATTAACTAGTTCCACTATTGCTTTATGGGGTAATTGTTTTATGAATACCACGGGTATATTATCTTTGCCGGGAGATTTCTTTTTCAAAGATTTTATGATTTTTCTTACTTCATAGATGTTAGTTAATTCATTGATGGGAGTGATAGCTGTATTACAATTGTCGTTTATGTATTTGTCCGAAAATTTGTTAATTCTGTTTGTGTGATTCCTTGTACCTAGCCCTATATTTTGGAAATGTATTTTAATAAAGTGTTGAGCCAGTAGATTCGCTTTATCATTATCCTCGTACGCGATTATTTGATCTTGATGTAAAGGGGGGATTTTACAGAATTTTTTCGTAAAGTTTTTATGGACATTCCAAAGGTTTTTGTTTGGCTTTAATTTAGATAGGAACTTGTTCCAGGTTTTATTTCTGATCTGTTGGAGATAATTGTTGAGAAAACTGGCTATTGCCGAATGTATTGATTGATACAGTGGATTTCTAGTTCTTTGGAATAATCGTCTAAACTTAGTTTTTAGTTTTGTAATTATATCTACAATTCTGTTATTTTTAAATGAATTTACTTTATCATTACTAAATCGTATAGGAGTGGATTTAGTAATTGCTTCTTTGATCAGACTGGTAAATTTTAAAACGTTTTGTTCTAATTCAAGCGGGTTACTTGGAGCGCTAGGTGGGTACATGGAATCAGTAATATATTTCTTATAAATGCACCAATTAGTATTTTTATAGTCCAGAGAACTTTTATAGCAATTTACACTATATTTTTTACTTAAACAATATATTATTGCATTATGATCCGAACTTAAGCTAGGATCAGATATTACTTGTGAGATGCTTGTTACATTTTTTGTCAAGACAAAGTCTATTACACTGGGTTTTTTCCTAGGGTCTTTTGGAATATGTGTTGGCTCTTGGGGGGCTAGAATTTTGATATTGTTGTCAATAATAAAGTCTAAAAGAATTTTGCCGTTTTTGTTTTGAGAGTAGCAGTTCCATGCTACATGTTTACAATTTAAGTCGCACATTAATAGTATTTTAGAACTTAAACTAAAGAGGATTTTTAAGTCTGATTGGTAGAGTATCTTACTTGGGGGTAAATATCCACATATAACTGTAGTTTTTTCACCATTAATAATCATCTGTAAGGCCACGGCTTCGATATTTTTGGTTTTTGGTATGTTTAATGAGTAATGTTTAATATTCTTATTTATCATTATTGCAACTCCTCCTCCATTTCGGTTCCTATCATTTCTGTATACAGCAAAATTTTTAAACTTAAGTTGCACGGAGCTGTCTAATTTGCTCTCACTTAAACCAACTATTTGCACATTATTTTCATTTATATAGTAATCAAGAATATTTCTTTTGTTAATTATAGAATTGCAATTCCAGAATAATGCATGAATGTAACTTGAACTAGTCGTCATTAGTAAATAAATCTATGGCTGCTTCTAGTAATATTCCTATTTTAGATATCATATCATCAGCATTTGAAAATTTATGCATTATTATTTTGGCCTTACTTATTACCTTAAACAAATTAAAATTTTTGAACATATTTTTTATTTCACTAAAAAAGTTTTGAAAGTTACCAGTGCTGGTGTTTTGGGAACTGCTCCTTGCCTGGTTGAATCCTGGGATCTGCCTTGTTCTAGGTAGTTCTGGAAACTCCTCCCTGTTCAGTTTGAAGTTAACAGGTTTTCTTTGAGACCGAGATTTCCTAGATTCCTTGATATTGATTTGTTCTTGGATTTTGGTGCATCTTGCGTCGTTTGCTGCATGATTTCCTTTGCAATTGCTACACTTCAGTTGTGTTGGTAATTTATTCGTACATATTTTCGAGTCGTGTTCTTCTGAGCAGAAAACACATTTTGCTTTGCGATAGCAGTTGCTAGCAACGTGTTGGAATGACTGGCAATGATAGCACTGAGTGACAATGGATTTATTTTTATATTTTTCCCATCTAACTGCACAATAACAGATTTTACTAATAAAGTTCAATTTTTTGAGTTCATCTCTGCTTTTAAGTGTAATTCTGTATACAGGTAACTTAATGGAACCATTTTCTGTTTTTTTCTCAAATTGTATGATTTTCTCAATTTCTACTTTATCTTTGAGATCAGTTTGTATTTCATTAGGTGTGATGGACGATGGCAATCCCTTCACACTCACGTTAGGTTTTTGTTCCTCTTTAATAGTGTAGGTGTGAAATAGGAACTTATTGTCTACAAATAAGTTTTTAAGAGATTTGTAATCTTCCGTGCACGTTGTGTAAAACAGTATACGGTTAGGTTTAGTTTTTATCGTGAAATCTTTTTTTAGAATTGGCTTAATGATTTTATTTATGGTCGTATTAAAGTTACCTAAGTCGGTGTACAACACTAGAGGTGGTAGTTTTGAAGGCTTCTCACTTGAAGTGCTTTCTTCGTCTATATCTTCCTGGGTTAACTCCATTCCATCATCACTGTATAATATACTATACTTATTTGAAGTAGTAACATTATAGGATGTATCTTCAGAGTTTTCTGTTCTGATTTTCTTCTTCTTTGGTGAATTTCCTTGCGCCATATGGCTGGTGCCTGTAGAGGCTGGCCTAAGTCCACTAATCCCCGGGAGAGAATTCACGTCCATACTCCATCGAGTTTAGACAAGGACGACCCATAAAGGTCGTCCATGGTGAACCAAGTGCATCTAGGGAGAAGGGAAGGGCTAACTAAAGAAAGGTCGATGGAAGATAGAGTTCCTGTGGAGCTGCAAAGATGGGTCGGCGAAGAATCATTCAAGACACCTAATTGAGAGGAGTTAAGAAAAGACTCAACTATACGCCCTCTGGTATCTGTTGTATCTGAGAAGCAAACACCACTATGACTATTAAAGTCTCCAAGTAAGAAAAGAGGAGATGGAAGTTGAGCAACAAGATTTACTAATTGGTTCTCATCAAAAGGTTGTCCTGGAGGTAAATAAATGGAGCATAATGTAAATGACTGGTGAGAGTATATTTTGACAGCAACAGCTTGCAAATCCGATACCAATGGAACCTCAGTGCAAGGAATATCATGACTGACAAGAACACTAACACCACCACTAGCAATAAGTCCATGACAATAATCTTTCCGGAAGTGACTATAACCATTAAGGGTGAAATTGCTAGTTTCCTTCAGATGCGTCTCCTGCAGACAGATTAAAGGGCAATATTTTTCCCTTAATATTGATAATAGATCTGCTTTGTGAAAATGTAAACCATTAATGTTCCATTGCAGAATGGTCATGGTGTGTGCTTAGAATAAATTAATACAAGTTTAACATGTGGAAACAGTGGGAAAATATGAAGATCACAATTAAGATGTAGAATATTTAAACTAACAAAGTATTGGAGTTTGAAAAGTTGGTAGAACAAAATAATATTTAAACAAAAATCTTCATTTGTATATATAAGTAAATAATTATCGGAGGATATTTTTAAACTATTTGTGTTAATGAAATAAGATTTGAATGGTGATGAAATTTGATTTTCATTGAAAAATAGATTTTTATGAAAGAACAACAATGAAAAAAAAATACTGTGCATTTGTGTGTCCATATTAAGGGCAAGTGTACAAAATTTAATGAATAATTATATAAAATACGGATCAAATTCATTTTTTTGTTGTTTTGTTTTTGTATCTATTACGAATTTTGGGATTCAGATCCCCGTCATCCACAAGAGAGGATGTTGGAGAGCCACATGTCGAAGGAGTAGAATTCTGGGAAGGAGGTCTAGTCCTTTTATCTCCTATTTTTGGAAGGGGTAGTTGGCTTGATTGAGTAATATTCTGTTTAGGGTCAGGAATTATTGATATTTCCAATGTGTTTGATAATTTTTGGTTAGAAGGAATTTTAGATTTATTTTTATTTCCAGATTTATCTTTAACTAATTGGGGAGATTTATTACCTATTGATGATTCTAAATAATTATTTTTTTCAGCAAGAGATTGCACGAGACATGTCAGTTTTTCGAATTGTTCCAGGAGTACATTTTTAGTTGGTAATGCTGAGGCGACCTCCGAGTAACTATGAGAGGTACTAGGATGAACCTGTACTCTAGGCTGGAGGGATTTATCTGCTTGGAAATAGGATACTTTATGCTTTCTTCTGTATTCCTCTATCTGTTTTTCTTTTTTATATATCGGACATGAGGAGAACCAGGCAGGATGGGGACCCGTACAATGGAGGCACTTCGCCTCACATTCTCCCTCGTGCTTTGCAAATCCACATCGACCGCACAGGGAAACTGGTTCTCTGCACTGACGTTTTCCATGCCGATATCCATAACAATTAAAACATATTAGTGGTCTATAATACGGAATGACTCGTACACTTAAAAAATCTAAAACTATTTTTTCAGGTAGATCGGACCGATTAAATGTCAGAATGATAGATGGAGTTGGAATTTTTGAACCGTTTATCGTTTTAAATATTCTCTTAACTTCGACTACATTTTGTTTGGCTAATTCTTCCTTAAGCTCATCCTCTGTACAATGAAGAAATTCATCGCAAGTGATGACTCCTTTAGAAAAATTTAGCGATCGATGTAATGAAAATTGAATATCATAATTTTCATAGGATTTAATTTTTCCCAGATTAATGAAATCTTTTTCGTTTGAAATTTCCAAAATTATTATACCTGATTTCAAAAATTTAACATTTATTTGAGGGCCAAAACTTTTAATGAATCTACAAATTTTAAAAGGACTGAAATCGCGAAAGGTTTTCTTTTCTCTATTAGGGGCTAAGGTCATAACAAGAAATTTTTTTGTCCACCGACCGGGTGGTAACTCAAATTTAAAGCTATTTATTGAAGAAACCCCGGGATCTGGGGGTTTAGGTTCTATAATTATATTATTTTCCATATCCATGGAGTAAGATGTACTTTATATTAACAAGACTAAAATAAATTAAATATAAATACAAGAAAAATGATGAAAATCAAAAAGAAAATGAATTGTTTATAATCTAAAGTCTACTCCCTGAGTGAAGAAGCTGAAGAAACAATTGAAGGCAGCCTCCTGTCCCAACAATGGAGCTGGCTCCTCCTCTAGCTTCAGGTTAGCAAACTTCAATATGAAATATCTTCCCTCATAGGCTATTACTAGGTGAAAAAACTACATAAACTTGATCTGAACACTTAAATGAAACTATTCTTAATAAATATTAAAAGAAATTTAAAGAAAAAACCACTTAAAATTGAAAAAAAGGAGCACTGAAAATTAGTAAGCGTCACTTGCAACCAGGGCCAAACAGCTGACTGAGAGGTAGGATTGAAGGATGAGATAGTATGTGTGAGGTAAAATACTCTTTACTTTGTATAACAACCCCGGGTGCCAAACCCGATCGAACGCTTGGGCGACGTCGAGGAAGGCACTCGTGCAGTAGTTTTTACATTCAAGCGCGTAGGATATTGTGTCAACAACGCTAAAGCATTGTTGAATAGTGGAGTGCAGGGAACGGAAACCGAACTGGTGGTCAGGAATGGAATTGGAGGATGCAACGATGAGAAGGATTCTCTTCAGAAAAAGTTTTTCAAAAATTTTGGACGTGATTGGGAGTAAGCTTATGGGGCGGTAAGAGGATGGGGTATTTAGAGATTTTTGAGGTTCTGGGATAAGAATTATCACATATCTTTAAGGAAAGTTTTATAGAAATGTTCTGACGTATCAAAAACTATTGAGAATGCAAAATTCGGCTATTTGCAATAGATTATAGCGGTTGTCCCACAAAAAAGACGGCATATTGAGAGCGGTCAGCCAGAGCTGTGTTATGTATGCGTAATGCTGTATAAGAAGTAGACCCCCCCCCCCGAGAACTAGGAATTGTTTCCGAGCAGCTGAATGGGCACTAAAAGCCACACTTTGGTTTTTGTGGACCAAGTACCGTCGGCTGACATTGTGGATCGATCTGCCTGCATCTGTTGCACAGTGGCTGCTGCTTATTTGAAAAGTTCTCCAGTCCTAACGGTACTCCGCGCAACTCTCATTGCCCAACTCTAGATAGTTATTAGCTCTTCACTACAATCGTTAGCTACTATCATCCAAATTCTCCGATTTTGGTGAGAACTGACTATAAATTTGTAATAAAAAAATATGTTTTTATACTATACACTTTATATGATTATTCGAAATGTTAGCTCAAAAAGTACATATCCGTTTAAGATAGTTGTCAGTAAAACTACAATATCAATTGTATTCATCAATTATGAAATTTATTAAAATAATAGTGTTACCATAGCACAACTATTGTATAATTCAGAGATAGAGAGAGAGAGAGAGAAAAAGGAAGAGAGAGATTAAGAAATTTTGTAATTTTAATTAGATATTATTCCCTTTTTGTGAGGTTGGCAGGCCTGGAAGTAGCGTGTTTAAGTCATGTTAATAATGCAGTAGTTGTCAGTGAATTAGCTAGATTGCTCCTGTGTATCGCATTGTTGGAACAAAAATAGCAGTCGCCACTTAGGATCGCCTTAATTACTTAGTGATTCACTGTGATACTGACGTACTAGATATTCAGCTGTGAACTGAGTCGATGCAGAAGACAATTTTAGTTCTATGGCCTCGGTGAGTATTTATGGAACGGTATAGTAGAAAATAAATGTCAGTGACATACTCATGTTTTAGAATATTTTTTTCTATTACACATAAATAATTCTAAGGATTTAGATGGAGTCGATTCCCTTTTTCTGATTGAAAAAAGTTGTGTTTTTTTTAGAAAAAAAAGAAAGAAAAAAAGTGGCCCTTTAAAATTAAATTACGAGTGAGGAAGAACTTCGTGGAATTGATGAAATAATGTACAACTTTTTAAAAGTTGATACATGGAATATTTTGGCAAAATAAATACTTATTTTTAATTTCAAAGAGGAAGTCAGATTTGTTTTAGCACATTATAAAACCCCTAAATTCAAATTTTGGGAAGATCCCAAAAATAAAAAAACAATTTTTTTAAAAATGTGGTTAAAGTTTACAAAAACCTAACTATATTTCAAAGAAAATTTTACCGATTCAAAAAAAAAAAAAAAAAAAAAAAAATTGGAAGGCTCATAAAGGCTCCAATCTTATACATTTTCTCCCAATCGGAATGTTTCTACTTTTAGTTTTAATTTTATTTTGAGAAACATGTCGACTATTCTTATCATTATTCTGACATAATACAATAGTTATTTATATTGATAGAAAAACGAACCCTAGGACGTAAAAAATTATTTGAAGGAGATATATGGAATTTCAAAATGTCATATACATTTTTGGCTTACAAAATTTTAGGCTCTTCCGGAAATATTATTTTTTGTTTTTTAATAATATTTATCACATTAGGGTTTAGGGACACCTAAATCAGAAGGAAAAAGTTATTTTAACCAAGATTCGTGAGGATGCAGTTTACTTCCTCACTTGTTATTCAATTCACATATGGTGTTCTCATATGTCTTCTAAAGAAACTTATTAAAAGGTCCTCTTCACCTTTTAATATAAAAAGCTAATAATTAGCTTTATAATTATTATAAAGCAGCAAAAATGATTTTTATTTGAGAAAAAATGCCTCTTCGTAGTTTAAATCAATATTGAAATTGGAGACCCGATGGCCGTGAGGGTTAAGGCGTGAGCATTTAACACTCCGTGCCAAAGGTCGCGGGTTCGATTCCCACTAAGGGTGGTGGCTTTTCTTTCGAAAAAAGAAAAGACATCACCCCTATCCAGGCTAGAAAAGAGTGGTAACCTATAGATAACCCGTCCTAAAATTCGTAGTTAATGTTAAAATTTAAATGATAATAATATTGACAAGAATTAACAATGCCTATTGTATTAAAATCTTTGTTATATCTGACGAACCGCCTAAGTAGCCTATATCGCACTAGTATTTCTAAAGTGACACAACTCAAAACTTGGTCATAGTTACGACTGTGAAAGACATGGTAAATATATCTTCATCAACCATCAAGGCCCCCTACCTAGGCAAGAGTGACACGTTTTTAGTTGTTTTATTTTGCGTTATGTCACTTTAGAAATACTAGTGCGATATGTATAATTAAAAAAATAATGAACATACTTGAATCACATTTCTTTATATTTATGCATGCCCGGTGGCGTGAGCACTTAAAACTCTGTGCCAAGGGTCGTGGGTTCAATTCCCACTATAGAGTGGAGGCTTTCTTTAGAAAAAAGAAAAGTCATTAGCCTATCCTGACTAGAAATGGGCGGTAACCTATAGATAACCCGTCCTAAAATTTGTAGTTAATAATAATGGACGTTAAAATTTAAATAATAATTATATTTATAAATTTAAATGGATTTAAGTGGTATACTTATTTATTTTGGTTGCGGTGTTAACTGTAAACTGCAAATGTTTTTCATGCTTTCCAATTAGCTTTTTAATAAAAAATACATAAATCTCAGATTAATATTTCAAAGCATCCTTTAAAGTCTTGTCTACTAAGCATTTTTAACATGCATTAACATTTTTAGGTTACCACCCTTTTCTGGGATAGGGCTGACGCCTTTTCTTTCATTTTTTTTTTAATTGTTATAATATTTGCTGAATAAAAACTACCCATTGAAGCACGTGACTAGCATACCGAATACTTTAATTGTTGTGAATTGATTTACAGGCAAAAACTGCAGGTTTCTGCATTTAGATGATATTGTACAGGAGAATTCACCATTAGATAGGAGGTCAAGATGTCGGATGCAACCAGCTGTCCCTAGCTAATTCATGGGCTATCTGATTCGAAGCCGATATTGGAATCCCTCTGTTGATTCATGCCGGACGTAGATTCCCGTGTTCGGTGTAAATCCTCTTATCGGCCTCTAGATTTCATCGATATTGGTGGTATACCCTGGAGCTCTCGGCTCATGAACGCCGGGAGGGCCTGCATTTACGGCTGGAAGAATGCACTCGGCATTGGGGCGGTGTTTACAAATGTTTTCTTTAAGCGGGAGCTACGTAACTTAAGGGGCAATACTGTCTGGTGGTCAAAATCAAAGTAATTTTCTCCAATTTGTGGATCACAAATGAATCAATATTTTTCAATTCACAATGTTACGTTTTATAGGGGACGTTAAACTCCCCCCCCCCCAAAAAAAAGTTTCAATTCGTTAACAACAAAATGGCGGCGATGTCTGACGAACAGGAATCCTCTTTTTTCATAGGCGATAGTCTGCAGGCTGCAATTTTTAATCTCGATTCAAAAACTACAATTATTTTGGAAGAAGAAGGTTAAATCTAGTTAAATATGGAGGATTTTTAAGAAATATAAATCTTTTCGAAAATGGTGAACAAATCTTCATCTTCTTCAAAATGGTTTTAAAGAGCGCATGCACGCCTAGGCAGCATGCGCTGCTAGGACGATAACAGGTCAGCTATTACTGTACTACATAAATTTCATAATATTATATTTATTTATGGTTTATTTCAAATATGATGGCAGACCTTAAATTACTAAAAATAAACTGTGATTTTGTCCCTCATGGAGTTTAAGCTATACCCGGTGATGATCGCCACGAGGTAATAATATCCCGAACTCTTGCACAGCCTCCTCACCCATCAGCATCCCCAGTCAGAACACTTCTTGGTAATGCTCGCAAATAAAATGGGTATTTCCAAATTACATCTTGGAAATATAAATTTTTAAATTATAACGTAGATTTAATATCGATAACGAACTTAAACCTGTACTGGTTAAACTCCTGTTACTGGTAACCTATAGATAACAGGCTATCTCTAGGTTATCTGTTTCTTTACACTAGTCGGTAGCGCCCCAGTGTCAAGAAACATTATACTTTGATTACTTATCAATTGATGAATAACTTCTAGTATGACAGGGAAATGCACGAAATTATATAGTAGCGTTAATTTTGATGATACATTATTCAACGTAAAAAAAATAACTACGTATCTGTCGTGACAAAGCACGGGTATGCAGCTAGTAAATAAATGAAATGGAAAAGAACGAATGTTCCTTTCCAAATCCCTGAATTATTCTTTTTGAACTCACTGATTTCTATCCATGAAAAGATTTATCCCAGAATAAAACCGGTCTTTCTCTAGTAAATCTTCTTTCGTGATAATCATCTTATCTCGATTCGGTTCATTGCTTCTTAAATCGATGGTTTCGATATGTCTTCAATCCTTAAGATTGGTATGATATTTTATATCTAAAGATAACTGCCATTTGAAAAAGTATGTTCTCTCTAGTTAGACGGACTTCTATTTTCAGTTTCTCACAATTCTTATAAACAAACAAACAAAAACTTTTTTGAACTATTTGATAACTATGTTCGTTTGTATAAGATATAGCCGGTTATAGAGGAATGCTGCAACATTCAGTAGAAATGTAGGGAACAGATGAATTATTGTGAAAAAGTTTTCGCTTTGGAGAAATTCTGATCCGTTAGTATGGTACACCTGCTGATAAGGAAAGGCTTTATCACTAAGCGGAATTCAATATTAGGAATAGTAATGTCATTTTTCAGCATCGATCTTGGGCGACAATGGCCACCTCTACCATTCCTATCTCTCCTTTATTACACTTCCTTCGTTTTATGAATGAAGTTATACTCATTTTACCAGGATATTTCTTTTTATGAATGTGTAGAGTGCCGACTTAAAAACCTGCGATTATAACTATAAAATTTGATCTTGTCAACGTATATATTGTATAAGATCGCCCAGAAGAGTTAAGTAGAATATGTATATATTCAGGTGTATATGAATTCTATTGAAGGATGCCCTAATCTATGTACCATGTACTCTCATTATATATATTTATATATATATATATATATATATATATATATATATATTATCATATTACTTTATTGTAATTTTTCTTTCGACATGTTTCGTACTCTTTTGCCCCCATTCAGGGGCACAGTTGTTAGGAAGATCTTTACAAGGAGGGCAAAGCACAAAACATGTCAGGCGATTTAAATAGAAGTTTTCGATGTAAACGTATGTTTACCACTTCATCGGCTCCCTGCCTTTGAAAATAAATTAGAAAAAAGTAAATAAATATATATATATATGTATATATATAGGGTCATCTTGTAGATGAATTAATCTATTCTTTAGTTCTTTAGGCCGCACAGTGGGGCTAAACGACCTTTCGTGTTTCAAAAAAGGCAACAGCCTCTAAATCTAAACCGATTTCAATTCATTTTTCTAAATGAAAGCTAATAAAATTAATTGATTAGACATGGAAAAAATCAAAATCTATTTTCAAATCATTTTATTTCAATTAATATCATTGTTGAATTAAAATAAATTTAAGTTTTGAAGATGTCCGTCTGATTTTTTTCAAGTCTAATCAGGAATGTTGATCGGTATCAGTTGAATGTTTTTGTTCAAAGGTATCAGTGCTGATATATAAGTTAGATAAAAAATAAAATACTATTTTATGTTCAATTGTAAAAGTTCGTGAATTATTTACACATAATTTAATAAACAGGGAAAACCAAAACCAAAAATCTGGCTAGACAAAGTTGGTCGAAATTTTATTAGGTTTCATTTTAAAAAAGATGCATTGTAATCGGTGAAGATTAGAGGCTGTAGCCTTTTTTGAAACGCAAAATGTCGTTTGTCCCTACTGTGTGCCGGAAAGAAACCGGCTAGTGTCGTAGCTGTTGATTTCTGTACATGAACACAGTATAGGTATTGTTTGTCTTTTTTGACATGTTTATCAAAATAAGATGCATTTGATTTTAAAAGAAGAAGAACATCAAGAAAATAAAGAAAGTCATACAGACATTTTCAAATAAACGGTAAGGCCGCTCGTCCACTGGAACCGAAAAGCTGCGAAATGAATTTGTCCGAATCCGGACGAATACGCGCGAACAATCCAAACACGAGGCTCCATCATGGACCGCGTCCATTGGGTCCGTATCATTCGTCCGAACTGGTCCGTAGTGCGAACCGATCCCATCCTGCTGGGATTTATAGTTGCGAAAAGGCATGGTTGTAAATGGACTGAGAGTACGATCCTTCAAGTCTACTGAAAATTCGGACGAACACTGAGGCAATGGACGAGAGGCATTCGCACGAAGCCGTTCGTCCGAATTCGTTGCTTCGCAGTTCGCAGCTTTTCGGTTCCAGTGGACGACCGGCCTAAGAGACAGATGACGTATTTATTGTATTGCAGGAAAGCGCGGGTAGGTCAGCTAGTTGTTGTTTGTGTATGTACAATTAAGGTGTATAAAAGTATCTAAGACACAATTATAATATAGTATTAATGAAATTATATGAGGCCTCCTTACTCCTTTGACTGAGGAAAAATTGTATGCAATTAAATTTAAATTATACTAATAAAAGTCCTTCACGCAGGAGCTGCATAACTAAGCACTTTCCTCAGAAAACTTCATTTTCCCTCGCGGCGCCTTTGGGAACCTACGTCTGGCCAGCTAATTCCAATGAAAATGAGTTTAAAGTAAACCCTCCTTTCCAATCGACCGATTTACTTAATTTTTACAACAATTCTTTCTCATGAGATACGCATAACGTATACCGCGTTTCGTTACAATACAGCAGAAATTACGACCGGTATGAGCATATTAGTACTTTAGGTCCGGAGTAAACCCCCCCCCTCCAAATAACCCAATTTAGTTTATTTTTTAAAACCCATTTTCTGTTGATTACCACCACGAATACCGAGTTTCGTTGAAATATTAAAAAAATTACGGCTGGTAGTGGCATATTGGTAATGTGGGTCTGGAGTAAACCCACCTCCTAATTAACCGATTTAGTTTATTTTTACAACGTATGTCTCTCTTTAGTTCAACATAACGAATACCGAGTTTCGTTGAAATATAACAAAAACTACGGCTGGCAGGGGTTTGCTAATTGAACGCTATATACCACGTTTGGTGAAGAAAAAACAAAAACTGTGGCCGCTATCGAGTTAACAGACATGCCACCTTTTTAAATATCTATAACTCCTGGGAATCCAACAGTTCTGTATTTTTAGCACTTTCCTCCGAAGGGTTGGGTTGGGTTGGTAGTTTAAGGGCAGAAAACTGCTTGGTCATCTCCGCCCTCATTCCTCCGAAGGAAAGTAGCTATTGAGGTTGCACTTATGACGGAATTTTTTAAAAATTTCTTCAAATCTCCATCTATCCTACCTAGTATATATATATATATATATATATATATATATATATATATCTGGTGGCAACCAGACATAGTAGTCTTAGAAACATATGTACCATAGATCATTGCGTTACATTTATTTATCAAAGTATAATTAGAACTTCAGTTGAATTATAGCTAATTAGGGATCCTGTAGCAATTAAATATGTTAGTGAATGTAAGGGTATATGGATTGGAGTTGATACTGCAGTAAAAGGTAATAATTCACTCGTAGCTCGGCTCTAGATATATGTATGATTAATTATACCTGTAGGATAGATTGCAGTAAAGCTGCCAGATTGGCTGGCAATGCGCCAAGCTCTCCTGGTCTGCAATACAATATCTAGCCCTGACATTAGGGGGCAGTTTGGATTGGGTAACTCTTGCTCTTCTTCAGTCAGTTCTAACGTACTTACGGCTGTGGAATTGTATGGTGGTTTTGTATATAATTATTGTATAGATGTATTTCATAGATTTAAATGTATCAGTGCAGCTCTTTGCAGTATGCGCATATATTTTTTACTGTGTATTTTTGTTTTCGGGTAATAGTTGTTATATAGGTTATTATGGAAATATCGCTTCTTTTATACGTATAGGAACGTTTAATTTTTTTCTTAAAAATTCCTGTGGCGATTTTCTCGTTTTCGCTCCGATTTCAAGAAAAACGTAAAAAAAAACGTGTTGTTTTATATAAATCCCGATTGATCGCTTCAACGAAGCGTTATACGAGAAAACACCATAATACAAAAAATGTAACTTATTAAATTATCTATAAGATGAGTCCATGTTCAGCGTCTTAGCTTGAAAATTTTACGAGATAATCGTGCTACTTTTATAAATAATTTTTAAATTGCATGAAGAGAATTTATATTAAAAAAAAAGACATTTTAAATTATTTTCTTTCTTTTATTTTTAATTTTTTTATTCTTTTATTTATTTGAAGTCTATCGGTTTAAGTCTGGGACACCCATATATATAAATATATATATATATATATATATATATATATATATATATATATATATATATATATATATATATAATTTATAAATAACAGAAAAAATCAGTCCTGTGACGAAGCCAAATACTATAGAGGTATCTCACTTGTGACAATACAGCTCGCTGGGGACATAGTTTGGTAAGTAATATGCTCCGGCCGCCTGAGGTAACCATTAATGAATTAATTAAAGGCTGGGATGGCCTTGAGACGATCGGAGAGGCTGAATTCAACTCATGAACGAAGAAACTAGAAGATAAAAATCTACATTTTTTCTTCTAGTTTGCCTGACTTGAAGGCCATTCGTCGATGGTCTGTTTTATTTGTCGCAGTTTATTATCAGTCCTCACGATTGTAAAGTCTCATTTTTCACATTTTTCCAGGCCTAATACTAACTATAATTGCAGGTGCCTATTAAATGAGGGGTGAGCCTGGAGGCAGTTTAGAGGGCGGGGCGATTGTGACACTCGAATAACCATAGTAGAAGATCAAATAACTCTCTCTCTCTCTCTCTCTCTCTCTCTCTCTCTCTCTCTCTCTCTCTCTTTATATATATATATATATATATATATATATATATATATCATTTAACTAATCAAAATGATATATTGAAAGAGAAAGGGTCACAATTTTAATATATATATATATATATATATATATATATATATATATATATATATATATATATATATATATATATATATACATATATATATCGGAATCTTGGAATCGGTGCCATCCAAGAAAGTCAATGCACTGTATGAGTCAATGACATAGAAATCTTGATAGAAATAATTTTCTCGTTCCAAATTGTCCGTAGGTAGAAAACTTTACCAACTGGATTTATTTATTTTTCCTACATTTAAGAAGCCAGACAAAATAAATACAAGATTTGGATCTAATCTTGGATTGTTTATAATTTTCTTGAAATATAAATGCAATCCAGAATGTTTCCTTCTTTAGTATTCTCTCCGAAAATTATTCCATGAATATGCAAAACTTAATCAAAACTGAAACTAGGATCTTTATACTGTTCTAACAACAATCCTATTGAATAAGACAAACAATAGAATAGACAAGAATTAGATAAATCTAAGGAATTTAACCGAGTGATGCAGGTTCGAGTTGGGTCTGCAGCAGTTCTTTTATCTATGGGCCAGCTGATCCAGCTCCACCATGGAAGCTGGGTAGGGTGGCAAACTTGATGAAGATGCGTTGTAGAAAAGATCAAACAAAAAAACTATAAGGAGATTTTACTTTTGACCCTCAAATTTGTTTGTTATCACTAGAGACCGGATTGTCACATTTTTTTTTTTTTTTGCTTGCTTGAAAACGATCGGAGACATGCTATTTACACGAATTCAGGCATCCGGATTAACATATGTAAGTTTTATTTTGCACGTATTCCCACCAATGAAATGCTAGTTCGTTTGCCTCTATTGATATCAAATTTTAATTCCTGTAGTTATTAAAATTCTCAACTTTATAGACAGTAGGATTTAAATTCTGAATCCTAAAAATAAAATTATATATATATATATATATATATATATATATATATATATAATATTTCTTAAAAAAATAATCATAAATTTAATAATCTACTTAATACACGATATATAATAATTTCATACTGCTTTAAGTTATTTAGTACGGTTGATTCAAATTAGATCAGCATGGGTGTTCAATGTACTGCTCAGAACGTTGCAAGACTCTCGGCGTTACTGTAAACATAAAGACGTCCTCCTGTCTCATTCCGGTACTTACCTGTAACAAGATATTAGCAAGAGTTAGAAAAATTGATCAGAATATAGTAAATATTAATATTTACTGAATAATATAAAATTTATATTGGTAAAAAACGTATAATTTACTGAGTATTTTACACACAGACGAATTTATAACTTCATCAATATTTCGAAAGCTAATTCAACAATTTCAATATTTCGTTCAAACGTATCGGAGCACAGGTCAAACAATTGTAAATTAGTAAAAGTTTAAGTTTTTCGACTATTTTTTTCACCTGGTGCTCCGTATAGACTCCTTCATGTGCATTAGCTAGTACAGCAATAACTAAGAAAAATATAAACTATAAACAAAACTATGAAAACATATAAACCTAAGCAAGTATGTAGCGCAAGCGCTTTAGGAAAAGTTAGCAGACTTCAGACGGGCAACGGTATAAAACACGTAGAATTTATTTATTTAATAATTTAAATTTTAACGGACATTTATTATTGACAACGAAAAGGAATTATTTTTGCTAATTTTTTTTACGGCGCATCGCCAAATCTGGGCCATTAGCGCCGACATCCAGGGTGCAGCGAGGAATTTTCTTAACGAGCCCTGAGATGAGAAAATTCCTGCCGCCGCACAGTGGTCAAAAAGCGCTCAAAACTTGATTTTTTGAAGTATTTTCTCCGAACACTTTGGCCTTAAATATATGTTAAATACCTCCTGAGAGTGCCATTTCTTGATTTTTAGGCCCCCACCGTTGATAGCAGGAAGGTGGTTAATCATTGAAGTACTAGAAACGAAGAAAATTTCCCCAATCCTCATGTATCAAAATCGTTTGTCACGTTACTTGTCCTTCCGGATTCAAAATCCGTTTCTTGTTCAGACCGATAAGGTTGACGCATGTTTTTTTTTTTGTTTTAGAGGGATGTTCAAAGGACGAAAATAAAACATTCTTTTATTTTTCGAATCGTCATCATGGACGGGATGCTAAAAAAGTTAAAAAAAAAAAATACACGTATCAGATTCCCTTTGCCACATAGCTTTTGCGTCTCTCGGATTTCGGGCTTAAATTTTCCGTGGACATCTATAGAAAGACCCCAGGCCGAAATTAGCTGCATAAACCTGCCTACTTCGGTGCTAGAGGTGAACGAACTCGGTAAATGACTAAGAGACAGACGCGCGTTATCTCTATCTAAACAATGGAATCAAATCGAAGTCGAAAGATTTGTTTAAGCAGTACTCAAGTCAGTGTTGACTGGAAAATATGTCTGAGGTGATCCGAGTGAAAATTCGTCTCATAGTTGAAATATTGTTGAATTTAAACGACAAAAGTGTGCTTTGGCTTTGCAAGTATTTGACAGATCAATTTCCAATAGCCGATGACCATATTTCGTTGCTCCAACGGAAATTATCTCAAACTGTTGTGCTGAAATTTACAAAGAAAAGTGGGCTGAGATTGGACCAGATTAATTTTTTTAAAGAAAGAAATCGGGTTTGGCTCGATGAGTGTTTTTTCAATGGGCTCCACGGTCACCTGAGCCCAGCCAGCCTAGTGCAGTTCAGAGGCGGGGACCGACCACAAAAAGATTTTTCATGTGAGTGATTTATCAATTCCTTTATTGTGGTTATAATTCCCGTAAGTGTGCACAATTTCAGGTACCTATATAACTCAACAACATCAAAAGTTATTGAGTTTTGAGCGCTTTTTGACCACTGTGCGCCGGTGGGGATCGAACCCACCTACTCCCGCTTATGAATCTAAGGCGCTAGCGACTAGACCACGGGAGACCTCTTATTTTTGCTAATATTATATATTTTACTGAAGAAAACATATTATACTTATTATAACCAGCAGAATTAAGTTTTCCCCAAAATAAACGGACTCTTAAATGTATACGTATATTTAAAGGTTTCTGAGAACTTTACTTTTACCGTAATCTAACAGGTATTATACATTCCATATTAGAATTAAATGTAATATGAAGCTTTCGTTTCAAGAAAACATAAATTTCTGCAGAAAGGAATGCCTTTATAAGTGTGCATTAACGAAATTATTTGTAATTATCTCTAGTAGATTCAAATTCTAATTGGTTCATCTATTTAATGGAAAACAAAACACAATATGGCTCCATATTATTTTCGTTTTTCTAAAACAAATACTATGATTGTACGAACAACTAGTTTACTTCTTGCGTTGAAAAGAAAAAAAAATCATAAACAATAAATGATGTGAGATCATTCATAGAAGAACTACGTTCAATTTTTCGCTTCAGCCTGTGAAGAGTGTGCCATGACCGACACGTGTAGAATGCTAAGGAATCGATTCCAGAAAAAATCAATCATAGTCATTAGGACTAGCCGTCCTTGTCGCCATATTTATAGGACGATGCCCTACAGGAAGGATTGGAGGGTTCTGGTAATAGGGTACAAATATATATCCATGTATATATATATATTATGATTATTTATTATTATATATATATTATGATTATTTTATAGTCAAAACAAAAAGCTGACTTGCTGGAAGAGCGTCATCTTAGCGCGTTTCTATAACTTTCTTATTCCTAGAATCATTTGAAAAGTCTGAAATAAATGTGGTTAATATTTTATGAAAAATGATAACACCAACTCCAATTAAAAGTTAAAGAAAAATTATATTTCAGACACCATTAACTTACAATAACGGAAATTTCTCAGTCGGTCGCTGACTAAAGATCGAAATCACTATGATAAGCGATTTTTACAAATCTTTTTTTACTGGAAAAATAATATTAATTTTTAAATCAATTATAAAAAAAAAGACAAACAACAAAAAAATGGTGAAATCAAACACAAAGCAATGAAATGCTTTCGAAAGTAATGCACTTATTTCTTCGTTTAAGTTCGTCAACAATTCAGAACATTTTTTTAAAAAAATACCTCTATAGATCATCTTGAATTCCTCAAAGTGGCTTGATTATTGAATTACAATGGAGTCTCACTTATACCACTGTGAAGGGGAACGGTTTCGTATAAGTGAATAGTAATATGTATCGTGGCTATTTTAAAATAAAATACATTTTTCATAAAAAGAGTCACAATTTTATTGTTTTTAAATATTTTGTTGTTACATAACGTTATACGTTATTCAATTTTCAAGTTTCATATCATAAAATTCTCCTCGGTTCCTTTCCTCTTACCGATAATAGTCGGAAGGGTTGACAAAGGTAATTTTAACCGTTCAATGAAACAAAAATAGACAAATTTGTGTATCGTTATGATTGTCATAAACTTCTCTTAGTATTTTTATTTTGTGTACAAGCGCAAGTTTCGTTCCTGTTTTTTTTTTTAATCCTGTTTATATATTAATCATGAAAGGACAATAGAACGCGGCTACTAGAACGACTACTGTATAGAGAAGTGAAAAACGAGAGAGTGGAGGGGATGAATCACTGGCACGTGCCGTGTTATTAGATCGGAAACTAAGGAAATCACACAAGATAGAGTGGATAGAACATGGGTGGACTACTAGAATCACGAGGAAGAACTGAGATAAGTCAAAGAGAGACTAGTGGGGGTAAGTCACTGGCAAGTCTGTAAACATTTCATGGAAAAGCTGTTGACTCTTCGTATAACTGAAAAACCTTTACCACAGGGTAACAAATTATATTTCGTATAAGTGAATATACCGCATAACTGAATAATTCTTTATGCAGAATTAAATGGAGTTTCGCCGGGAACGAGAAATTCTTCGAATAACTGAATGTTTCGTATAAGTGAGACTACACTGTATTAGTTTATTACTTGTTTTTGTTTCGTTTACTATTTATACCTTATACATACTTATCATTACTATACATCATTGTCTGTAGCAACTACTGTTTTGGAGTGACATCGTTAGGTTCAACACTTGCATCAGCTTAATACAGGGAATTAAATGCTCTTCGCTTTAGATGCGGAGCATCATCATAAATAAATAAATAAAAAAAGTTTATCTTGTTGCACAGGGTGTATTGCGGAAATAGTATCTGTTGGTGCCGCATTGGATTTTAGGTGTAGTTTTTACATAAACCTGATATTGTCGTGCGGAATGGTTGAGCCCGGCGCCGTGTTCTAGAACACGAACAGTATGCATTCAAAAGCACAAGTCGTTAAACTTTGATCTTTATATTACATTGATTTTTGGAAGTTTTCCGATAGCTTTTCAAATCAAAATTATGTATTAATATACAATAATTATTCTGTTTCTATTGTTGTAAATTGTTGGGTTATTTATTTCTTCCCCTAAGCTATTCTTATTTCACATTTGTTTCAATCAATCGGACCCATTTATACATTTGCCTCGTTGCCTAATGAGATCATTGAAAAATTCCAGCGCTTTCTTAGTCAAAACGCATTTTATAAATAATATAAACACCTGCAAAATGTATGTATGAATATATATATATATATATATATATATATATATATATATACCAGATCAATGAAGCATAACTAAAATAAAGCATATAGGAAATACAACCCTAAACTTACGTCCCTTTATTATACCGTCAAAATATTTTCTTATCCATAAGCGCATAGACCAACTAAATCTTATTACTTTGCACGCTAAATCTGATATGAGGCGTATAGATAAAAATGCGCTTCTATCCACTTTCATAAATTTGTCACAAATCTGCAAACACCTGAACAGACTACCTATGAAAAAACTACAAATCTCTAATTAAATTGTATTTCATGGCAAATTAACAGAATTTTTATTTTTTAAATTAATATAGTTTAAGAAAATTCTGAAAATTATTAAAAACATTTTAAATCTGCATATAGGCGCTTCTGCACCTAACTAATGGATAGAGACGATTTTGCATTTGCGGGTGGGTAATTTTATGCAATCCATGGTTCAATGTCATCATAAAACAGTTTTTATATATTTTAATATAAAATAAAAATATTACTTAACACAGGAAATGCTTTGAAGTCGGTTGTTTTTTGTTTTTTTTTTGTGTTTAACATGTAATTATCTATTACGTGTATTTTAAAACTATATTTTATTATTTAGGTTTGTATTCAAGATAAGTATCTTGCACTTATTTCCTTGCACTGATGTTATATTGATTTCTATTTTTACATGAATTTATATTTAAAAAAAAGAAAAACAAATCCACACTTCTAAAAACAAATTCTTTTTTGCTATGTGTAAAACAGTCACATCTGGGACGCATAAGTCGGAATATGCAAAAAAATCGATCTTCAGATTCGAGAAATTGCTCTTAGATTGTGGACGATACGGCTTGTTGCAAATTGTCGCAACTCTAACCCATTAAGAATAGCCTTTAATGCCTTAAATAAAGTATCGAATATCACCATTGTTCAATATATTACTTCTTCAAAGGATAGAATATGTTCGTTCTCTAGTTTGCTCCGATTTGCATATTCAATATATACGTAAAAGCAACAACATTCTACTCGCATTTTTTCTAGCAGCATAAGCTATAGTGGGATAAGAAATACCCAGAGAGTCCGAAACCAGATAGCTACTGAAAATAGTTATTAATTACTAGATGGTCTGGAAGCACCCCATAATATTACACTAAAAGGTATATTTCATGAATAATATTCACGTTTATCCTTTTGAACAAGACCTAATAATTGTAATTTTTATTCTATTTGATGTGGTTTCTACTGAAGTAATAATATTGATTTTCTTACAACATGGCATTGTATATGTATTCAATAAACGTAATGTTTTTGATTATATATATATATATATATATATATATATATATATATATATATATATATATATAAAATCAGTCCCGTAACAGGCCACGAGGGCCCTGAGGGACAGCTACTGTAGAGGTATCTGATTCGTGACCATAAGGCACACTAGGGAGATAGTGTGGTCAGTACTATGCTCCGGCCGCCTGATTTTCCCCTTGCTGCTTCGACTGCTAGAGTCATTAGCACCAAGGTACCCATTAATAAATTAATTAAAGGCTGTGCTGGCCTAGGGACGGTCAAGGAGGCCAAATTCAACCCTTGAACGAAGACACTAGAAGAAAAAATCTTACTCGGGATTTTAATTCAAATCCTCCAGCATATGAGTCCAGTGCTCTACCAATGAGCTAACCTCGCCCCTATATATATATATATATTTATTTATTCCAAGAAGAAAGCAGTACATATTTAAAACTTTTATATGATTTATCAGTCTTACTGTAGGGTGGTTTCTACTGCTCCTGAAAAATTAAAGCCCGAATACTGAACTTACTTGAGGGCTAACATACCAAATAGTAATTCATTTTGGATAATGAAATAAAAAAACAACATTTTCGAATTTTTTTTTTTTTTTTTTTTTGCTGAACTATGTCAAAATCTTAATCCATTAGGAGCGAGTGTTCGTCCTGTTTGAGGCCTGAGGAATGCAAAGATGACCTTGAGCGAAGTTCTGGAACAAAACTCTGAGCTAAGTCACGGACTAAGTACCAGCTCATGAACTTAACTACTAATTGCCATTAGTTTTAGAGCTACTACTTAGAAAGTCCTTGTATTAAGTGGGCACTTTATATTCTTTAGAATAAATTACGCACTTGTATCAAAATGGAGAATTATACTTTTTTGCATCATTGACTATTGAGTCAAGTTTTACTAAATTTGAACGTAACTTAGAATTCTAGTATTTTAATGAATGAAAAGATGAAGAAGAAGATACAGAATTGAATTTACTGACATTAAACATGAAAATAGGGCTAAAGGACTCAACGATATAAACCAAATAGTTTAAGTGGATGTGGACAGGAAACATCTCGAGGAGCATTGAGTCTTATTATGTGTGCGATTGTAATACTTCCAGAAAAATATTGATATGGACCACCGTAATTTTCTTCATCTATGGGCTCTGAATTTTGAAATGTACTTCCGGGATGTGTCATGAAATCAACCTCATAAGCGTGTTTCCCGCTATGGAGGGAGGAAGTAAACGCATTAAATCTACGGCTTTAAATATGGCAGGATTTAGGGCGAACCGTTCTCTTAAGGGCAGGGTAAGCCTACTCTTAGGATGAAGGGTTGTAAAACATAATTAATGAATTAATGTTTCTTAAAGGAGCAAAGCTTGTTTGATTTATTCTTTTTAAAAAAGGCAATTTCAATGAACTCTATACCACTGTTTGAGAGTTTTTCTTTGACCTCTACTAAAAAAAATCGATGAATGAAATGCATTTCGCTAAAGTGGTTAATTGCATTAAAACTAGTATATCAATATTTTATGTATTTGTGCTATATATATATATATATATATATATATATATATATATATATATGTATATATATATATATATATATATATATATATATATATATATATATATATATATATATATATATATATATATATGGTAATAATGCAATGTTTGATTAGATAACGGTTTTAATATCGAATAACCTATTTATTTACTTTCAATATCTAACAGGTTAAGACAACAATGTTTTTTATAATAATTGCAAGTCTAAAAACAGTCACACACGAGCTGCATAAGTAAGCACATTCCTTAGGAAAATAATTATTGCCCACTGAGTTCCTGTAGAATCGGTTTAAAATCTACTATACATTTGTCAAATAACACTCACGGACCTGTCATCGCCCATCCCGAACTACTTGACAGAAAAAATTGAAATTTTGCATATACACTCCCTTTAGGATTAAACTCTCCCTAAGAAAGTATTTTTTGATATACAAATTTTAAAGTATTTTTAGAGGGGCTTGAATTTTTAGTTGGTTTTAAAGAGAGCATGCACGCCTAGGCAGCATGCTTTGCTAGGACGATAACAGGCCAGCTGTTACCGTACTGTATCCATTTCATAATATTATTTTTATTTGCGGTTCACTTCAACTACTATGGCAGACCTTGCACAGCCTCCTCACCCATCAGCGTCCCCAGTCAGAACACATCTTGGTAATGCTCGCAAATATAATGGTTGTTTCCAAATCTTCGAAATATATATTTTTAAAGTTTTAACGTCCATTTATTATTGACAGCGAATTTGAACATGTACTGGTTAAACTCCTGTTACTGGTAACCTCCAGATAACAGGCTACCTCTAGGTTATCTGTTTGTTGACAATGGCCCGGTGCGCCCCAGTGTCAAGAAACATTATACTTCCATTACTTATCAATCGATGAATAACATATACTATGACGGGAACCGTAATATAATAAACTGCACAAAATTATATAGTAGCGTTAATTTTTATCATAAATTATTAAACGCAATAAAATAACTACTTATCTGCCGTGACTAAACACGGGTATTCAGCTTGTAACTTATATAAATAAAAACTAGTCATGAATTGTTTTTCCCTTCTATGTTTGTAATAAACAACTAACTCTATTATTATTTTAGCACGTTTCCTACCTTCCTCTATAGGAGGGAAATGGACAGAATTAAATAACATTTGGTAATACATTCTGTGATATCAAAGTTCCAGTTTTTTACCTAGTAGAATCCATCCACTTGGCTTGAGAAGATGGTTTTTTGTACGAAATTACCCGAAAAAAAGCATAAAGTTTGCATTTTAGGTTTTTTTCGTAGAATTATTGAATATATTCTAATCTTTTTCAAAACTTTTTGGTAAACAGTAAATAATCTATTGGAAAGATTATTTCATTTCCTACGGTTGATAGAGGGATCTCATTTGTAGAAATCAGTAGTTAAATGGAGTAATTCCCTCTTACTGCCAGTTTCCTCCTGTAGCACCTAAGATCATGCTTCCCTTTGAGATTTCATGTTTCTAAGATGACGCAGTTCATGCGAGTCCGGCTTACATATTTTTAATTAATAAACTTTCTGGAGTGAGTGATATATGCTACGTTTTGTTCCAAAGGATTAACAATAACTGCCAGTACCAGCATATTAAGAATTTGATTCCGCATTGAAACTCCATTGGTAATTAGTTTGGGGAAATAACAGGAATAGATGAAAATGAGTGAAGACTGAATTGTTCTTTGACCATGAATGATGAGTAATGATTAAACTACTCATTACTCTCTTAGTCATGAGTGATAATTGATCACTCTTCAATTTTTTAGACAAAAGTAATTCACTCATCACTCATTTAATCATGAAAAAATTGCCTTTATTTTTAATTAATTAGGACTGGTAAAAAAAGAGAGAAATGTTTTATCTTTATAAAAGTATATTCAGCAAAACAAATGTATTTCTTTTCATAAATTAAAAAAAAAAATCAAATACAAAACTAATGAGAAAAAAAATAATGAATTATTAAATTTAATTGCTACTCAAACAAATTTAAAAAAAAAAAACTTGGCATTAATAAAAACAACTGGCATAAGTTCTCATAAAATAAAATAAAATATTTACACTACAACATTAGGAAAGCAATAGCGCTCAATGAGATCAGGTGAACAATACTTGGACTTATTATAAGCAGATAGATGTTGCAGATAACTATTATTAATACATACTTAGATTCTAATGTTCAACTTTATATAGGTTCATTTACTAGATTAGGTTAACTAGTAGAGAGGATAAGCACACTGCGTATTATAGTGTCTCAAAGGTCAAACCTTGTAGATAAATGTTTTAAATGTAAAATAAATAAAAGTCCGTCACTCTGGAGCTGCATAACTAAGTACTTTCCTCAGAATTGGGTAGTGTCGAGTGCATTCCTGAATAATTTGCTTAAAATAACCTATATAGATAAATAAAATAAAAACATATATTGTTCTGCTCTGTTACTTTTATGAGCAGCTGTTTCTATTATTAATTTTTTAATTGATTTCCTTCCAGAGTTTTGTGTATGCGTGTAACTACATCTATTATATAAAAATGAATCGTTAAATGTGTTGGTAAGCGCAAATCTCGAGAAAAACTGATCCGATTTCGCTAATTCTTTTTCTATAATATTCCTTGAACTACGAGGATGGTTCTTACGGAGAGAAAAATTTAAAAAGTTGCCTGAAAAAGTCTGAAAACAACACTTTTGGGGTATTTTTTACTTCCTTAACGCAAATTCATTTTTAAATACAAACATAAGTTCTCAATTATAATATTTTTAACACTTATATTTGGTTATTTTTGTATAAGCAAAAAAATTAAATAAATAAGAACATGTAATCACTAGGTGACATTAGAATCACATGTTAATAATGCAATTTAAATTAATTTATATTTGCATTAACGAAGTAAAAAAGACTCCACTTTTCTATATTCCCATACAAAAGATTTGTAATAATACTTAAAGGTCAATTTGAACTCTAATACCATACGATAAAGTGTTAGTGGAGGGGTTCTGGGAAGGAAAAACAATTGAGTGACATTAGTATCGTATAAATATTAATGTCAATATTTGCCAATATTTATTCGATGGTAACATTACTCAAAAACAAATTGACGATAGTAAAATGTAAATTGTCTGTGGTAAAATGTCACTTGAAATGTAAACATCTCTTTGCTGTGCATCTATAATATTACTAAATCTAAAAGCCACAAATTTCTATAAAATTACAAAAGTGCTGTGTGTTTGTGACTTACTAAATATGCCTCCTATAAGGCGGCGGACAATTTTAGGCAGAAGAACCCGAAATGCAACGCATCAAATTAATTATCAATCTACTCGTACTGCCCAGGAATGTGAAGAGCGCAATGAACGTGAAATAATTTGGTTAAGACAGATCCGCGAAGCGCGACATTCGACTAATAATGGTGCAAGTTTGAATCGAGCTGCTGTGAATTCATTACAGTGCCTGCAGCTGTGTTGCTATTGGACCTATGAACTCAGTTTGACTATAAACAAATCCCAGAGCAGTCATTAAGTGTTTGTGGTATTAATCTAGAAAACCCATGTTTCTCGTATGGTCAATTGTATGTTGCCTGTACCCGTGTTGGAAAACCATCTGCTCTGTTTATTTACGCGTCAGGTAATCAAACAAAAAATATCGTGTACCATTAAGTACTACAATAAAAATTAAACTTAATTTAGAATAAGTAAAAATAAAATTAAATATAATAAGTAGGTATCATAATAAGAAATCTGATATTGTAATTTTGATTGTGATTTTTTAGTGACTATTAAAAGAATTTTAAGTGTTTTATAATTTTTATTTTTTGACATAATGTAATTGTCGACTTATTAAGTTTTTTTCTTCTTTTTTTTTATCTTACTATCTGACCCGGTGTCCCAAATAGGAAAATAAGTATTAGAAGAAAAAAAATTAAAGAATCGACTGTTAGGCGGTACGAAGTTCGCCGGGTCAGCTAGTCTATTATATAAAAATGAATCGTTAAATGTGTTGGTAAGCGCAAATCTCGAGAACAACTGAAACGATTTAGCTAATTATTCTTTTTTTAATATTCCTTGAAGTACGAGGATGGTTCTTACGGAGAGAAAAATTTAATTTACTAGCTGTCCGGGTGTCCCAAATAGCAGAATAAGTGTTAAAAAAAAAATTAAAGAATTGACTGTTAGGCGGTACGAAGTTCGCCGGGTCAGCTAGTTACGTAATAAATACAAAGCTTGATGAGTTTCGCGAAGCAACGTATGGCGGAAGAATTCAATTCAAACATAGTACAAAGTCACCCCCCCCCCCCTTCCGATAGACCGATTTAGTTCATTTTCACAACACTTTTTGTGAGATAGCCAGGACGTATAAAGAATTTCGTAACAATACAACAGAAATTACGATCGGTATAAGGAAATTAGTAATTTCTGTCCGGAGTAACCCCCCCCCCTTCTAGTTAATCGATTTAGTTTATTTTTACAACAAATTTGTCTTTTCAGTTGACCACAACAAATACAGAGTTTCGTTGAAATATACCAAAAATTAGGGCTGGTATTGACAAATAACTACTTTGGCTCCGGAGTAACCCCCCCCCCCATTCGGATGGACCGATTTTGTTGGTAAACGAACTCGTTCAATCGTTTGATAGGGGAATACTACATACCAAGTTTCGTGGTGAAGAAAGAAAAACTCTGGCCTGTATCGTGTTAACGGACACATATATAACTATATATATATATATATATATATATATATATATATATATATATATATATATATATATATATTCATTTTCAGGTCATTTTCGGTGTCTAACAGGTAGGATCGATAAAGATTCGAAGAAAGTTTCAAAAATTCCGACATGAGTGCAACCTCAATAGCTACTTTCCTATGGAGGGAAGTGCTAAAACAGCAAAGGAATTATAATTTACTCCTGGCAAATCAATCATGAGTAATGATACGAGTAATAACTTATTTTTGAGAGCACAAAGTAATGACTAAAAATTTGATGTAGGTTAGGTTAGGTTACAGTTTATTCAGGGCGATTAACTTATATAGTTTTTACGCCCTTTGTTTGCTACGACATTTGAAGCTTTATTTATTTCCTTATTTTCGTTTATATATGTATATATGCACACATATCATTTCCACATTCACACACATACGCTTACATACATTGCCAAATAATTTATCTTAAGTAAAAATAAATAAATCACATTTTATTATTCATATATACAATAACTTAGCAAATAATTAATCTAAATTTATAAAACAAAAGAATATAACATGTTTTATAATTTTTTCCATATATACAATAACTTAACAAATAATTAATCTTAATTCGTAAAGCAAAAGTAAATAAAATGTTTTATACGTAATTTTTTTTTTTTTTTTTTTTCCTATTTATCGCATGTATACTATAACTTAACAAATAATTAATCTTAATTTATAAAACAATTTTTTTTTTTTTTTTTTTTAATATATTCACATATTTCCAATAAATACTTACATTGACAAATAATTATGTTTTTACTTTAAATTTCTTCAACAGTAAAATCCTTATGTTACAAGTAAATTTCTTATATTTTATTATATATGTTAATTTCTTTTAACAGTTTTATTATTTTATCTATTGATTCTTCGGAGTTTTGTAAAGCTTCTTCTCTTCTACGTGGTATTTTGTGCTTTATAAATATCTGGTTGAGGAGAGCGCATTGTTCCAGTATGTGTTGAATGGTTAAGGGAGATTGGCAGGATTCGCACTTAGGTTCAGCAGTTTTCATAATTAAATGTACATGGGTTAGGTTTGTGTGTCCTATCCTCATCCTTGCAATAACAACTTCCTCCTTCCTGTTGCCTCTCACTGAGCTTATCCACTGTTTAGTTGTTTTCTTGACAGCTTTTAATTTGTTTGTGAGTGGGATTTCTGTCCACATGGACTCCCAGCATTTCCGGACTCTATCTTTTAGCCACGTCTTCATGTCATTTATTTCGTATAATTGGATGGGCGGGCTGTTCATCACAGCAGCTTCTTTAGCGGCTTTATCAGCTGCCTCGTTTCCTGCTATTCCAGAGTGACCAGGGGTCCACAGAAAAATTATAGTTTTAACTTTAAAAAATTATAGTTTTAACTTTAAAATTTGATGTATGAGTAATAAATGAAGAGTCAGGATTAAATTTTCACTCATTAATATTGCTCCAGTAATTATTTAATCGTAAATTTCCCAACATCGACATCCACGACATTTATTATATATGATACACCAAAGAAATCTTTGAACTGATTTTACGGTTTGCGGTTTTATTTAAGTTATATGATGGTTTGTGACACTCACAAAAAAAAAAAAAAAAAAAAAAAAAAAAAAAAAAAAAAAAAAAAAAAAAAAATGTTTCGAGGAAAAAGGCCTACAACATAAGAAAAGGCTATGTCGTAATAGGCACGTAATGAATCTACTGAAGTTATATAATGGGAACATCCTTTCTTTGGGTGAAAAAAAAATCCTTCCGTTTATTAAACGGATATTAAACGATAAACACTCAATTGTTTGTTACGCAAGTGCTATGTACCATGTTTAATGGCAAATAACGAAAGTCCTTTCACGATTTTCTCGTTTTCGAGAAAAAAGCAAAAAACTGTGTTTTTTTTTTTTTTTTTGACAAATCCCGATTTATCGCTTAAGCGAAGCGTTTCACTAAAAATCATCTCAAATGCCCAAATTCCACGCACAAAAAAATATCTCTCTGTAGAACAAAATGTCCAACCGATGGGTTATTCAAAAACGATTATCTCGTAAAATATTCATGCTAAGACGCTGAACTTGGTCTCATCTTATGGACAGTTTAATAAACTACAACGAAGCGAAAACAAGAAAATCGCTAAACGAATTTTTGACTTAGTTTTTTGATTCTCGGTATGAATTATACGAAGTCTCTCGGTTTAATACTGGGACACCCTGTATATATAAGATATTTAGTATGGATGATATGATTTGAATAAATTAAAAAAAAAAAATGTCATAAGATACTTTACGGAGAGTGGTAAAAGTAAATTCTCCACTTACCCAAACTGTGGATGAATCCTAAATCAACAATACAACTGAGAACATTTACCCACTCAATACACAAATATTCTCCAATGCGACGGCCTTCAGTAGAACCAGTACAAGTGGAAGTATTAGCTGACATAAATAAAGAAAAAAAAAAATGTTTGCTGTTGGAAAATACAGAAGCAATATTTCAGATCTAATGGTGGTTGGCCCTTGGTTCTTTATTACTGCAGTACGGATTCAAAGGGGAGGGGGCGACCCTTCCAACCTCTGCCCACAGTATTTATTAATTTTCCACCCCAATTTAATGGCTGGTAGAAAGCAACTGTACTCAGTCCGCAAATTATGTGCCTGTTTCGCTTTAATATTCGTTTTTGTTTTTGGCGGTGGACGATACGTTTTCTTATTTCGTAGTTTTTCCAATGTTAATGTTGTACTCTGCTAGGATATTTCAATCCTGATGCTTAAACAGACCCATAAAATACAAAATAAATAGGATTCTCCTTACAAATTGTCCTTTTATTTTTTATTGTCCAACTGTTCGCTGACCATATCTGTCTTTCTTATCATTCCTTGGAAAATGTTTTTTTATTCTTACACAATTTATTCTCCTTGGAATGGTATTAAGCTTCTGGCCTATATTTAAGGAATCAGTTGATTACGGGCCTGATTCTTCTCTATCTCAATTCTTATAGTTGGATCCAAGACAATTTCGGTGGATGCCTGAAGATCTATAACCACAATCTCTCCTCTTATTGTGGAACTAAGCATATCACTTCCTCAAAAACCTCAAATCCAGTTTTCTTCCTGAATAAATCTTCAACATAGGGTCACACCTTATGATGTCGATTTATTTTGAGAAGTCAATAACGTTTGATGTTGTTTAGTTAGAAACTTGAAATTGTGCACACTTACCAGTCATATAGCCACAATAATGGTATTGATAAATCACTCACATGACAAATATTTTTGTGGTCGGCCCCCGCCTCTGAACTGCACTCGGCTGGGCTAAGGTGATGGTGGAGCCCATTTAAAAAAAAAAAACACAAAACCGATTTTTTTCTTGAAAAAATACATCTGCTCCATCTCAGCCCACTTTTTTTCTTTTTTTTTTTTAATTTCAGCTCAACAATTTGAGATAATTTCTGTTGGAGTAACGAAATATGCTCATCGGCTATTGATATTAATTGATCTGTCAAATCCTTGCATACCGAAAGCATACTTTTCTCGTTTGAATTCAACAATATTTCAAATAGGATACGATTCTTCGCTCGGATCACCTCAGACATATTTTCCGGTCGACACTGACATGAGTACTGCAAAAACAAATCCGTCTTCGATTTGCTTCCAATGTTTGCACAGAGATAACGCGCGTCTATCTGTTAGTCATTTACCGAGTTCGTTCACTTCTAGCACCGAAGTTAGCAGGTTTACGCAGCTAATTTCGGTTTGGGCTCTTTCTGTACATGTCCACGGAAAATTTAAGCCCGAAATCCGAGAGACGCAAAAGCTATATGCCAAAAGGAAATTTGATACGTTTAATATTTTTACTTTTTCAGTATCCCCGTCCATGATGACGATTCGAAAAGTAAAAAAAATTATTTTTTCTGCCCTCGAACATCCCACTAAAACAAAAAACATACATCAACCTCATCGGTCTGAACAAGTAAAGTTGAAGGAATGATTTTGGTACATGAGGATTTTGGAAATTTTCTTCCTTCAATCAACGGTGGGGACCTAAAACTCAAGAAATGACACTCTCGCGAGGTTTTGAACATATATTTAAGGCCAATGAGTTCGGAGAAAATACTTTAAAAAAATCAAGTTTTGAGCGCTTTTTGACGATTTTATACCACTGTGTGACGCCCAGGACGTGAAGGAGTTTTCAGTCTAGTTGCTGACTCTGCAACAGAGTGCTGAGCTTCTGCCCGGAATTCTTATTCAATAAAAAGTGTATTGAATAATGCCCTACTCAGTTACCTAACAATAAAATGCAGCGTGTCGTCTCCCTGCTTGTGATATCACATGAAGCAGTGTGCACGCCCTAATACTGTTCACAGACAGTATCAGTCCTAACTTTCATGATTAGGAGATCTGAAGATATTTGGTTCTTCCGTTCTTTCTTAATCATCCTAATCTCAAGGGAAGGCAGGGCATTGCTAATCATGTCATTGGGATAAAGTAGGGTTTTAAATCTTTATTGAGATTTTTAGGGGGTAATCAGGCGTCGTTAAATCTACTTCCTTTACGCACTGACAGCCGGATGACGTATCGAAGCTATTTAGAAGAAAACAGCTGATCGATGGGATAGTGGTAAGAAATCGTGCCAAGTAATGGTGAGTGAGACCGTCACATCCCGTCAACCATCTTTCTCACGCCGTCCCTAAGCCTTATTTCTTCCTGCACGGAAACCCTCAGAGCTATTTTCATCAGTCCATTAGTCCCATTTTTAGAAATTGAATGTTACTGGCCAAATGTTTCCTTTTCATTTTTTTTTCTTTTCCTCAGAAAGAAAAACGGTCTACAAGAAGTTCTTTTTGATAAGAGTGCTACTTGTTCCAAGAGCATTTGACAATGATACGTCGTTGTGACACTAAAATCAATTGATGTATGTACTAAAGTGGGCCGAAAAAACTCATTTCGAAGTTGTTATAGTGCCGAAAAGTTGCGAATTATACTGAAAAGAAAAAGGGAGAAAAATTTATCGAAATCGGTTGACATCTTCCGTTCGCTCATAGGCTTTGAAATTTGACTAGTTAAATATCTCATCTATATATTTTCTTCCATCGCCGAGTAAATCAGTCATATTGTAAGGTAAGTCACAGTTTTGTCGCTGTAAACATTTAGTCAGTAAGTGCTTTCCACAGAGAATTTGTTATATATACCATTAATGAACATATAAAATTAAAAAAAAGGGAAAATAAAATATATATCTATAGTTTATTTAAAATATATATGTATATTGAAATATATATGTATATGTATAAATTATATATGTATACGTGTATGGGTGTATATGTATATGTATTAAAACTACACATCTGTTCTTTTCTACCATATCACTGACTGACACAAGACACACGAGGCAAATTAAACACTAACCTACATCTTGCAAAGTTAAAATCTGTTTAATTGTTAATTTGTATTATTTGTTAGTATATCCTACTATTTGTATGATTAAAGAAATAAGTAGAATAGTATTCTCCTACGTCTAGAAGTAGAATAAACTATATAAATACAGTATAATGTATATTTGTATACTTTGATGTATACAGGGTGTCTAGTCATATTGTGGGAAGTGATAAAGGACCCTTAGGGGAACAAAAAATGTTATGTGACGACTTTCCGAATTCTCACACATAAGGGAGAAAACGTCGTCTTATTGTTTTTTCGAGACAAACGTGGTTTTTAGTAGACTAATCGTTGTAGCTCCGTCCCAGATGGTTCTACTAGAACGGAAGTGAAACTAATCGAAAGCTGAGTAAATTTACTATAATAGATGGAAGTAAACATAAAAATGAATGAATTTAAGTATGTCTATCTTACCAAAAGAAAGCTATTCTTAATTTCCTGACATTTCTTGATATTTCTTATCACCGTTAATCTTTAATGGCAGGGATCTGAGATTTCCGGGTTTCAGAAAAACTTCCTCATTTAACCAGCTTTCCATTCATGTATCACAACCCTGTGTTACTGAAGTATGTGAACGATTTAGGAACAAAAGTTTAAAAAAAAAAACACAGGGATCTGTGAAAAGAAAATTAAATTTTTTTCTTCAGTTTATTCGAAAAGCTTAAACGAAATATTTATTTTTATAAATATGTACAAAAATATTAAATAAATATTTACTTAAAACAATAAAAAAAATACAGCAGTAAATAAATAAAATCCACATTTATTTTGAATTTATTAATTACAGAAACTAATACTGTGTCCAGGAGGTGGCCATTAATGAACCCCAATCACACATTAACCTGAAAAATTATTATTTTCACCTAGATGAACACATTTTAACAGGTATTTATAATTAAAAAACCAATGCTTTACCTTGAATTGATACAGATGACCACGCTTGTGAACCGCCCTGGGATTCTCGTAAGCCCATGTGTGTTTGTTGCGGTAATTAAATATCCCATCCCTAATAAATAAGATGCAGACAGTCCTGTAAAAATGTTTTCAAATGCGTTATCTAGGTAAAAATAATAATTTTTCAGGTTAATGTGTGATTGGGATTCATTAATGGCCACCTCCCGGACCCAGTATTAGTTACTGTAATTAATAAATTCAAAATAAATTAGTATTTTATTTATTTACTCTTTTAGGTTTTTTTTATTTGCGTGGAAGTATTTTTTTTTATTGTTTTAAGTAAATGTTTACTTAATATTTAAGTAATTATTCACAAAAATAAATATTTCTTTTTAGGTTTTTGAATAAACTGAAGAAAAAAAGTTAATTTTCTTTTCACAGATCCATGTTTTTATTAAAACTTTTGTTCCTAAATC
Source organism: Gonocerus acuteangulatus (assembly GCA_946811695.1). Classification (NCBI taxonomy): domain Eukaryota; kingdom Metazoa; phylum Arthropoda; class Insecta; order Hemiptera; family Coreidae; genus Gonocerus; species Gonocerus acuteangulatus. Next base: position 44,027,572 of record OX328130.1, on the reverse strand, counting down.
GTTCACATACTTCAATAACACAGGATTTTGACACATGAATGGAAAGCTGGTTAAATGAGGAAGTTTTTCTGAAACCCGGAAATCTCAGATCCTGCCCATTAAAGATTAACGCTGATAAGAAATATCTAGAAAATTTCAGGAAATTTAGAATAGCTTTCTTTTGGTAAGATAGACATACTTAAATTCATTCATTTTTATGTTTACTTCCAACTATTCTTATAGTAAATGTACTCAGCTTTCGATTAGTTTCACTTCCGTTCTAGTAGAACCATCTGGGACGGAGCTACAACGATCAGTCTACTAAAAACCTCGTTTGTCTCGGAAAAACAATAAAACGACGTTTTCTCCCTTATGTGTCAGAATTCGGAAAGTCGTCACATAACATTTTTTGTTCCCCTAAGGGTCCTTTATCACTTCCCACAATATGACTAGACATTTACGGGACACCCTGTATATATAATAATGTGTTTGTATGCACATATGTAATAATCTAATTGTATATATGTATGTATATGCGAATGCATGTGTGTATGTATGTATATATATATATATATATATATATATATATATATATATATATATGTGTGTAATGATAGTTCTGAGCAAGTCAAATAAAAAAAAAAAAAAAAAATTGACTAAATATGAAAAAAAATCCTTTTTGCGATTATTTTTTTAATTTTTGAATTACATAATTTCGTAATTTAATAGTTTGTAACATCATATTATACGTAATTTGTATAGTTTATTTGCAGAGAATAAAGAGTAATGATACTTCACAAGATTAGGCGAGATAAAAAAAGTAAAGAAAAAAGATTTAAAAGAAGCGAAAAAGCAAAAGGGCATTAGGGAAGAATCTAAAAGTTAAATAAAACTCTAAACTAAAACAATCAAGTATTTAAGAGAGATCGGGGATAAGAAATTTCCCAGTGTCCGGCTTGGCTCTCCGCAATGCAGCAACAGCTGGTCTATCCACCCGGTTCCCTAGTGCTCAGATCCAAGGGGTTGGTTAGAATCCAAACACTCCCCTGTTGGAATTAGAACATAATCTGAACATTGAGAACATATTGCCATTTTGTTGTACATAACAAATACGGGTACAGAAAATAAATCAGTCTACGATAAAAAAATGTCCTAAAGTTCTTTTTCTTTTTCGCCTTTTTACTCTCCCCAGAGGAAACAAATCCACATTTGATGTCATCGTGGAAACAAATGTTAACCAAAATAATTAGCTACACTTTATAAAACTATGAACATACAGGTGGTTAATATGTATCCCAAAAAAAACATAAATGTGAAATAGAGGCCAAGTTCCTCCCCCACAAAGAAACACTCCCTTCCCCAAAAAGCGAGAAATATCTCCTCCTTAAACATCCAAAAAACGCCTTACCATCCTACACTCCAAAAAAAGTAGTATGAGTTGGTGTATTAGGTGTACCATATATTCAACCAAAAATATTTGCTAATACAAGGGATGATACAAGAAAGAAATGTCCAAGTTCATTACTTAGAAGACCTCGTAATTACTTACTAAGAAGAGTAAAGACACTTCAACTGACCTTTAAAAACAATAATAAAAATACTTATATCCATTTACTAAAATATCACATTCCTCAACCAGGTATATTCTTAAACTTGGCAATGTTTATTTTTCTCTCTAAATATAATTTCGGCACAAAAAAAACATTGCCAAGTTTAAGAATATACCTGGTTGAGGAAAGTGATATTTTAGTAACTGGATATAAGTATTTTTATTGTTGTTTTTAAAGGTCAGTTGAAGTGTCTTTACTCTTCTTAGTAAGTAATTACGAGGTCTTCTAAGTAATGAACTTGGACATTTCTTTCTTGTATCATCCCTTGTATTGGCAAATATTTTTGGTTGAATATATGGTACACCTAATACACCAACTCATACTACTTTTTTTGGAGTGTAGGATGGTAAGGCGTTTTTTGGATGTTTAAGGAGGAGATATTTCTCGCTTTTTGGGGAAGGGAGTGTTTCTTTGTGGGGGAGGAACTTGGCCTCTATTTCACATTTATGTTTTTTTTGGGATCTCATTACTTTTTTCTAAGTATTAAATAAAATTTAGATGCCACATACCTACTGGTTTTTTTACTTCATATAAAACCAGGGTCTTTGGATTCTGCATAAAGTTCTCCTTAATGCTTGATATTTGATACCAATAATCAACCTACATACATCTAATCACTAGACTAGAAAAGTTAGAAGCTTTTCCAGATGACATTACTCTAGAGGTCAAATTGATTGCTCGCCTAACTAAACTATTACACTGTATAACACAGGAACCTCTTCCCGATGACAAAGATCACCACAAGGAAAGTGTAGAAGGCCTTCAAGAAAAAGAAAAGAACCAAGACGATACATTTTGGGTTTGTGATCCTAAACTTTGTAATTTAGATGACTTTGAAAAACTTAGTATCTGCTTTCAAGTATATTATGCATTTAACCCTTACGACTTTATTTACAACATTTAAGAAAGAAGTCACACGTGTTGTTGTTAAGATGCATCGAAATGTTTCTTAAAACATCAAATATAGGTTCTCCTTACCAAGACGATTCATTTGATACCCCACATGATGGGTTTCAGAAGGAATGATGGTTTTCCGATGGGACAAAAAGTACAAAACGTCATAGGTAATATGACACTTCCGTAACAAGACCTACCTGCGTGCCAAGTTTGGTCAAAATAGGCCAAACGGTGTGAATTTGTGTAAGGAACGAACATGCAGACAGACAGCTGAAAGTCCTTTTTTACCTATCCTAGTGCATTCCGCGGACCAAGACCTACCTGTGTGCCAAGTTTGGTCAAAATAGGCCAAATGGTGGGGATTTGTATAAGGGACAAACATACAGACAGACAGCTGGTAGATTTTTTTGACCTAGCCTAGGAGATTTCTCGTATCAAGACCTACCATTATTCCAAGTTTGGTCATAATCGGTCAAACGGTGTGTATTTGTGTAAGGAACAAACATGGAGACAGACAGCTGATAGACGATTGTGGCCTAGCCTTTGACACTACCCGGATAAAGACCTACCTGTGTACCATGTTTGGTCAAAATCGGTAAATCGTGTGGATTTGTATAAGGAATAAACAGTTAGGCAAACAGCTGATAGACGATATTGAACTAGCCTATGATTCTCCCCGTATCAAGACCCATCTGTGTCCCAAGTTTGGTCAAAATCGATCAAACGGTTCGGATTTATATAAGGGACAAACATACAGACAGACAGCTGGTGTACGATTTTTACCAAGCCTACATGCGCCTAAATGTTTCTTAAAACATCAAATATAGGTTCTTCATACCGAGACGATTCATTTGATACCCCACATCATGGGTTTCGGACGAAACGATGGGTTTACGAAGGAAGTACAAAACTGGCGCGCCCCCGCCCCGGAAGCAGCGTCAAACACAACTTTTCAGGATTTTTCGATTTTTTCCTTTAATAACACCTTAATATCTATCATCCTGCAAAATTTCAAGTCTCTAGCATCATGGGAAGTGCCTAATAATTTTGATGAGTCAGTGAGTGAGTGAGTGAGTGAGTCCTATAAATCCCGATTTTCGATCGCTTATATCTCAGAAACTATTCGAGGTAGAATTATGAAAATTTCCAGTTTTACTCACATCTAGTAGTATAATACCTGTGTAATATTTCATAACTTTATCTGTACCTGGTTGAAAGTTATGAGAGGGTAAAAATCGGCTCTAAGACCTCCTGTAATATACACACAGTATGCTTAGGCCGGAACTTGGCCTGGCGCACTACCGTGCGCCTAGATATGTATATATATGTATGTATATATATATATACATATATATATATATATATATATATATATATATATATATCCTTCGGTTTTCTATTCGATCGAAGAGATAACCCTCCACGAAGACCTTCGGGCTCCAACAACGTTCTTGTATGCGACTGAGAGGAGATTCCGCTCCTCGATATATATATACAATGACCCAAAATCTCGAAAATGTTTTTATATCTGGCAGAACTTCAATAGGTAAAAATTAAAATTAACACACAAGCCAATTTACAAAAATTTCTCTGCATGTTTCGCATTGTTAGATACCTCTTCAGGAGTTAGCACTCATAAGAGATATTTTGCAAAATTATATCAAATCTTCATCAATCCTTAATACGAGATTCCGAAAATGGCCCCTTCAAATTTATAAAATGTGTAACCTCAAAAGTGTTTGTTTTTTCGCCACAAAACATTTGATGTAGCGTCAAAATCTATCGATCTGGAGTGGGGGGGGGGGATCTACTCCGGACCCAAATTACTAAACTGTTTATACTGGCCATAATTTTTGTTATATCGTAAAGAAACTCGGTCGACGTCGTTGGAATCCACAGAGAAAGCTGTATCGTAAAAATAAACTAAATCGCTCCATCTGAAAGAGGACTGTATTCCGGACCCAAATTACCAATTTGCTCTTTCCGGTCGAAATTTCTGTTTATTGTAACAAAACTCGGTTTCTTCGTGTGCATTTAAAGAGAAATCCGTGTATAAAAAATAAACTAAATCAGTTAATTAGAAGTTGTGGTTCATTCTGTATCATGCGCAAATTGAAATCAGCCACCAAACCTCGGATTGGTTGAAACTTGTGCCACTAGGGTCGCGCGCTGATCAGGGGAGCGTATCTGGTTCCTGAGTCGTTATCAATAAACATACACGTGAGGTTATGTGTATTTATCAAGTAGTACCTCGTAGTGTAGTACCTCGCATAAACAACACTGTGGAAGAAAATATATTTATCTGGATTGTTTTTAGCAAATTATTCAGGAATATGTGAAGTACGCATCTTCTGTGTGTACTTAGTTATTCAGCTCCTGAGTGACGGACGTTTTATAATTTTACAATGGACGGCTAATCAATATTTTCTACAGGCGTACGCTAGGGTCAGAATGTCAGCGATATCCCTTGACCCGCCCGAACCTTCTAGTCAATAGGTCACCACACAGCTTACTTCATTTTATTTATTTCTTCTTGTTGAGACAAAAAGAAACAACGTAAAATTATTTAATTAATTTCATAACAAATTTTGTATACATAATTATTTACCTTGATTAAAAAAAGTTATATAATATTTTTAAATAATAGCGTAAGATTGACATGGTAATAATATTTGACATAATATAACGTCATACTTATTACTGTCCTTGTAAAATGATTTATATATATTAATGCAACTGATTACTGTTAATGTGATTTTTTTTTACAATAAGTATTAAGAAAAGTTAAAGGTAATAATACAGGACTATAAGTTTTTTTTTTAATTATTATTATTTGTATATTTGACATCTGTACATAAATCATAAGCACAATCGTCAAGTTTGTTGACACAGATAATTATATACAAGTTGGTTAAAACAGTAAAATTAAAACAAAATAAAAATAATAAAGTATTTGGAAGAAGCCAACTATTGTTCCAAGCTTTCAACGAAAGCCGACCAGAACATGTCACCGCTCAGAACCCATAGATCCCGAAAATAACGGTGCTCAAATTTATATCCGGTTAGTGTCATTTGGTCAACCTTCCTATGTGGGGAGGGAGTGAACGTGCTAAAAGTTTATTAGTAAAATAATGTAACTAATGTTAGGGCTTAGATAAAAATGCTACGAGATTGGTTACTTAAAAGCTGATATAAATAAAAATAAAAAACGCTGTTAAGCACCCAAAAGTAATTTAATAGGTAACCAATAAATACAGAAACATCACTACAATAAAATAGCATTCTGTGCACATTATACATATCTTGTAATAACTATATTTACAGATTACATCACGTAGATTATTATTATTTTAATATTCATTTGCGGCATTCTTCTGTTTAAAATGCGTAGAATCCAAAGAAAAAGCACGTTTGTTTAGAGAATGGATCAGGTAATAAGAAAGAAAAATTTTCTAAGTGTATAAACATTGGATAATTCGGCCATTATCCAAAACGAGGATCCTGCAAGGGGTCTAGGCGCTTCTAAAGATACGAAGAATCTTCTACGACCACACAGCTTTTCTTCTACGAGGCTCTTCTAGAATGGCAATTGCCTCGATCTGTGAGATGATTATGCAGAAGAGAATGTGGATCGACTTCTTCTCGAGGACTATCAAATAGAAGTTACTTTCTTATCTACTTCTATATAAGTACATATGCATTCCAAAAATAGTAGTAGTAGGAATATTATATTTCTCTTTCACTATAATAAATAATTTATGAAGTATGTGGAATATAAAATTGTTCACTTATATTTAGGATAAGCTTTGAGTCGGCAGATTCGACCTTTTGACGGTGGTTACTTTACCTTTCACTGTGAACTTAGATTCGAGAGGTTAATATACACAGATTGAAAATGAAAAATGCGTTTTTTCAAATTTGATACTTTGCGTGGACAAGTCGACGATGTGTTGAGTGGACAAGTTATATTCTAGTTTGCAGTGTGAGTATAACTCCTCTACTCAACACATCATGAAGGATTTTACTCGGATTTAATCTTCACTCTCATAATATAATATTTATGTACAAAAATCGAAATTTAAAACCACAATAGATCTTAACACAACTTAATATAAGATGCCAGAGGATAAACCTGAATAGGTTCAAAACGTCGCCAATATAAGCTAATATTTTAAGCAGTAACTTTCTTTATGTATTATTTTTTGAAGTGTATTATGAAAGTAAACAGTATCCCCCTATTTATGGTGGAGGTTTTCCTGTCTGCAAACGAGAAAAAATTATTTTCTTGCAATGAAATCGCCATTATTTTAGCATAAACATGCTTTAGCGATGACTAAACTGAAAAAAATGTCATTACTTTACGTATTTGTTTCATTTTAGCATAGGTAGGGGATAGTTTTATCTGTATTGTGGTTCGATATATTGCATTGCATTATTTATATATGGAGGATTCCGAGCACAATTAGACCAAGTCCATGTTATACAGTTTTCCCAAATGAGTATTATGCGTTTTAATTGCAGAGACGTTGTATAAATCCTATTGACCAGTATAAGTCCTAAAACCATTTGATCTTAAATACTGATATTATTTATGTATAGCCTCGTTCATAAAATAGTTATAACTTGGACTTGGCTTATTTTTGCTTTGAAACAAATAAGATTGACTTCCAAATGTTTAGCAAGTACTGCTACAAGTGGCAAAATAATGAAGTTAGGACTTAGTCTTCTGTAGCACTGAAAAGAGCCATTTTAGTCATACTCTTCAATATCATTGCAACAAAAATGCCCAAAATGGACTTGGTCTACTTGTGCTCTGAACCCTCCATATTTCCTTAATACGAAAGTACGATTTGTAAAAATACTGGATTATGTTATCGAGTGATTTAGGCGAGATGATCATTAATGTAAAATTATGCGTAGACATTAAAGCTGTTGATAACTAGATCCAATCAGGAGTTGAGAGAGCCGGGATAGGTTTAAGCCGAACACGGCCATGTAGATTGGAGATTGGTTGAGAGGTGGGTAGAATTGGAGTCGATTGTAGGCCCGTTGCAGACAGATTGCCTTGCGTCGCTTCCCGTTAATCAAGGCTCAGCTTCTGCAAGAAAATGCTGTACGTGTCTGGAGGGGATCTAACCACTAAGTGGATTTATCTTTTTGCTGTGGTGTGGCTCAGAAAGCCTGCTACCGCTAAACCTTAAAAATGTAGTAATTATTTATTGAAAATTTTAAGTACACTTATAAGTAACATAGATTTTTGAGAAGGATTTTTTACAGGTGACTCCTCCAAATTTCTACCAGGGATAGGGATGATATTTGTACAAATATTATTGATAACTTAGCTATTATAAGCACCACATTGAAACTAATTATCTTACTGCCCTAGGTGGATCTTGCACTCACCAACACCCGAATAAGAGACGTCGGAATTCCGGAGATTTATAGCAAGAGAATTGAATAATTATTTATTTTCTAGATAAGTACAACATTTTATTGAATATGAAGCATGGGCGTATATAGGAAATAATTTTGGGGGCCTGGCAAAATTTCGGAGGTGGCTGGGAAAATTTTGGCGGTATGGAATACTAACAATCCAGAACTTGGAGTAGTTTTAGTCAACTGAAACGTTATTACACTCAAAATAAAATATGTTTTATGAACAAACAATAAGTGATCTTATTTAATTTATTTTTAAGGGTTTTATGACACATTTTTACTGATCTAATAAAAATTTCGGGGGGGGGAGCACCTCAGCTCCCCTTATATACGCCCAAGATATGAAGTTTCTTTTGGATCCTTATGATATTTATAGTTCCTCACATATCATAAATATCATCCACAAAAATGAGATCCAGCAACATGCAGAAGTTACCGGGAAAGGTACTAAGGATGGATTGCTCGCAGTTGAGTAAGATGTTTCTAGTTCATTAGCAAGATTTCCGCAGTTGATAGATATCAAGAGCTGCTGGTATTGAATACTCCTGTTTTTCTCTAATTCTGAGCAATACTCTAACTTGATCAACTTTAATTCTTTGTTTTTCCAAAAATAAAGCATGCATCAGTTCATAGCTACCAGGGTCTGCGTGCTGCTGACGAATTCTCCAGAATATCCTGACCCATATTATTCGACGCTTTATCAAATATTTGATCAAAATTTATGTTTTCTTTTCCCACAACCAACACAAGCAACAGTAGCCTAGTAGACCAATGTCAGGTTTTGATTCCAAATAAGCAAGACTCCAGATATTGAGCATATCTTGAGAAAGACCGGAGTAAACATAAACACTTTTCGATCCATTTTTCCCCATGGGTATTCCAAAACTGATGCACGCAAGAGTTGCAAAATATATGGATACCGAGGGCTGTTTGCAAATATTTTAACCGAGACGATTCTTAGACCAACTTTTGTACTAAAATTTTCCAGAACATACATGAAAAACCTTTATGCTAGGAATATGATAGGCATTGTTTGCATCTAATCAAGGCACCAGATATCCGGCATGTCCACATGGTCTCGATTAAACCTTACCTCTAGTATGCAGATTGTCTAGAACCTAGAAAATTAATGCAGATAGAAGTTTTGACTTTCAGCACTTGTAAGAAGTTGAAGAATCAAAGGGAGAATGTTATAAAAGACGAGGCCGATATAGACTCGAAGGGAGTGTTTTGAATTCATGTCAGACTTCGAGTGTGTACACGAAGAATGTTAAGAAGAACATGCATAAGAAGGCTCCGTCTCTGGGATAAGATTTGGATTTCAGGGGTTTTTAGATATTCCTACTGAATACGGGCCAACCAAATGGGCCGTTTCCTAGTTCTAGGCGGAGAAGCTCACAAGATTCGCGTTACATGTTTCAGACCCATTTTCAGTTGAGTTTTATTTTGAGTTGTGTCACTTTAGAAATACTAGTGCGATATCGTCGATACACAAGCATTCTATACTGATTGCTAATTAATGTACGGCAAGCTCTCGAATCATAAGTTCATTCAGTGAAAGAGGAGAGGAGCCACTGTCAAAAGGTCGAATCTGCCGTCTATTTGACTGTCTAAAAGCAAAGTAAGGAATAAAAGTTTTTTCACTCTGGAAAGTGATGATTTTCACATTCGGTACTTAACGATATTATTTAACATTTTTTTATTTGGTGCGGAGAAAAATAAGTTAACGGCACCACTAAAGTTTTTAAATCATTTAGAAGGTATTTTTCACAAAGAAATAATGAACATTTTAAAAAAGCTATTATGAATTTGTAACTATATGTATGTATATATATATATATATATATATATATATGTATATATATAACTTATTAAATATATATATATATATATATATATATATATATATATATATAGCTTATTAAATCTTCAATAGTTTTGTATTTTATATTACATTTTTGTTGTGGAAACGTTTCGGCTATAAGCCATTTTCAATCCAATTGTCTGTATGATTTTGCATTATTTTTTTATATAGACATTATAATCTTCAGATTATGTGCTTGTAACTTTGACATTATTTAATTTGAGGAGGAAATTTCATTTTTTTTATAAAATTGTATGGTTCATCTCGCTATTATTTCATGGATGATATTATTATTACCTCAATTATTACACATTATTTTATATATTTGATTCTGCTTCTGTAACGGAGGACTAAATGTGCAAGACTGATCAATCAATATCAAATTTACAAGCACATAATCTGAAGATTATAATGTATATATAACAAAATAATGCAAAATCATACAGACAATTGGATTGAAAATGGCTTATAGCCTAAACATTTCCACAACAAAACTGTAATATAAAATACAAAACTATTGAAGACTTAATAAGCTGTTACCTAGAACATCTTAGTTTTCAACTTAGGATCTACAATGTATATATATATATATATATATATATATATATATATATATATATATATATATATATTCTTTTTTATCCTAGGAGGCATATGGTCATTAAAGCAGTCTTCCTTTATTACACCACTTTATTTATTGGGCCCGACATGTTTCGTGCATCTTTTCTTCGCACCTCTTTAGGGGCACTTCTACAACAAAATATAATTTTTTGAACATCCACACAAACCTTTTTTCTACTATATTAAAACTATCGATACGATCTTTGAACTGTTCCACAAAAGGCATTAAAATATTATCATGCTCATTAAATGTTACTCCTACCCTAAATATTGCAATAATTATAGCTAAATTACATATTTTTTATGAAAGGTGTTGAGTCCTACCTTGCAAGGAAGTCCTCCCGTTACCAAGTACTCCCTCTGGAGTCCGGCTTAATACTAACCCTGTACGTGGATTGCCAAAATGGTCCTGTCGTTATCTGTCCTTTGTTGTTGTCCTAGTAAAGTCTACTCGTCAAATATTATATATATATATATATATATATATATATATATATATATATATATATACATGTAGTTACAAACTAGTTACAATTAAAAAAAATAAAACTATTGGGGAAAAATGTCTAAAGGTTTATCGCAGTATATCGGAAAAAACGGGTGACAGTGTTTGAAACTACACACTTTAAACTATCATATTAATAAAAAATCAGTCAGGCATTCTTTGGCTATTATAAAGTTTTTTCCACAGAAAATTAACTTTTTTTATTTCTCTTTAAAGGAAACACCTTTGTTTCAATGACCATTTGCTTGTGTATTCTATTAATTTACATCAAACAAGTGCATAAATAATTTATACCCCTAATTGTTGCATCCATAATAACAGGTATATCTTGTTAAACTTTTTAACTTAAAAATAGTTTTTAATTATAGTTTTTAACTTAAAAACAGATTAATTTCACTGCACAATTACACTCGGTAACTATGTCGGAACTAGGCAAAGACGATTCTCGGATATTTTAGCAATTGCTTACTAGGAACCGAAGATAATTAGATAATAATGCGAATTCATCTTATTTGTGTCTTGTCCATCTAGTAATGCTTATCGGTCCTCTGTGCTACTTTCGGCATTCCAAAAATCACAAGCAATATTGTCTACCAAGTACTTTATATATATATATATATATATATATATATATATATATATATATATATATATAAATATTAAGTACTATTAGTACTCCTGAATTTGACTAACAAAAGCTTCCACTATTACTTTTTATAAATATATTGTCGAGAAGTTGACTTTGTTTAGTGAAAAGGTCGTTCAAAACAAGTCCTATGAATACTAACTTGAATCTGGAGGGCTTAAGTTCAATGTAGTACAATGCTTTCGTTCGCATTAAGCTCCCAACTTTAACTTACAAGTTCGGAACTATAATCCTGGCCATAATTTATCACTGGGCTTTTGGAGTCATTAATGATACCAGCTGAAATACATATATATATATATATATATATATATATATATATATATATATATATATATATACAGATACGCATCTGTCCCCAGAGGTGTGTGTAGGATTCAGAAAAAAGTGATGTTGAGATAGCATGAATTAAAAAAAAAAAGCATAAATATGCTTTGGATCTAATATGACGATAACGAAAACGACGAATTCAATTTTTTATCTTAGAATTAAAATGAACACATAGTTACTTTCAACTATACAACACTGCGTAGAATTAAGAACAAATGCAATTTCACTTTTGCATTAAATAAAGGAACTTCATTTGTTATTATCTGTATATTGCAGTAGTCCTCAATTTTATTAGAGAAATTGTTTTGAGTGTTTTTTGGCGTTAACAGGAATGTTCAAGCGCACCACGGTTGTGGGTTGGATTCCTAGTAGGAAGTTATTGGGGTATAAAAAATATACATTTGAACAATGGAAATGCTACAGCCCTAAAGATAATTAATGGCTGAATTTACAAAAGTAAGTGGATTTTCTACGAAAAATACGGTTTTTCCTAAATATCTTTTGTAACGGCATATCTCTAGAAAAAAAAAACAGATAGAAACATGTGGTAGACAGAGTTTAACTACATTTTTGTTCTACTTTCACCCCTTGAGTATTTTCATTTACTTGTACTACATCCAGTATATAACTGGAATACATTCCAGCAGTACTTTAAAATAATCCAAAAATAAGATTCAATACCAATAATTACAAAGAGATAGCTTCTTTTACTTCCTACACCTACTACTCAGAAAAAATTCTGCATCATTTAAAGCATACTCCAGAAGAAGTTGAGATAAGTTCTTTTCCTGAAGGAACATAACGACAAGCTGAGAGATGACATGAAAGCATACAAGCAGACGACAACACTTCACACGGCATGACAGCCAGATAACCGGGGAAAGACTGCACTTGCTTTTCCGTGGCTTCAATCTCTCTACACTAGATCAAGCTGTAGTTTCCAATGGATGTCTTTCTGATAAATAGTAGACTTGTAGAAACTAAACCGTTGTTTCGGATCAATAATCCCCTTAATATTTAATTACAGGAAATGCAGGACAGCTGATTATTTTTTTTTTCTTTTTTTTTTTTTTTTTTTTTTTTTTTTAGGCGCATCGACAAATCGTGGCCATTAGCGCCGACGTCCAGGGTGCAGCCAGGAATTCTCTCAGCGAGCCCTGAGATGAGAAAATTTCTGGCGCCGGTGGGGATCGAACCCACCATCTCCCGCTTAGGAATCTAGCGCGCTAGCCACTAGACCACGGGAGACCCCGACAGCTGATTATTTATTAAAAACTTTATAGGGTCCACACAATTAGGAAAACCTTGATAGAAATATTATTTATAATTTTATACTACTTACTCCAAGTAAAAACATTAATAGCTAAAAACATTAGCAAATTACTGAATAATGAGTCATTATGAATCTTACGTTTTAAATAGATAATGTCTAAATCATTAAGGCATCAAATAAACTGCAAGTAAATATACCATGAGGATTCAGATGGAACTGGTTTAATTAAAAAAAAATAGGTATACATATTCTATTTCTATATTATATAGAATATTATATATACTTTACATCTATATATATAAAAATCACGTGTCTGTCTGTTTGCCCGTTTGTCTGTTTGTTGATTATACAAATCCACACCGTTCGAGGGATTTTGACCAAACTTGGCACAGAGGTAGGTGTTTTGTTGAGTCGGGGCTAGGTTAACGTCGTCTAGGACTAACAATTCCGAGGTCACGGGTTTGTTGCTTATACAAATCCACACCGTTCGAGGGATTTTGACCAAACTTGGCACAGAGGTAGGTGTTATGTTGAGTCGGGGCTAGGTTAACGTCGTCTAGGACTAACAATTCCGAGGTCACGGGTTTGTTGCTTATACAAATCCACACCGTTCGAGGGATTTTGACCAAACTTGGCACAGAGGTAGGTGTTTTGTTGAGTCGGGGCTAGGTTAACGTCGTCTAGGACTAACAATTCCGAGGTCACGGGTTTGTTGCTTATACAAATCCACACCGTTCGAGGGATTTTGACCAAACTTGGCACAGAGGTAGGTGTTATGTTGAGTCGGGGCTAGGTTAACGTCGTCTAGGACTAACAATTCCGAGGTCACGGGTTTGTTGCTTATACAAATCCACACCGTTCGAGGGATTTTGACCAAACTTGGCACAGAGGTAGGTGTTATGTTGAGTCGGGGCTAGGTTAACGTCGTCTAGGACTAACAATTCCGAGGTCACGGGTTTGTTGCTTATACAAATCCACACCGTTCGAGGGATTTTGACCAAACTTGGCACAGAGGTAGGTGTTTTGTTGAGTCGGGGCTAGGTTAACGTCGTCTAGGACTAACAATTCCGAGGTCACGGGTTTGTTGCTTATACAAATCCACACCGTTCGAGGGATTTTGACCAAACTTGGCACAGAGGTAGGTGTTTTGTTGAGTCGGGGCTAGGTTAACGTCGTCTAGGACTAACAATTCCGAGGTCACGGGTTCAAAACTGTGAACTCGAACAGTCACAGATTTGTGTTATTAGATTTTAATATTACTTATTTGGTTCCTAATTAGTACAGATTTTCTAGATGCAGAAAGTAGGTGTAGCATGGGACAAGGGGTAACAGTTAGTATTCTATATTATAGTATATATTATATTCTTACATAATTCCTATTTAAATATATATAATTTATAGATATAGGAACAAACAGGCCTAGGTTGACCCTTAATATAAAACAAAAAATATAATTTATTTATAAAAAAGTTAATTTAAGATTTCAAGTATTACAATCAATTTGAATGGGAAGATTACTCTTGTTTCGGAATACAAATTTCTGTTTAGTATTCAAAGCACAACGGAGAAAAAAATTGCTTTCACTTGAAAGGCATTTAAATTTTACGTTACAGGTACACCAACTTCAAGTTGGGAGATTTGCCTAAACGGCTAATCCGCTTTTAGTTTTTTTTGTTCCGATTTAGTACCAAGTTTTGAAAGTTGTGAAGAAGCTGGTAAATTAGCATACACAATTTCCTGTAAACATATATTAAAGATTTTCGGGACAAAAAGGAAGTTGATTTGACAGACCATCCGTGGGTGAACATAACCCATTTACCTAAAATTACATCAGGTATTGATAAATGAATATGTCACTTTTTAAGGTGAAGATGGATGGGCTCCCTAAATCCGGAATACATGTGTGTGTATATGTTTGTGTGTGTGTGTAAGTGTATTTTACTGCTTTGCATTCAGATAGAATTAATAAAAGTTTGAATAAAGTTTCCTAATTCGCATTGTGCTTCTACAAATATAAAGAAAAATGCTAACTATTTCCTGACCTAAAAGCAAATCGGAAACACGAACAGGTAGCCCTACAGAGGTTGAAGGCTTTCCGACGGGAGTAAACCAACAATTTATTGTGCATTGAAAAGAAATCTAAATCCGATAAGAAAATACCCAATGAATATTCAGATAGGATACTAAATTCTACCGTTTTATTCAAAATAGGCTCTTTTGTATGGGAGAGCTCTGGGGATAGTGTAAGTAGCGAGGTTGTAACTAAGTTACGTTTACATATGTAAAACATTTATTACAAAAAATTAGTCCTAGTAAAAATTAGACGGATTAAATCACGAGGCTCCACAGTATACTGATAGTGTGCTCAGAACTAGGCACCTGATTTTTCCGTTCGCAGCTATCTATTGAAGACTTGGTCGCGACCATCGAACGATGACACTAGAAAATAAAATCATTCAGCCCGGGTTTCAAACATATAACGTCAGTCGACCAATGAGCCCAACACACCTCCGATAATAATCCAACAGGTCGGCTAGTTCTAAATTGTTGTTACATGTTTTGAATGATAGTAATTATATATATATGGAGGCCAATTGGCCGTGATAGTTAAGGCGTGAGCACTCAGAAGGTATGGCATGGGTTCGATTCCAATTTGGAGTATTTCTTTCTGAAAAAGAAAGGGCTCCAGCCCTACCGTGACAAAAAAAGTTATTGGCCTGAAAATGTGTATGGAAGATTAATATACCCAAGGTTACTGGTAAGTCGACCCACATCCATCGCAAGATCATATTTTTGGTCAAAACTAAATATTTCAAACCCATATTGCCGTACCCATTCTCTGTTGCCTAGGTTTTGGGTATTTTTTCTTCTTAGTTTTCTCTTTCTAAGTTCTAGCATTTGAGCGGAACGTTTTCATTGATTTTGTGTTTAAGGCATAAAGAATAAACTATTAATTAAATAAAACAAAAAAAAATTATGAGACAACGGATGGTACCACCCAATAACTAAAATTTACATTATTTGTTTCCTAAAACCAGTAACTTCAACTCTAGCTCTCTTAAAAAAATTATTAGGTGCAACATACACTAAAAATACCTCTGTTTATTAAGCACCACAAAAGGTCAGGTAAAATGTTAATATTTCTTTAAAAATGTATTTAGTATAAATTATATCAGGAATAGCTACTAATATTTTTTTAAGAGGGATAAGTATTTTTTTAAGAGTTAAAGGTACATGTTTTAGGAAAAAAATAATGTAAATTTTACTTATTGGGCTTACCATCTGTTGTCTCGCAAAAAATTTGGTAGTTTTATTTAGTTAATAGTTTATTCTAAATGTCTTTAATACAAAAACAATAAACACTTTCAGCTCAAATGCTAGATACATAAAAAATACCCAAAACTTAAGAAACAGTGCCTTTTTTTATTTAAATATAATATATCAAATATCTTGGCAACAGGTAACTTTTAGCGAAGGCAATATTGGCTTAAAATTGTTCGTTTCGACCGAAACTATTACCTAGCGATCGATATGGGGCGAAGTACTTCGGTAACCTTATCAATAATTAATATATAAATATATATATATGTATCCCAGAGGGTGAATCAAAATTCAGTATTCCCACATGTCATGATGTTCTGGCTTCGTACGTCATCAACAGGCAAGGCAAGCAATAAAAAAAATTTAAATTAAGTAATTACCCTTTCTTGTGAAGCTGTTTTTATGGATTGTTAATTATTTACATATTTTTAATTAAATTTATGATCTATTAATTCTACAAGTTACTCTGCGTACACTGAAAGCCACCCAGTATATGTAATTACGTTTTTCCATTACTGTGCAGACTCACAAATGCTCCCATATATTTATACATACATATACACACATATATATATATATATATATATATATATATATATATATATATATGTATATATATTTTATTGATGTTTTCCGGTAGTGGGGTTGCTTAATTCCAGAGGGTGAATCAAAATTCAGTCTTCCCACAAATTTTCTCTTTATTTGCACTAGGCCTTTCAACACATGCATGCCAGCACCTGATGATGGCACATTTGTGTTGAAAGGCCTAGTGCAAATAAAGAGAAAATTTGTGGGAAGACTGAATTTTGATTCACCCTCTGGAATTAAGCAACCCCACTACCGGAAAACATCAATAAAATATATATATATATATATATATATATATATATATATATATGTGTATATGTATGTATAAATATATGGGAGCATTTGTGAGTCTGCACAGTAATGGAAAAACGTAATTACATATACTGGGTGGCTTTCAGTGTACGCAGAGTAACTTGTAGAATTAATAGATCATAAATTTAATTAAAAATATGTAAATAATTAACAATCCATAAAAACAGCTTCACAAGAAAGGGTAATTACTTAATTTAAATTTTTTTTATTGCTTGCCTTGCCTGTTGATGACGTACGAAGCCAGAACATCATGACCCACATTGTAGGAAAGGTCAGAAGGGCGAGAAGTGACGCTAAACCATTCTGACCCCATAAACCTTCCAATACAAAGGGACTTGTAGATACGGGCTTTGCTCGCACTTTTAAATCACTAGTTATATTCAAACATGATATATTTTAGTGTTTTATATGTTGTTCTGTCCTTTATATATTAGATTTCGGTGGTGGGTGTATGACATTGTCCGAGGCACCAGTAGCAAATTTAAATCACATTGTATTGATTCGTGTATTCCAAGAATCCATGATTGCGCTGTTCTTCATTATTCATATATGTTGTATGTTGTTGGTGCTAATGACATAGACAGTCGAAGCACCTGAATAGAAAATAAAATGTATGTTTACATATATATATATATATATATATATATATATATATATATATATATATATATATATGCATGAGTATATATATATATACATATATATAAATATATATATATTTATTTTTCTTGACCTTGCTCTGGCCATTTGATTTTTCCCTTAGCAAATACCTAATAATTATAGACCTGGGGCAGTCTGAGTCCCTAAATCCAACCCGTGAATTTCTGTACCAGAAGATGAAATGTTTAGCGCGACAAAAACGTGCTCCAGCTGTCTGTCTGTATGTTTGTTCCTTATACAAATCCACACTGTTCGACCGATTTTGACCAAGCTTGGCAATCAGGCAGGTCTGGTATATATATATATATATATATATATATATATATATATATATATATATATGAGTGTCATTGGCTGAAGAAGGTGATGAGGTGTATATTTTAAATATAATTTGTAATATTTATTTTTAAGTTAATATCTAGTATTACTACTCAATGAGAAGTAATACTAGATATTAACTAAAAAAAAAATATTACAACGTGCATAATGGAGTAGTACTCATTATGCAAGTATGTTAATTCTTTATAAAAAAATATCAAAGCTTTGAATATATAAAAACCTTTTGTTTTACTTAAATTTAGAGAAAAACAGCAGGTTTTATATGTTTTGATTTTTTTTCGGGAATTAACAGATTTTTTTTTCTTTCTTTTTAGTGTTTTTCCTCGTGACTTGGCCTTTGTATTGAGAGTTTATAATTAACCAGACGCATTTGTTTAATTAAAGTATTTAATTTGTTTTGTATAAATTAAATGCGTCATTATAATTTATTATGAAGAAAGGGTTTTCTGTAGGTTACGTTCTGTTATAGAGTAAGTAGTCCAAATGTAGCTTAGGTAGTTAGCTACATTTACACAACTTATTGCTAATTAATTTTAATTTGTGCAAATAAATTTTGTTGATTTCTGACTATTAAAGTATGGTGGAGATTCATTTATTCAAGTGGGTTTATTGAAGTGTGTTCGTACATCATACGTTTATAGTAAGGCCTTATCGCGCTTTTTGAAGCTGGTTCTATAGTGTGTCTAAATCTCACATGCCTGTTGTCAAAAATGTCATCCAAGTAATTGTAATAGTAAACGTTTTCTTTTACAGACAATAAATCGTTAAGTCTGTTCGTTGTGATTTTAGCTGTATGCTACTACACTATGTACTGTTTTCTGTGAATAGTTATGTCGTCTTTTAGTGTTATGTATGCGGATTAAAATCAGTCTATGTTTTTACTTTCGTAAAAGTACTATATAGTAGTGTATAAGTGGCAAATTCCAAATTCTTTCTGAATAATCTGCCGATACATTGTTGTCTTAAAGAAGGGCATTATTCGCGCTCCAATTTGTAGTCGTAAAACCTCCGAAGTTGGATCCGACATCGGAACGCGAATGTCTTGTTGGATTATTGGACGGGTCAGGGTATCTATAGGGACGATACGAAGACTGTGGAGTTAGAGGTTGAGTGGCGGGGTCGGATTAAAGTCGTCCAACTTAGATCAGTCAGTGCTTGACCTTCGGGTAACTTCGGTCTGCACCCGATACATTTTTCGGCTATTGTGCGACGTATTCAATACTGAAAAATGATTAGGACTAAAGTTGGATGGCTAGTTGAATAGCAAGTCGGAGCGTGAGTGGCGCGAATACCCAACTAGAAGTCCTACTAAGTCGGACTACAAATCGGAACGTGAATGCTATGCTTTTAGGAGTAAAAAGTGAGTGGAAATTTAAATCCTATTCCATGTCCAGTCATATCAGTCCATCCTATATCATGTCCAGTTAGGCTCTAAAACGTCTTCTTTGATTTCTTTTACTTTAGGTAAGCTAGGTAGCCTTCAGGAGATTTGGACTCTTACGGCGACTACTTGGACCTATTTCAAATCTTACGACACACAACAAACTTACTATATACAAAACTATAATCAGACTGAACTGGACTAACGGACTTGAATTATGGGGAACAGCAAAACACTCAAACATACAACGAATACAAGCATTCCAATCCAAAATCCTTCGTAGAATAGTCAATGCTCCCTTTTATGTCTCCAACAAAACCCTACACAACGACCTAAATATCCCCTTCGTGAAGGACCTCGCAACATCCAGATTCCTAATCTTTCATTCCAAATTGTCATCCCACCCAAATCCTAGAGGTCAATCCCTATCCACTAGAACCCATCCTAAAGACTTTCCCAGGAGGCTTAAGAGAGTTCGGCCCCGTGACCAGCTACCCTAACAGCGGTTAAAAACTGAAAATATGAATGTTAGCATATATTAGGAAGTGCCAATAATGATTGGCTCCTTCCATATACTATTCACTGAATGTAGACAAGACGAGCACAATTAATTATTGTACTATATTAATTATACAGATTTTAAATAAACATTTATTAAAAAAAAAAAAAAAATGTAGCCTTAAGATTTTCAAACTAGCTTTCATGTGACTTGGCAGTTTGTTAGCTATATCATGCCATGTCAAGGATCTTATGCTTGGAAATGTTTGTCATCGTTGGATCTTTTGAAGCCGTCAACTTATTTTCAATGGATCCAACTTGAGTTCTCTTAAAAAGAGAGGCATATCTCTACTTGTTCATTTAACCATACACAAAAGAAATCCGCCCCCATTATGTTGTCTCTATGTGCTAGATCTGAACAAAGACACCGTTATCACTACTTGCTTATTCTATTCATTCGTACTGCGGCCATCTTGTGAAATTTCTTTTCTTTTTTTTTTAAAGTTTCTTTGTCTTCAAGCCGATAACATATTATTGAATAAATAATAATTTGGACTGGCGTCAGACGAAGCAATTGGAACTCTAAGGGAGATGCAAAGTATGTTACTCATTTGTGTTGCTTTATGCAATTTCCAAAGCGACTGCAATTATGAAATAATTTTTGAATAATGCCTTCATCTACCCTCCCAATATGCCAAAAATGCCCATTCTCTCTCTCTCTCTCACTCTCTCCCTCCCTCTCTCCTCTCTCTCTCTCTCTCTCTCTCTCTCTCTCTCTCTCTCTCCTCCCCCCCCGTTCTCTATCTTTTTTTCTCTGTGTAAACCCAGTAACAGCCACATTTATTTTGTTTTCGCCAGGAAACGTGGATTGATATAACACCAGACCTGTAATTCCATTCTTTAAAATGTCAATCCAGGTCAGGAAGTCTTAGACAATTTCTAATTTTACTTATTTGAACATAATTAAGATTATAGATGTCTTAATTTACAGGAAGTGCAGATGAAGGCCATATAAACAAACGGAAGGCCTTTCGAATATAAATAAGAACATAACTTACGCAACAACAACATTCGCAGCGTGCCGATGCAGTTTATAAATCACTCTATATATATCCAATCTGTATACGCCAGCCATTAGAGCTACATAACAACTTACTTAATACTATTCAAATAATTAATCAATTCATGGTCTTTAATGGTGCAAAGGTCTTCACCTAGGGAATAATGGATCTAGGTAATTCTATTTAGATACAATATTATTGCCCGCATCAAATTTTATGCTCCATCCAGTGTTGCACATTATGCAAGCATATATATATATATATATATATATATATATATATATATATATATATATATATACACACATATACTGGCTGCAGATTAATTATGATTATGATATATGTGTATTTATATGTAGAGGTAAAGGTGGTATTATGAGCCCCCTCAATATCTATTCATACAGTGCGCATTCATTGGCGGTGATATTTTTAAATGATAGTTCAGTAAAGGCTCTCACCACTGGAGTGCTCTCGCTCAGTTACAGCTGATAGGAAAAATGGTTCATTTGCTACCTTTAGCTAAAAATCTTTCAGAAGTAGTCATTTATAATTACAGTATATGTCCATTCAAAATCCATCCAGTTCCTTATTGACTAGTGTAAAGGACATTTCAGAGATTATTTCTGTGTAGACACAATGTAATTTTTCAAATAACAATGAATCGTTAGGTGTGTTAAAAATTCCAACGTGGCGAGGGTTGCAATATGAGCCCCCAAACTAAAGGGCTCCGTAATGATCACAGAGAGGCTTACGAACTCTGTGAAAGAAATTGAATTGAGCACTCATTCACAGGAGATGGTCTCATTGGAAGAGCTTGGTTCGACCACTTCATGAATCGCCAACATCTTTCCCAAGAGCTAATGGATTTCCCAAAGAAGCAGTCGACAATTTCTCTGATATCCGGAAGCCGAATACACCAAACACAACTAACCAGCTGATATGGTGTTTAATGTGGATCAGACTGGAATATCAGTAGTTCAAAGTGAAATCCTGCGAATCATTGGATTGAGAGGAAAGAAACTTTGTACCACCGTTCTTGATTTTCCCCCGGAATAACGTGGGCCTATTTCCATCAGATAACTTCGGAGAACTGTGGGTACAATGCCTAATCTGCGAAATGTGGCCACACAATGACTGCGCTGGATGTGACAAGGATGTTTACGTTTGTAATTTTTGCAAATAGACGGAAAAGTCATAAAGAAATTAAATGGTTCCTAAGTGACGCTTTCGAAGTTCACGAGTGGTCTTGCAATATACTTTATAAATTATTTTCTACTTTGTAATGAATTTTCAAGATTTTGTAACAAATGAAAATGTCATACATAAGTCATTTTATTTCTCTTTCAGTTAAGACTATTCAGGCGGCACAACCTTCCACACGGAATATACACACGTTCAGGCGGACTGTTCAGGTCTAAGTGACAGGCCTGCCTGAATCTTGTGTAGCCTGCTTTAGGCTTTCATTTAAAAACAAAGTTACTCTTGTTTAGGTTTTGGGTATTTTTTTTTTATTTCTAGCATTTGAGCTGAAAATTGTGTATTGTGCTTGCTTTAAAAACATTCAGAATAAACTAATTATTAAATAAAACGATCAAATTTTTGGACAACGGATGGTATGACTCAATAACTAAACATTACATAATTTGTTTCCTTGTAACTTCAACACTTAAAAAAAATACTAGTAGCTATTCCTGCATGTTAAATTAAAATCATCTCTGTTTATTAGGCTATAAAAAATGGTATAATAGTCAGGTAAAATTTTTATATTTAGCATTACACGTAATTTAATAAACAAGGAAAACAAAAAAACATTTGAGTCTCAAGTATTTTAAAGTCACAGAAAAAATTGACTCAGCTCGGATTCATAGAGGGTATTAATATGATATTACTGTCCATAGGGAAATCATTTGCATGATATTTCAGTCTTGCTTAGGTCGTTGATACTACGTTACTGTAAAAATAGAGATTTTACATTTGGCAAGAAATTGTGTATGACATCTGACATTTCGCAGACATTTTAGCTTACGTAGTTTGTTCGAGACCAACCAATTATCCTTTAGCTTCTATGCACTCCATGTAGGTCGGTGCGCCGTAAGAAAAAAAAAATAAATAAAAGCGCTTAGCATAACTAATTAACAACTCTTATGATAAATACTCTTCAGATTATTTATGTAAAAGCTGAGAAATTGAGGACTGGTAAGTTATTTTTGATGAAACTCAAGATTTATTTTTTTGGTAGAGAAGTATCGCAAAAAAAACATGAACTAACATTCTAATTTCATATTTTTCCAACAAAAAGAAGGTGGCGAAATTTGATCAGACCATCTTGGTCAGAGGTAACGGAGCTTAGTTTATTGGAAGAGAAATATAAGTAATTTCTATTTTGACCTTTCCTAATTACACCTGGCTTATGCACTATTTGGAAACACTTCGAGATTGCGTAGTTCCTCTGAGTCGGACTTCTTACTCAATGAAACTACTAATATTTATTGGGAAAAAAAGAAAAAAAAGTGCTACACTGATTTAATAAAATATGATGAATAACTTCTTTGCAGATTATTAAACAACATTCAGATAACATTTCAAGTAAAATAGAGGGCACTGTAGTGCGGTATTTAACATTTTCGTGGACCTCTTAGTACCAGCACAACGTACCTACGTGACAAACATCCTATCAGTTTGGTAAATAATACTAATACGAAATTCAAAGATGGATAATTATACAGCACTATTTGAAGTTTTGTCGAACTTTTCAGTCACAACATAGCCAATTGACAAAACATTGACTGATTTAAAGGCATAATTTTGAGTCAAATGAGACACACAGTAGACGATCTGCTTCACGGACCTTTCTCTGTCACTACTGACCGGGGCTAAATAATCAAATAGTAAACTTTGGAAAAATTGACTTGCTAAAATGGATTTAAAACTAACTAGCAAATAGGCTGTAAATCACAGCTCGTCAAAATAAGTCCACAAAAAGAGCCGAGATTATAGATTGACGACATAAATTTATATTTTTCTTATGCCAGATGCTTTTACTGTATTTGCTCTTTGACTCTCTTAGCCTAGTTTGTTAAGGCGCTCTAAGCAAAGGAACTGCCAAGTTTGTTTTAATGAATTTAATGACTTGAAAATTATGTCTTTTTTTTTCTTCTTTTCTTTGGTGTTTAAAGGACATTCAACCACTATTGGGTCATTTATGCCTCATGGTCGGTCCGTCGGTAGCATCGAAGAAATATTTTTACTTTTTTGGATTTGTATGGTAGGTTATGGATTAAACTTGTAAGGGATTTATAAAATAAAATAGTACAAGAAAAATAAAAATTATGTCACTGATGTTGTAATGTAATGTAGTTAAATAAAAGTGTATGACCAGCGTCTTGATAAAATATACTATACAATAGTTAGATAAACACTTTTTATGAGTTACGTGATGTAGGTTATTAAAAGATAGTATTTATTTTTATTTTTCGTGTACTATGTTATTTTATAAATCCTTTTCATCCATAACCTACCATACAAATCCAAAAAAGTAAAAACATTTCTTCGGATCAGACGTACATTGGATTGAAAAATTTTCTATTGAAAAATAGAGAGGGTGATATTTAACGTTTATTCAGACTCCAGAGTAACATCATAATTTCCGTGACAAATATCTAAATAGTATGGGAAAAATACGAAATTTTGAGTTAGATAAACGGCACAGTACAGCAACATTCGAAGATTTGCGGAATTTTCAGTTTTAGCACAGCGAAGAGAGAATCATCTCGCCAGAATTTTAGATGATTTTAAGAGGAAGTTTTAAGCCAAATAGGACTGTAGAGTAATGTTTTAAGAGGACGTTTTAAGCCAAATAGGACTGTAGAGCAATGTTTTAAGAGGAAGTTTTAAGCCAAATAGGACTGTAGAGTAATGTTTTAAGAGGAAGTTTTAAGCCAAATAGGACTGTAGAGTAATGTTTTAAGAGGAAATTTTAAGCCAAATAAGACTGTAGAGCAATGTTTTAAGAGGAAGTTTTAAGCCAAATAAGACAGTAGAGTAATGTTTTAAGAGGAAGTTTTAAGCCAAATAGGACTGTAGAGTAATGTTTTAAGAGGAAATTTTAAGCCAAATAGGACTGTAGAGCAATGTTTTAAGAGGAAGTTTTAAGCCAAATAGGACAGTAGAGTAATGTTTTAAGAGGAAGTTTTAAGCCAAATAGGACTGTAGAGTAATGTTTTAAGAGGAAGTTTTAAGCCAAATAGGACTGTAGAGTAATGTTTTAAGAGGACGTTTTAAGCCAAATAGGACTGTAGAGTAATGTTTTAAGAGGAAGTTTTAAGCCAAATAGGACTGTAGAGTAATGTTTTAAGAGGAAGTTTTAAGCCAAATAGGACTGTAGAGTAATGTTTTAAGAGGAAGTTTTAAGCCAAATAGGACTGTAGAGTAATGTTTTAAGAGGAAGTTTTAAGCCAAATAGGACTGTAGAGTAATGTTTTAAGAGGAAGTTTTAAGCCAAATAGGACTGTAGAGTAATGTTTTGTGTTCCAGCGGACATCACACAACGAGAAAAATTGTTTAAGTATTTTAATTGTTTTTCTTACGATGTTACGAGTCAGTCTCAAGTGCCATTTTATGATATAAGATATTTTGATTTCTGCAGAAATTACATTACAAAATAACATTATGCTGGTATGTAAAATTACATTAATACGCCGATACTAAACTCGTACGACAGATTGTAAAGCAATACTGTGTGTTGGCAGTGACTCTTCACAATACCAATATTGCATTGATGTGATATTTTATTCCGCTGTTTGAAAATCGTATATCCGAACAAGAATGGATTATACGATCTAATTTGAATGAAATAAAATATTTTTTGTTACTATGGTGCTTTCTGAACGCACAACTATCCGAATACACTCGATTTTAATTTCAATCCAACTTCATATGTACTTTCGTATGATAACCTCTTAAATCCGATTCCTAAGTACAATTTGCAGGTTCTCTAGAAGGGAAGTAGAGAAATTCATAATCAACGCCAATCCTGTAAGGCTTGAAGTTTCATGAAGCGGAACACCAAATAATACATAATTTCGAAGCCATTGTGGAATAACTCAAAATGAAAAAGTGGATCAAGAATCAAAAGTAGCTACCACTGAAGGAGTAGCATTTTACCAAGAACCACGGAATGATATATCACTTTGATCTTAGCCAATAGGCCGAGAAGCGATTCGACAAGCCCGATCTCTAAATGGTATAAAATCAGAGAAACCAAATCAAGAGAAATTAAGGTTTACTCTGTTCTCAGGAAGACTTCGTCTATATTGGAAAATAGGAGAGCAGAGGTAGTCCTTGTTCAACTCAGGATAGATTACAAATGATTGACTCATTCCTAGTGGTGTAGTAAATTCCAATCAAACATATCTGCGCTGTATGCCGTCACTACGAGAAGGAAAGGTCTCTATTTAATCTAAGCGGTGATTTGGGTGAAGATAAATGAGACAGCCATAAAATGATCACAAATTTATTTAATTTTTTAGAACGCAACTCCTAAATAAACTATGATAGTTGTGGCTCATGGCCCGGAGTTAAAGTAAACAAAAACTATGGCTATGTGCAACTAACAGGAATCATTGTTCAAGGTAGTTAACTACCGTATAACAACAATAAACATTTCAAATTCAAGAATATAACAGAAACATTTAAATTAAAGACAACAATTTATCACATAAAGGCTTAGTAACAGTTATTACATTTATAAAATGATATTCTCAACTTTATGTAACATCTGTGGCGTTAATAAACTAACTAACTAACTTCGAAAAATAAGTGAAATAATAGTAATCCCCGCGTGACACGCCTGAAAAAAATTTCGAAAATTTTAGAGATTTTAAGAAACATAAAGAGAATGAAATGACAGCAATGTCATACACAAATTTCGGTGATTATAAGTAAGCATTGGACAAGACTCGCGTGACATGAGACAACCAGTGAAGTTCACGAAAACGTATAAAATGACTTTTGGATGATTTTGTATAAATAATAATGACGTACGTGTCATCCCTCTGAACAGTCCTCCGTTGGAAGTTGGGCCTGGAGTCGTCGCCGAAGCCATAGAGCCCCGCGACAGTCGCCATACCTGCCCGCTGTTCGCATTGTCACTGAAGACCGCTTTGCCCCCACCACCTCTAGGCCACGCCTCCTTCCCCCTCCCCTCTAACTCCACCGACCCCCCCACCCTGAATCCTGGGGGGTTCCGAACGAAAACGTCCCTATTTTGGTGCTTATTGTTTTTTATAAATTCAATTCACTTCTTTTCTGATTTTGGTTCATTTCCTATTTTTAAATTAACTTTAGACATTCTGAAATTTAAATAATGTCTTCTTTGGATTTATGTTAAAACATTATATTCTAACTCGTAGACTTCCATGGCCTAACTCATGACAAACCTTATGTTCTTAGGGCATTTGATCATCACCTCCTTGTTTATTGACGATTCTCTGGACATGCTGCTAATATCCTCGGGGTTAAGTCTTAGAATCTTTCAGTTCTCATACTTAACCTTCAGGAAGCTAGCATAACTAGAGAAACGTTGATAACCAAAGTGACACGGTCAAATACCCGATGACCATAATGCATGTGGTTAGCTTTTAGACCATAATGCTTGTGGTAAGCTTTTAGACCATAATCATGGTGGTTAGCATTTAGACCATAATGCTTGTGGTAAGCTTTTAGACCATAATGCTTGTGGTAAGCTTTTAGACCATAATGCTTGTGGTAAGCTTTTAGACCATAATGCTTGTGGTAAGCTTTTATTTTTTTCCTTAATTCTTAAATATATATTACAATTAATTTTATTGTATTTAAGTGTCCTACACCCATAAAATAGCATATTTAAAACAATTAATACATTTTTGACTTAGAGATTCGGATCTAGTTTTACAGGGGTTATTGTACGCATAGAACATCTAAATTGATTCTGTGTGTACATGATCGAAGAAAACATCAAATGATTTTAATAATACAAATGTTTGTAAAAACTATTTTTTTAATGAACAAATTCGTACAAGAAGTTTAGTCAATGAGGTTGTTACTTCTTCGCAGAGTGCTACAGAATGTCAATGCGATTGTCCCAGCACTTGGAGTCAAGGCAAAATGGACAGCGCACTAATGAATGGACTCTAAATGAAATAATGTGAAAGTTATTAATTGAAATTTATTAAAATTTTAACGTCCTTTTATAATTGACAGAGAATTTTAATTCGGAATATCTATAGGTTGCCACCTTTTCTAGCCAGGATTGGGGGGATACCTTTTATTTTTCAATAAAAAAAAAAGCCACCAACCCTAGTGAGAATCGAATCCACGACCATAGGCATGTGCACACGTCATAGCATTCTAGGCCAACAGGACTCCTAAACAACATTTCAAAAACTGATAACATGTTTGAAATAAAATTTTATTAGTATAGAGACATCATTTTTAGTTATATCTGAGTGATATGACATCCATAGTATGATTATGATAGGGAGACCTTCATGACGTCAACCCGATGACGGAGGAGTTCGAATTAAATAATTGTTCAGGTGGTTCCCATCTATAACCTTTTCTGAAAAGTGCGTAATATGATAGTAGAATGTTTCAGAATTTTATTTTATTTAGGAATAAGTAGACCATTTTTCAAGGCGTTCGACATTCATCTTAACAGTGGTGAAACTTTTCCAAACCAAATTCATAGGATAACCTGGATTAAAAACCTTTTTTTAATCCATATTGAGATGGAGATAGTTAGTCGTTGGGGTGATAAGTAGTCAAGTGATGGCTGGGATTCGGCTAGGAGAAAAAAATGTAAGATCACGCAAAAATCTTTAGTTTTTTTTTGGAACAAAAAAGTTCCAATATAGATTTTTGCCTAAAGACCTGACGTTTTTTCTCCTAGCCGAATCCCAAATATCCCTTGACTACGCTTTTTTAATCTAGGTTGAATGTGTGTGAGTGTGATTGTTATTTTGCGTGTGATGATAGCGGCTACAGCGTTTGATTTTTCTCTACGAAATTTATTTTATTTTATTGCTAAAGCAAACGAGTTCATTAACCAACAAAAAAACTGGGCCATTAGAAACAGAGGTTATTCCAGGATCAAGTTATTAATTTTTACATTCCATTTTTTTT
Source organism: Gonocerus acuteangulatus (assembly GCA_946811695.1). NCBI lineage: Eukaryota > Metazoa > Arthropoda > Insecta > Hemiptera > Coreidae > Gonocerus > Gonocerus acuteangulatus. Next base: position 43,998,091 of record OX328130.1, on the reverse strand, counting down.
TTTTTTTTTAATTTGCAACGTAACGTGGTAGTTCTGCAGAACTAAAAATTAATAATTTATTTTTTTGCATATTTAACTTATTTTACCTAGGTTATTTATCTAGTACTGAAGTAGTAATATGGATCTAATGCACAACATGTGTAGAACAAGGCATCCTACTTGAGTGACACCTAAATCCACTCGACATCAACCAATATAAACCCTGACGTGTCGGCGAGGCCCATGCAAATCCGTCTACTCAAAATTCCGCTTTTTTTATCAAGTGTATTTCCATCACTGAGGCTAGCCTTACTGCCACGTACAGCCGACAAAATTTGCCTCCCCTTAATCATACAGTCAGAAATTTTTGAACGCGGTAAAATATTGATCAAAAGTGTAATTAATTTCTGAGGCTATAGTTCAGGTTTTATTGTATGTAAGAAATTAACTATAATAAATGAGCAAGAAATAATTTTATTTATTGAATCTTAAACTTACCCTAGAGTGGGGAAGTATTCCAACATTTTGGCTTTAACATCAATGATTTAATATGTGACAAGATTCAACTGGGAGTAGTGGCTATTCAATAAAAAAAAAAAAAAAAAAAAGGAAAGACAATAGCCCTATCTTAGCTAGACAAAGTTGGCAACCCGTAGATAATTTTTATAAACAAATATATAAGTGGACGTTAAAGTTTAAATAAATAAATAATATCCGTGATTTGTAACCAGGTAAGTTACTCTGCCAGTTATTTAATATTAGAATACATTTTGTGTCTACTGTTCTGTATTAGGTCATTTTGAAATAGTGTGAATAAAACACAATGGGGTCTCCCGTGGTCTAGTGGCTAGTGCCATAGATTCATAAGCGATAGGAATTTTCTCATCTCAGGGCTCGCTGAGAAAATCTCTGGCTGCACCCTGGATGTCGGCGCTAATGGCCTAGATTTGTCGATGCGCCGTTAAAAAATAAATAAAAATAAAACACAATTTAACATTCGAACCAATGATAAATTTGTCTTCATTATATACAATTTCTCGCCATCTTCTCGGTAGCTTAGAAGTTTCCATGCTTTAGAAAGACTCTGGTTTTGATGCAAACCAATTTGAAAGGTCATTTAGTGCATTATAATAACTTTTTACCTAGTAAAAATTGTTTTAAGGCTTATTTTATATTTGAATATATTTTGTTTACTGTTATATATTAGGTCGGTCAAGACGTTAGTGTTCGTCACCCAACCAATCTCTCCGCCAAGGCGATTCAGAAGACTGTGGCTCAGAGATCTGCTGCAGTGACCAAGTGACATGTTAGCAATGGCTTTCTCTTCCTTTAAGTGAGTCAATGTCTTTCGCTCACCAATCTATCTTCGACTCCAGGCACTGCTCTCTTCGAAGTTCTGCATCTCAGCATTCTTCTGACGCGAATCGTGGAGAAAGTTGGGAGGCCTTCAGCTCTAAACCCTCATATTGTATCATATAATAAGATGTATCCGTGAACACAATGTAACAACCAATAAGAAATCAACGATTATTTATTCAAATTTTAACGTCCACTTGTACATAATACAGAATTAGGTCGGTCAAGACGTTAGTGTTCGTCACCCAACCACTCTCTCCGCCAAGGCGATTCAGAAGACTGTGGCTCAGAGATCTGCTGCAGTGACCAAGTGACATGTTAGCAATGGCTTTCTCTTCCTTTAAGTGAGTCAATGTCTTTCGCTCACCAATCTATCTTCGACTCCAGCCACTGCTCTCTTCGAAGTTCTGCATCTCAGCATTCTTCTGACGCGAATCGTGGAGAAATTTGGGAGGCCTTCAGCTCTAAACCCTCATATTGTATCATATAATAAGATGTATCCGTGAACACAATGTAACAACTAATAAGAAATCAACGATTATTTATTCAAATTTTAACGTCCACTTGTACATAATACAGAATTGTCGGAAGGGTTATCTACACATTACCACCCTTGTCTAGCTAGGATAGAGATTCAATTCGGAAAAAAGTGAATTTGACTCATGGGCGTATATAGAAAATAATTTCGGAAGGGGCTGGGAAAATTTCGGGGGGGGGGGGGGGCTGAGACTATTTCCGGTGTATGGAATACTAACTGTTTAGATCTTGGAAGCGTTTTAGCCAACTAAAACCCTATTACACCCAAAATAGAATATTTTTTATGAACTAAATGATTTAATTTAATTTATTTTTAAGGGTTTTATAAAAATTTTACCGACTGCCCCCCCCCTTATATACGCCCATGATTTGACTTGTAAACGATATATATGTATACAGAATTTCTCCTCAGAATGAAAATAATTTGCATTTGTTGAGAATATTTTCTATGGTCTTTCTTATTCTCCCATTTGAATATAGGATTAAGAGATATCTGTGAGGGGAGAATGAACAAGGGGGTTCGGGCAAAAGGCCAAGTGAGCCCTATCTCCAGCAACCCTTGGAAAAGGTTAAGTTTTCATCAAAATTTACTCCAACGGCGCCCTAATATTTATGTGTTTCTTTATAAGGAAATAAGACATTCACAAATATGTGTCAACAAGAATAATGCTCCAATGTATTGAATTTATATGTCTGTCCGAGGTGAAGACGTCCGCAGACTGTAGACTTACTGGTAGAAAATGTATCGGTGTTACTAAAAACCAAAAATGATGACCAAGAAACGACAAAAGGAATAGTTCCTGAATAGTTTAATGTTAGGGAGATACATTGGAACATGTTAAGATTTATATAGATGAAAGGTGGACTTACCGGTTATCAGATAACAATATTTTCAACCAGAATGTTAGACTATTATTGATAGGGGCTCGTTGGTCGTTAGGATTAAGAAGGTAGATATAGTCAGGGCTCGGTCTTGGTATCTTTATGAAACTAAACTATTTATAAGAATTTGCGTTTAATTTTTATCGACGCTTCGTCTTGGCACTTTAGCCTTCATCAGAGCTGTAAAACAAGGAAGACAGAATTTATATACAGATGAAATGAAAGAAAAAACATTATACACAAACTAGGATGAATGATGCATGTGTTCAATGTTTGTTATAGCTAGATCTTAAATTAAGTACAAGTTCAGTTCAAATCAAGACACTGCACAGATCGGCCTCAAGGTTTGAACTGTAAGTAGTCTACCAAACATATTACGCCCTGGTTATATGCCCTAATACCCTTAGGTATGGTGTGAGTATGCTGAAACCAAGTTTTCCAGCTCGAAAGCCGTGGGGAGAAATTTTGTCAGATGAAAAACCGCGACCGTTTAGCACATTTTTCAGTTTTTCTTCATTAATTTAACAACCGTTGATTTTGGGTTAAAAATACGGAGTAAAGCACATTTAATTCTGCTTCAAATGGACTGGCTGAAGTCGTAAGTGCCGTAATCGCTAACCAAATAACAACAATTTTTTCCAAATTTGCGAAAAACTGTGGCGAGCCTACATTTAACGAGTTACAGCTTAGATTCATCAATTCTTTTGATACACCTCCCCCCCTAAAAGTTAAAGAGCATCAATAACTGATTCAAAAAACTTATAAATTTGACCAATATTAAAGTTTTTACATTGGGCCAATATTGAGCCAAAATAAGAATTAGTGCAATTTTCATGTGATCTCATTTTGCAAAATTTTGGTTCCTATTAGCCACAATTTACTTTTGATTCCATTCTAAATGTATCTACTATTACCAGTTGTATGTTGAGGGGAAAGGGGGGCGGGGAACCCTAAGAAATTTCCAGACCCACGAATGTGAAGCAAATATCCTCTTGTCCACACACATCACGCCTGGCCTGCACAGTCCCTGCCTCATTGGTCTGTACAGTTAAACAATTTGTTTTTCATTCTACTTCGATGGATTGTACAGTTAAACTCTGGTTCCAAACATGTGCACGACGAGGAATATCTACAGGTTTGGACTGCGCAGTCCAAATCTTGAGATTATAAATAATTATCGTCAGCAGAATATTTCTTCAAGAACACACAAATTGTGTGTTAGAGGTAACAAAAGTCCAACTCGCAGGAACTGCATCATCTTAGCGCGGTTCCGTTCTTATCTCTAGACTCATTTAAAATGATTAAAATAGAAGCTGTTATTATTTTGGGTCCACATTTCTAGAAAGCATGAAGATTAGATAGTTAGCCGTCGAGGTGATAAGTAAAGATGGAATGGTTGGGATTCGGCTAAAGAAACCTCAATACGATTTTTGTTAAAAAATCTATATTTAGGACGTTTCGGCTACTCATTGGTAGCTTTCGTCAGCAATGAAAGTGCCGGGAGGCAGAGGAGGACCAAAGTTGACAGTTCCATCTTTACTTTCAAGAAAGGTCTTATTTACGATCTTACATGGATGGGTCCCCGCCCTAGGAAGGACCCCGCTAGGCAGTTGAAAAGCTATATCTTGGAAATCCATATCTCTAAGATTAAATCGTTTTTCTTATTTTTCTTAACCTGATTTATTATAAAATACATTAGCCAACTATAAGCAGTTAAAAAATACCAAGGAATAAAAACAGACAAAAAGAACAGTTCGAATAAGCGAAATCAATTACTTTAAAGTTTTAAGAACTTATTTCTCCGATTGACATCGTCTAATCAAAACTTTCATCACAACCTTTTTTGTAGAGAATTTAGTAGGCTTTCTAATGGTATTCTTCCGTTTCCCAAGATTTTCAACCTTTTTCGAGATATTAAGGAAAGTATACAAAGTTACCAAAACTTTTAAATATAATATTTTATATTAAAAATATATATTTTTTATGTTAATAAAATATTTTATTCTAACCCTTCCTTAACTCCAAACGTAACAAAAATTTCAACATATTAGTTTTAATGAAAGCAGAACATGCAGAAAATGTTTCAACTGAATCCCATGATTCTAAGTACCCAAACCAAAAACGGCATTCAAAAACTATTTTTCGAATTTCCTCGAAAACGGTTAAAGCTATCGCCTTGAAAATGGTTTCATTCGTTTTCCTAGCCCAAGAAGCCTATAAAACGAGTGTTTACAAGCTTATGAACTCAAAAACGTAAGCGTTACGATTTTTTTGCGCGAATTTCGCCCCAAACGCCATCTTCCAGTGGACGGATTTTGCTGGTTAACGAACTTGACCTTTCGAATTGGACGACGGATTTTTGTACCAAATTTCATCAAAATCGGACCATTCGTCTAGGAGCTACAGAGCGAGCGGACAAATATATATATATATATATATATATATATATATATATATATATATAAATATATATATATATATATATATATATATATATATATACATATATACAAATTTGAACCACCATCATTTTCGGTCACTAGGGGTTCTGAAACGCAAAATTTTCTAGTCGGCACTTCTGGATTATAAGCGGGGTTCCTCCCTATGGGGGAGGAAGGAACCGCGCTAAAAATATAGATTGTGTGACACAATCTATATTTTTGTTAGCTCTAACATAGTTTTTGTTGTGTTCAGAATTAGTTGAACTTTTGCAATACAGTAACTTATTTTTGGATTGTTTTGAAATACTGCCATATAATATATTCCACATATCGTATTAAGAATGGTTTTTCCAATCACGAAAGAAAATCCGCTCTATACAGGGTGCATCGCAAATTAATGACAATACTCCGAGGTGTAAAACTAGACAAAAATTGTAGTTTAACACCTCCAACCACACATTTTTATCTCACTGCGTTCGAGGCAAAAGCCGTTCTAAAAGTTCTTTAGGAAAAACCCGCGTTTTTTGTAGTACAACTCTAACTTGCTCTGAATGTAAACATTTTCTTTCAACTTTTCAAATTATTTGTGACAATAAGAGCTAACAATAATGAGATTGCATGGACTACATCAGCGGTGTGACCAGCTATTCTAACCAGAGAAAAATGGGTTGTACCATAAAAAACTCGGTGTTTTCTAAAAAACCTTTAGAACTGGATATATCTGGGATGGGATGAGATAGAAATGTGTGGTTCGTGGTGTTTAACTTCTCCTCTAGTAATACCACTTGGTTTGGCACTAGCTGTAGATGCGCCGTAAAAAAAAAAAAAAAAAAAAAAAAAAAAAAAAAAAAAAAAAAAAAAAAAAAAAAAAAAAAAAAAAAAAAAAATCACTTGGCTTATTGTCATTGACTTGCGATACAACCTTTATACATAATACACTTATATAGATATGATATATAGTGTACATTGCTATTATGCGGAACACCAACAAAAAGAAACAAAAAATTTATGTTTTAGCACGATAGAAAATTTCCAAAATGTATTGTATGTGATCATCTTAAGCACAGTTATTGTTATTTCTGGTTTTATATATGACTATTATTTGTTCTATCAAGAGAATTGGAGTTCGAGATTGTGCTTGGAGAAATATAGGAGTATAGAATAAATTATTCACATAAAAAATACAATAAAAAGTAAAATAAAATAATAAAAAATTGCAGACAGAGTAAATATTGGATAAATGTCAGAGAATGTGTGTTTCCTTTATTAATTGGTTTCATTTTGAGCCGAGGGTTGTTGCTGACTTGAACAGATTGCCCAGTAATTCTTGCAGTTTGTTCCACTTTCCTCTATGGAACAGAATGTATCTTCTCTGTTCCATAGGATATCTTTGCTTCTGTACTATACACTCATTCATATTTCATAAAGTATTTCTATTCTAATAAGTACTATTGTGATTTTTCCTCATAGATTTTTTTTTTTAAACGTTGTTCTATTTTGATGCACTAAACACGAATCAGTTAAAAAATAATCATTCTAAACTTGGAAAAGTTATTAAGCACTAACGTTCACGGCTAAGAAAGCAAGCGTAAACGATATTAGTAAACATGCGCATGCGCATGAATGTAAGAGTCGGTCATAAAGATGTCTACTTTAAATTTACCATCAATTATTTATTCAGAAACTTTTTTTTTTCAAGTAATGAAACATTCTCCAAATTTTTTGTTTCGCTTTCAAAAAGTTTTTTATGCAAGAAACCCCTTAATACTTGGCTAATGCCTTTATAATTATTATTTTATTTTATTATTTATTTGAATTTTCCGGGGCCCCCTACATAGGCGATTTGCTCTTGAACAAGTAGGGTGCAAGAAATATAATTAGCGCGCTTTGAAGTAAAATTCTGAAAAAGTCAGATAAGTTTGTTTAATAATAATAATGAAGTTACACGAGGTTATAGCAATTATTCACAATAAAGAAGAACTATTAAATTTTTTAATTCTACTAACCAAGAAGATAGAATGAAGTATTTATAATTTTTAAGCCACAAAACTAAATTATTGTCCACCTTATTAAATTTATTTTAAAAATTATCTACAACGTTAGTTTATATTTACTATATGCAGCCTGTCGCATTATTAGAACACCGTCTAAGGACGCATTAGAGGAACGTCTGAGGTTACCACCGTCCTGTCCCATTATGGGCGTATATTCTATTCGTTTCCGCCCGCTCAAAAGGTTTCCAAACTCTAGTCAATCCAACATCGGATTGCATTGACTAGAAGTTAGATGTCATCTTGAGCGAGCGAAAACGCGTACTACGCATGCCCTTAATGCGACAGGTTACGATGGGTGAGGAGGCCCTTCAAATTTACAATTATTTTTAAATAAATAATTTATCGACATTTGAAATGAGAATTTTACATCACTGCGCATGTGAATGTTTACAAACATCGTTGTTTGCGCTAGCTTTCCTAGCCTGCCAAACAGTGAAATTTTGTGCTTAATAACTTTTTTCCTAGTTCGGAGACCGAATTTTTTCAACGGATTCGTTAAACATGCCCTTTTTAAATAAAATGAAATACGTCCAGTTCTTTCACAAAATAACATTTTATTTTTCATGCTGAACGCTTTCATGCGGATGGTAGCAGGAGCTACCGAAAGCGCTCAGCATGAAAAATAAAGTTTGATTTTGTTAAGGATCTGGACGAATTTCATTTTACTAAAGATCTTCCTTCCCTGCCAGCAACCTCAAAGTACTTTGATCTCTTTTTTCCCTATAATTAGAACTTATTTCAAATAATCAAATATGTTAATAAAAATATTGTTCAGATTTTAATAAGATTTTTTGGCAAATAAGTCATGAGGGTTATTTTTGTTAAAAATTCATTTTTAATTAGTTGGGAAATACCATGACATTTAATTTTTATGAATATATTTCTCCTGGAAATTAATTTTAAACATACAATAAATCGATTATCGAATTCCAAATCATCTGATTAATTACTCAGCAAACAAATAAAAATATCTAAAATATTTCTGTAACTCGATATATTAAACATTTACAACAGGAGAGAAGAAGTTGCATTATGCCGCTTAAGAATCGGCCATTCACGGCTGACACCCTTACACCTCATGACGAGACAGGACAGACCAAAATGTGAATATTGTAACTCAACACTGACCATAAAACACCTACTGACAGAATGTATACTTAGACAAAACTATGACTTAACGTACAATATGACACAACTACTAGGTGATAGGAGCCAATATATAGGAAAAATATTTAACTACCTGCAGAAGACTAACTTATTTGACAAATTATAACATGACCTCTACGACTAAATTGGCAACAATACATCAGCATGAAAACAATAAGAGAGAATGGTTCGCTTATATGCAGGGAAGATGTTATGTATTCCATTAAAATAAAACACACATACCTTAACTACCAACTTACGGCCAACACACTACGAGTTTTAGTACAAGTACTAAAACCTTATTGACAAAAACACAAACCATTGTAACAAAACTTATACTAATACCATACACTCTAGACAAGTTGATATGAAACAAATTGGATATTTTTATATTACTATATATATGTTCACTTAATATTTTTTAAAAGTTGAATCGCCTAGCCGCTACAACTTATTAAATAATAAATAAATAAACATTTACATAAATAAAATTGTTGTTGCTTTAGCGCGGCCACCATTCGTGGCAGAACCTTCGAATCAGTCCTCAGAGAAATTTGAATATTTTAATATCAAATTGCTTCTTTTGCTTCAGCGATCGATATATGGTATCTGTAAATTCCCCTGGGGAAATATATATCCTGAATGGATATATGAACTAGAGAAATCTATGAAATATGTAGTTTGTGGCTAGAGATGGCGCGAGACTATCGGATATTGACCAAGAGGTCTGCTGTTCAAGCCAGATTCAATCTACACCGTATTCCGGTACACCGTGGATATGTTTCAATAAAGTAAATATTATATAATATGACTTATCTCGGATTATATACCTTTTAGCGTGTTTCCTCCCTCCCTCATTTACGGAGGAAACCCAATTATGACACAATCGTGAGTTCCTTAACCAGCCGATTGCACCTCCTTATTACTTCGCTATTGTTTTAGCGAAATTCGCGCGAACCAAATCGTAGATATTATGGCTTCGGCTTTATAGCCATGTACTGTTTTTTGTTGGGATTTAATTTAAACAATATTCATTACCATGTCTATAACCTTTTTCGATGAAAGTGAAAAAAAAAAAAAAATAGAATGTTCCGGATTTAATCTGTTTATTCTCGTGTAAAGCTCGAATCCGTTTCATCAATCGTGATAAGTCTAAGGCTTCGTGTTCAAATGCTTAATAAATTGCCTACATAAGCTGTTCGTATGCATTTTTAATAGAGTGACCTTATTTGAAGAAATCGTTCCTAAAAATTCAGAATGTTTCGTTCTTTTGATTGATATTTGTCTCGGTTTGCCTCAATTTCTCAAGTAAATGGAAGAACATTTTTTTTTCTTAAGGCGTACCAACCTTTTAGGATATTAACGCCACAGATGTTAAATAAAGTAAAATGATATTAAAAACGCCTTTGATTGTATCTGGAGAAGGCTTATCCTTGACACTTACCATCAAATGGGAATAAATGGATTTATGCTACAATTCATAGAAAACCTACTTTGCGATCGACGTTTTACCATACGCATTGGCTCCACCATATCCAATATTTTTATTCAAGAAAAAGGCATTCAACAAGGGAGCGTCCTTAGCGCGAAACACTTTTGTCATGCAATCAACCGACCCGGTTGAAGAACGTTTGTGTTTCTTGTTTTTGTAAAAGCGGAAGTCGAAGTTGTAGAGCGAGTAATTTCCGGCCAGAGATGGCTACTGCCAATTTTCTGTTCATTTTGAGGCGTAAATCTCGCTTTTAACGTCGATATATATATTTGATGGGGCTGTTCAAATATTTCAAAGATCATAAGAAAATAATAACTGTTTCCATTCCGAGTTTTCCAAATGACTCTTGGGACAAGGACGGAAAGCGCGTCTCCTACCATCGTCTATAATAAAGAACCCCGCTTATGAGGTTTACCTCATGAGGCAATCCGGAAGTGCCGACTAGAAAATTTCACGTATCAGAACACATAGATCACGAAATTAACGGAAGTTCAAATGTTATAAAATGTCACTAAAAATATTTTAAAAACAGGATAAAACGATTCAAAATGATAGAGAATGTAATTTTTCTATGAAAACAAATGTTATTATTAATGCTACCATTCAGACATACCTACAGGCTACGAATACTAACTACGAAATATACTAACAAATAACACACAATTTTAATTCAAGCCAAAATTTCTGATCTCAAAGTAATTGTAGAAATTTATTACGGTGATATAGTACTTATTCTTCGTTTTGTGTGAGTGTGTTTAACAGCGTATCAAAAATTGGGATATTCACGCCTAGCTATCTACAGGTTGCCACCCTTTTGTAATGCCAACAGCACGTAGTCAGTCACCTATTCAGGTACTGGCCACGCACGACGTTGCTTAACTTCGGCGATCTACGGGATCTGGTGCATTGAACGTGGCTCTGGCCGTTGGTGTTAGAAAGTACTTATTATTAGATCTATTAGTATTCTTATTACAATCATCGAATTGTTTGTTTTATGACCTATTACATATTTAATTTTGTTTTATTTTTTCTTTATTTTTGTTACTATGAGCAATTCATTTATTAAATATTTCTTTGAAGTTTTTATTATTTTAGTTTGAGCATATTAACGAAGCTGTTTAGCTCTTCAAGCAAAAAAATAAATATCGCTTACACGTTTACATATCAGCTTGGAGGGTATTAACACCCACTACTAAACTCTATTTTTAAAAGACACAATTTCCAAAACAGCCGAAGATATATTAATATTTTCTTATATTTAATTAGAAATGAAAATATGCTTGTTGCCAATAAATCATTAGATGTACATGAAGTGACAGTTAGGCCGGGAGTTTTAATTCGATTTGCCCTAAGTGTGTCCTAAAATAGTGCGTGAGCCAGTTTATACTTATTTATACTTCCAGTGATGCGAGATATTGGTTTTTTATAAATATCTTTTCATTTAACAAGGCCAGCCCTTCAATGAGTCTTGTGCGTCATGCTTCTATTCATGCTCTTAACCCTGGAGATATTTTCTAAGCTTTAAGTTTTAAGAAATATCGTACAGATTTAATAAGTGTTTTAAGATCCTACAAGCAAATCCAATATGGTGGAAAGTAGTCAGCTGATCCATAATCGTTATATCCTATCGCCCTAGAATTTCTAAAGTGACACAATTTAAAATAAAACTCAACTGAAAATGTGTCTCTCTTGCCTATGTAGAGGGCAAATTGATTTACACATAAAATATGGTGGCAACCTATGTTTAAAAAATATATATTAAAACAATTCACCTTTCCTTATTTTCTTCATTCCCAAATAAATTAATGAAAATATTATTATGGTGCTAAATTTTTTTATGTAACACTTTCTTTTTATTTTTTAAGGTGTGGTGGACGTTTTCCGTAATTTTTCTTTTTAATCCATCTCTTTCTTTCCCATATATTCTAATGTTATCGAAATCGAAATCCTGATCATATTTTATAACAGAAGAAGACAGACTTTGTTTTATTTGTCCTATATCAATATTTTGATCATGCTGTTTAATTCGTATTCGAAGTAGCTTTTCTATCGCAGCTATTGTAGTTGATTTTTTATATATTATATCTGGTTCCATTTAATTTCAATCTTAACGTGAATGAAACTATTTTTAATTTTGTATTCACACTCCCACGCGATCATTCTGATTCCTTAACATTATTATTATGAATAATAATAATAATAATAATAATAATAATAATATATATATATATATATATATATATATATATATATATATATATATATATTAATTGATCAGTATGAATGGCAAAGTTACAAGACAAAGAAAATGAAAAAAGTAAACTAAATAAAAAAGATAAATATAATGACTTTGGGCAAATTTTCGTACTAGAACTCAAGCATTGTTAGCGGCAGAGAACATTAGCAAAAACGCAAAATCTTGAGAAAATTCATTTTCCAAAAAGCAGTAACCTAGCTCCAAATGAACTATTCGAGATCGATGAGGTCTCAAAAACTTTCTATTTGTGAGCACCTATAGGAAAACTTTTGATTATCGACTTGACTATCACGATTACGAGTATAGTTTAAAATAGCTTAAAGAATGATATTTTTTCATGGACAGGCTTAATCCAAGAGGTGATAGCATTTGGAATCCAGCATATGGATTTATTTCCATGCAAAAAAAAAAGAAAAAAGGCTTCTGTACATTTTTTCCAAATACGAGTTAGTGATGGATATGTTGTCTCTGAAGGTAACTACACATTTCTATGTGAGAAGGACTTAGTCCAATTAATCGTTGTCATAGGAACATAGTCCTAATTTTATTTTTCAATGCAGAAAGGGCTTCAGCCTAATTTTCTCAAAAGTACTGATTTTAGACTGAATCCTCTTTTGCATGGAACTATTTAAATACGCAAAGCAAACATGGTCTGCACCGTTGGCCATAATTGTATTTTCTTTTTTTTTTGGCGATGAAATAACCTGAATAAAATATAAATATATATATATATATATATATATATATATATATATATATATATATATATATGTGTATATATATATGTAAATATATATATATATATATATATATATATATATATGTATGTATGTATATATATATATATATATATGTATATATATATATATATATATGTATATATATATATATATATATATGTATGCATATATATAAATATATTAAATATTTATTGATCTAATGTGTTATAGCACGTAAATTTCACTAGGGGCCATAATGGAGGATGTCGCAATGAAGTAGCAACCAGAGAAACTTTTTTTGATGGCTATAAGAGGAAGAAAAGAAAGATAAATCTGCGACAAAAGTCACTATGCGGAAAATACTGCTCAGGAAAAAATTGAAAGTAAAAGTCCCAAATATTTAATGAAATGATAAATTAAGCACAAGAGCGCAAAGGATTAAAATAACTCAAGGCACTTGCGTTGCGACGGCATAATAAACAACTTGGAAGACAGATATCTTCGGCTGAACAAGCCAGAGAGAGAGAGAGAGGAAGGAAAAGGAAAAATAGGAGAGAGAGGGCGGAAAACGTGAGGAAGAAAAAGAGAGGGATAAAGAGAGAGAGAGAGAGAGGGAGAGGGAGAGAGTGTGTGAGAGAGAGAGAGATTGCAGAGAGACTGCGGAGAGAGTCGTGCTGCCTCCTAAATAGTTAAGCGAGAAGGCCGCAATGCCGCTATCAGCCTTCCACCGCTTCGTCTCCCACATCCCCGCCAAAAATCTCTGCCTTATCAATAGAATAGTTTACTTATTCATTCCAGTTCTATATATAAATATATGTAGACACTAGGTCTTATTTCTTTACGAGTGATGTTATTTTTCTGTAAATTTATCATTTTTCAGATAGGACCGATATTTTTTCGGATAAGTGAACCTAAATACTTATGGGACAAATTTAAGGTCAATTTGTTGCTATTTTTCTCATTTCGGCATATCGGTATATTGTATCTATGTAGCAGTTTTCATACCAGGCGTTTAGGCAAAATATTCAGCGAATTGTCTATGATATACAATAATACACTACTATCATAAAACATGATATATGATATTGTTTTATTTATATTAACTCCCAAAAGCACGGGATTAAAAAATCGGGAATGCTGTACAATGCCATTATTTATTTAATTGATGATTTTTTACCTTCTCCATATCGTCCCCCCTATCCTATTATTTAATTTTAATCTTGTAACTTTTGTTTTTACTATTTTTTTGTTATGGGCTAAAATTCTTCCTTAACTGATCAAAAATGCTAATGACCTAAAAGCATGTTCCGGTGGCCGGATTTTCCTGGTTAACGAACTTGATCTTTTTTGAAGACTTTTGCACTAAATATCATCAAACTCGGACAATTATTCACTGAGCTAGAGCGCAAACACACACATGTATATATATATATATATATATATATAAATTTGAAACAGCGTTCGTTCTCTAGGGGTTCTGAATCTCGGTAAAATTTTCTAGTCGGCACTTCCGGATTGCGTGGAGGGAGGGAGGAACCGAGCTAAAAATAAACTAAGCAAAAAATAAAAATGTGGGGTTTTCATTAAAAAAATTAAGTACATTTTCCTGTTGTCCAACATCAGGAAGAAAATCTCTTTTTCCTGTAGGAGGCAGGAGAAATGATCCAGTTATATAATAATGATGAACGACCTAGAAAAGCGGGGCTTATGCAAGTTTTTATAAAATCATCTCCTTCAGTGGACTTGGTGCTTAAAATTCGAAAGTGTCGCGTTCGCTCTTTTGAACGTTTTTTTTTTAAGGTTTTGTTTGCTACAGTTTTTAATAGGTTATCGTTTTTCAATTGATATTTTTCGGCCAGTATTACAAAGAACAGTACTTGTTCTTTGTAATTCTAACTGTTGCGATTGAGCTTTGAATGTGCGAACGTCGAGGTGGTGGAGCGAGTCATTTACGCTTAAAGTTGGTTGCTCAAATTTTCTTGTGAATTGGATTATTTTTCGTCGAAATGTCTTTGCAAAAGGTGTGTACATTTTCCAAGAAATATTAAAACAAAGAATTAAACTGTTTCTATTCCAAATCCAAGCTTTCTAAATGACCAGGAGTAATAAGTAAAACGTCCAAAATGACGAATGTAAGTCGGATTTTTTAAAAGTTTTGTTGGCAGAATAGTTCATTTTCCGTTATAAGTGGTAATTATGAATGGGGAGAATTCTTTCCTAATGTTTCAGGCGGAAAAGAATGAATTTCCTGTGAGCATTTCAGGCTGGCTTCACTTAGAAAGCCTTCAATAATTCAATCCACTGCTCTATTGATTGTCTTCGGCGGCGCCCACAATAGGTGAAACACTTTGTTCTAGTGAAAACACTCAAAACACTCACTCAGAGGAAATTCGTTATGATCACGAAAGATAATTTAAAATAAAGGTGCTTTTCATTATTTGCCTGCTTTGATGGGCTGATCAGTGGCCTAAGTTCGGCAGGAAATGAGAATTGAGATATCATTAAATGTAGCTGTATTTGAAGGTTACTTCACAAATGGAACGCCAAAAAGGTCTTTGATTCCATAGAAAAAAAGTCTATTATTTTTATTTAATGGTATCTTTAACCATTTCCTCTACGCGATACTCGCACCGAGCCATGGGTCCCCTCTACGGGATACTTTTGCCACTCTCCCTCGACTATGAGCGTTCTTTTATAATTTTGATTTTTTTTTTCTTATCTAGGTGTTTAGCAAACATTATTAGTTTAATAAAAGGCGTAAGGCATTATTTATTAATTATTTATATTCTAACCTTCTTTTAAGAATTTCTCAAATGTATAAATAAATCAAAGATATAAAAATGTGATCAAATCTACTTAAAGCAATGGGTTTTTTTATTTTTTCAGAAGTACAGAAATTGTTCAAACTTACTCAACAACACGAATCACGTCAAAGAGTTTGATATAACAAACTTTCTACTCAAGGCATCCAACACACGATGAAGAATTACCGAGAAGTTATCGAAATTTTGAAACACCCCGGAACTTCACTAGAGAAGATGGACAAAGAATGAGCAAAGTATTGCCACCCGTCTCCACAAGTGATAGAGATTATTTAATTAGCTGCACCGAAACAAATATCACTGGAAGGATAGACTAATCAGAAGTCTTGAAAGACCACTTTCTCTGGCAAAACGATGGTTGTGACCACATCGACACGGCCATTTCCAGAAGATATTACATCTTTAGATAATATGGGCAGAGGTAGTTTACGAGAATAACATTAAGAACAACAATTCATTTATACAGGGTGTCCCGAAGTTAAATGGAAATTCTTCAGGAGCGTATAGAGGACCGAAAAACTAACAAAGGAACATCCCCAAGTGTCCGGAGCCGACTTTCATGAAACTGAACACATATTTATTAAATACGTGAAAATAATCTATACGTATTTTTTTTTTATATCAGTCCAATAGCACGTTTAAGGGGTGAAAGCACCCTTCCAAAGTATACTTCAAATATTCTAACAAGGGGAGTATAAAGTGGTGGGGTCACAGATTCGGTCAATTTTTTCCCGGTGATTCTACATCGAAAAATAGTCGACACGTGTCGGAGCGTTGTGTCCAATACGCCTTAGGAGCTGAGAAATAAAATAAAATAGGTTGAAAATGCTTTATTTTATATATCGAGCATAGAAAATGATATCAACATGATTCTTTCACCAATTCATTTGTTTTATAAAGTAGATAATACAATTTTATAGAGGAAAAATACAATCGTTGAACAGTAATATATATTTCGTCAAATAAATCAAAAATATGCTTACGTTTGAAGTAAACTAGCATTATACATTTTTTTACACCAAAAATAATATCAGAGTTAAAATTAGCACCCCAAGAAACCTCAATGAGGTAAATATCATCGAAAACAAAAAATAATACCTTTTTCGTCCAATACCGAGAAATACCAGATACTCTTCCGGAGAGTAAAAAAGTATTATTTTTTGTTTTCGATTATATTTACCTCATTAGGGTTTCTAGGCGTGCTGATTTTCAATCTGCAAAAAAATATATAATGCTAGTCACTAATAATGAACTTTTATTATTAATATTATTATTATATTAAAATTTCAGAAAGCCGACTGCATGAAGGCCAGAAGGATGGGGGTTTGATATTCGATCTGCAGGCACCGGGGAGGATGGATGAGGAAAGGATCGCCCCCCTCCCCTTCCAATATTCCTTAGGCCCTTCCGAAATCTCCAAGCTTATAAACAGGCCATCAATCAACACTGCTAAACCGAGGCAGCTTGGATTTCTAACACCAACTACTAGCTAGCCCTGTCCATTTATTAGAACTGACTTTCAATTTACCACAGTAAATTGAATAAATAGACTTCTGTGTTGAGCTCAAGAATTAATTCAAGATAAGTGACAATAATACTATTTAAGAAATCAGATTTTCGTATAAATCTATAGATAGAACGTTTCGGTGAGCGCTTTGGCAGCCCTCTTTAACTAAAAAAAAAAACAACAACAAATATACAGAATCACGGAAGAGAATAATTAAAAACAGTAAAATAATATATTAGATCGACTTGTGAACATCAGTTATAAAACCGGGGGAGAGCGCGAACAGACAGTATATATATACACACACATATATAACGTAGCGTAAGTGGCGACGAATACTTAAGGAGGTGATATAAGACACCCAATGGAACACAAATGGTTTTTAGCGCGGTTCCTCCCTCCCCCATAGGGAGGAACCCCGCTTATAGGGTTGATACAATGAAACAATCCGGAAGTGCCGACTAGAAAATTTCGCGTTTCAGAACCCCTAGAGACCGAAAATAACTGTGGTTCAAATATATATATATATATATATATATATATATATATATATATATATATATATATATATATATGGGGGCGAGGTTAGCTCAGTGGTAGAGCACTCGACTAATGAACTGGAAGACCAGGTTCAAAACCCGAGCGCGCACTAAAGATTTTTTCTTCTAGTGCTGCCGTTCGAGGGTTGGATTTGGGGTCCCAGATCGTCCCTAGGCTCACCCAGCCTTTAATTAATTTAATTAATAATGGGTACCTTGGGTGCTAATGACTCTAGCAGTCGAAGCAGCCAAGGGGAAAATCAGGCGGCCGGAGCATAGTATTGACCACACTATCTCCCTAATGTGCCGTATGGTCAAGAATCAGATACCTCTACAGTATCTGCCCCTCTGGGCCCTTGTGGCCTGTTACAGGACTGATTTTTATATATATATATATATATATATATATATATATATATATATTTGTCTGTTCGCTCTCTAGATAGAAGACGAATGGTCCGATTTTGATGAAATTTGGTACAAAAATCCATCGTCCAATTTGAAAGGTCAAGTTCGTTAACCAGCAAAATCCGCCTACTGGAAGATGGCGTTTGGGGCGAAATTCGCGCAAAAAAAATCGTAACGCTTACGTTTTTGAGTTCATAAGCTTCTAAGTACTCGTTTTATATGATTCCTGGGCTAGGAAAACGAATGAAACCATTTTCAAGGCGATAGCTTTAACCGTTTTCGAGAAAATTGGAAAAATATTTTTTGAATACCGTTTTTGGTTTGGGTACTTAGAATCATGGGATTCAGTTGAAACATTTTCTGCATGTTCTACTTTCATCAAAATTAATATGTTGAAATGTTGGTTACGTTTGGAGTTAAGGAAGGGTTAGAATAAAATATTTTATTAACCGACATAAAAAGTTTTAGTAACTTTGTTTACTTTCCTTAATATCTCGAAAAAGGTTGAGAATCTTGGTAAACGGAAGAATACCATTAGAAAGGTTATTAAATGCTCTAAAAAAAGGTTCTAATGAAAGTTTTGATTAGGCGATGTCAATCGGAGAAATAAGAGCTTAAAACTTTAAAGTAATTGATTTCGCTTATTCGAACTGTTCTTTTTGTCTGTTTTTTATTCCTTGTTATTTTTTAATTGCTTATTGTTGGATAATGTATTTGAAAATAAAACAGGTTAAGAAAAATAAGAAAAACAATTTAATGTTAGAGACATGGATTTCCAAGATATATAGCTTTTCAACTGCCTAGCGTCCTTCCTAGGGAGGGTTCTTTGTCTTTGATTTTGGTACTTAGAATTATGGGATACAGTTGAAACATTTTCTGCATGTTGGAGTTTCATCAACACTAATATGTTGAAATTTTTGTTACGTTTAGAGTAAAGGAAGGGTTAGAATAAAATATTTTATTAACAGACAAAAAAAGTTTTGGTAACTTTGTATAATTTCGTTAGAAT
Source organism: Gonocerus acuteangulatus (assembly GCA_946811695.1). Taxonomy (NCBI): domain Eukaryota; kingdom Metazoa; phylum Arthropoda; class Insecta; order Hemiptera; family Coreidae; genus Gonocerus; species Gonocerus acuteangulatus. The sequence goes on along the minus strand of OX328130.1, from coordinate 43,978,943 downwards.
CTCGAAAACCGTTGACAATCTTGTGAAGCGGAAGATTACCATTCGGAAGCTTACTAAATGCTCTACAAAAAAGGTTCTGAAGAAAGTTTTAATCAGGCGATGTCAATCGGAGAAAAAAGTGCTTAAAGCTTTAAATTAATTGATTTAGTTTATTCCAATGGTTCTTTTTGTCTGTTTTATTTCTTGTTATTTTTTAATTGCTTATAGTTGGATAATGTATTTGACAATAAAACTGGTTAAGTAAAATAACAAAAACAATTTATTGTTAGAAATATAGATTTCCAAGATTCCAAGACCTTGTCACTAGCGGGTCTGTTTCTAGTGTAGCGGACCCTTCCAGGTAAGATTGTAAATCATGTATGTCACCTTTCAAGACTTTACTACTCACAGGAATGGCGTTAGTGACCTTAAGGGTTGACACGCCATTATAATAATTAATTAAAAAAAAAAAGACTGGTGGAACCAAAATAATAACTGCTTCTATTTTAATCTTTCCAAATTAGACTAGGGATATGAACGGAACCGCGCTAAGATGATGCAGTCCTGCGAGACGGACTTTTTTGAGATAAGGGTCAATTCCCAACAGGGAAGGAGGAAATTTAAAGTTTGTGTTTTTTTTTTTAGGACAAACAAGTTTTTCGTTGAATAGAAAGCAATAACTGTTTAAGATGTAATTCCCAATTGCAGCGTCGTAAACTAGACAAATTTTAGTTGAAGAAGAAGTAGACTTTTCCAATTCTAAAACCAGTGGGCTAAAACGCACTTATGCAGCTCTAGCAAGAAAATGTTTTTATGATAGCATCCTTACCATGTCAAACTATCGAATATTCAAAAACTCGTTTTTTAGATTCGAGACATTGCTCTTAGATTGTGGACGATACGGCTTGTCGTAAATTTATGCAACTCTAACCACTTTAGAATAGCCTTAAGTGCTTAAAATAAAGTATCGAAGACAATTTTTTAATATATTAGTTCGTCAATGGATAGAATAAGTTACTTCTCTAGTTTGCTCCGATTTGCATATTCGATAGTTTGACATGATAGGGACGATATGTGATATCATTTTCCCTCATACTAAGGTCTATGGATATTCGGGATGTAGAAGTATTAAACCTTAATCTTTGAAATATCTCCAATATTCTTTAAGGGCGACATTTAGAAATTCAATGCATAGAGGCGCAATAATACCGAAATTCTGCTTTTTGTCAGAAGAGTTCATTGACACTAGTTTCGAGCTCTAGACGGAGTTTTTTCTCTAATATTCTGCATCGGGGTCACAGGACTTCAAAGTCAAGCCGTAAAAGTTTTATTCCATCTCAGCTATACGACCGTCGACCCCCACCCCTGCACATCAACAAAACTGTAGTCTGGGTAATTTTATTAGATGTATAAGAAACCCATTGTCCGTTCGCAATCTGAAATTTTATTGGGGCATATAGTTTTCTTTGCTACACAAATATTTATGTAGGTTATAAATCTAGAAATTATTTCTGGAATTTTTATTTACTATAGAAATGAAAAAGAAAAAAAATAATGGGGTTAAGCTTTAAGATTTTTAAGAATCTGTGAAAATAATTATTATAATTTTGTAATTTTGACAATAATCCAAGAAATTAAATGTACGTCAATGGAAGAAAGCTGTGATCTCCTGATCTCATAGCGCCAGGTATTGGTGGGTTAGTGCCCAAAATTATTTTTAAGTAAAATTAAGCGCTGGACGCAGGAACTGTAATATTAAGCATATTTCTAAGCAATAGAAGTTTGTTTCTAAGCGGAGGTGGTTAGTTTATGCCACATTCCTGAGGAATGAGCTTAAAAAAAATCTATATTAATTCGAGTAAGATAAGATATTTTACTATTTAATACTTAAATTAGGGGTTCTCCGTGGTCTAGTGGCTAACGCCTTAGTTTCATATGCGGGAGATGGTGGGTTCGATTCCCACCGGCGCACAGTGTAACGAAGTAGTGTGGATTATGGACAAAAATCAATAACCACTAGTTGTTTTCAAATAAACATTTTTATTAATTGAAATCAACTCAAAACATGGTAACAATAGTATAATGATGCATACTATACGGCTATAATAATATTAATTGTAATATAGCAGAGAAATAATATAGCAGGTAATAATATTAATAACAATATTATCAAAAATATTATAACTGTAACATATAATGTAGTAATAGTATAGTAGTAAATTATACTTATAGTAATAGTGCCATAGAATAATAATATTTTAACATTTTCTATGAAATTATTAAATAATTTCTTAATTCCGAGTCTGAATCGTTTTTGGATTCTTGAGAATGTAAACTTATATCGAAACCAATATCTGTTTGATTATTAATGTCATCCTCTATTACACCCGCCAAGAAAGCTCTGGGCCAGATATCAGAAAAACCCGGCGCTTTTTTGATCTCTCACACAACGCTGTAAACTCTTTTTCATGTCTGCCTCTTAGGAAGCCGGAAGGGCCATCAGGGCGTGAATATCTTTTTTCTTGATAAAAATTAATAAAAATTTCTTCTAAGTTGATATATTGTTTCAACCAGTATTTATATAAGAGTTTTTTCTCTGCGGTGAACACGTTCCCACATTTTTTACATATAATATAGGACTAAACTGGCACTCTTTTTAACATTGCTTAATATTTCCTTAGGAGCATCCTGCAGATTAAATTGAATCATTTGCCCAAGGATTATTACCGTTTTCTTGGATTTATCCACATTTGGAAGAAAAAATAAATTGTATTATGTGATGGATCTAAAAATAAAAATTGCCCTCAGTACATTATACTTGAGGTAATCTTTAAGCTCTAAAAAACTTTGGATGTTTTCAGATGAAGTTTTTTTGCTATGGTCTATCAAAATTTTGTACTTAAGAAAAATTTCAAAGATCAATGAAGGATAATTCTAGATAAATAATAAGGGAGTAATTACCCATAATCAATTATTTCAGATAAAAAAAAAGGAATAGTTTTGATGTAATTTTCTTCGGATGACTTAATAAAAACACTGTCCTATCTTCAAAGAGAGAGGCTCAAACTGATTGTTGGTATGAAACAGGTTTTAAAGACTTTGCCTTGTTTATCATACTGCTAATGTGTCTGTTGATCAAAATAAAACTAATATTTATTAGTTTTATACGATTTTAATTCCTTGAATAGTTTCTAAACTTAGCTAGAGGATTAAAAATTAAATAGAAGAAAACAAAAATTTAGATTTTTGTCTATTGGACGTTACACTGTGCGGCGGCAGGAATTTTCTCATCTCATGGCTCGTTGGGAAAATTCTTTGCTGCACCCTGGATGTCGGCGCTAATGGCCTACATGTCGATGCGCTTGAAAAAAAAAATAAATATATATATATGTAATGAAACGCAATCCGTTCGACAAATATAAGCATTCGGCTTATCGAAATTCGGCACTACGAGAGCTGCTTGTATATGTAGAGTATTTAATTTTTAATGAGGTAGTTTTGGTATAAAAATTATTCTCTTGATTTTCTCTGTTCAGAAAATGGAAACTGATCTAAAATAAAGACCAAGTAGGAGAGAGACAGCGTACATTTAATCCAGGTCCCACCATGGGGAATTCAGAAGTGTTGGTCAGAGAGTGTTGGTGACCGCTGTTCAATATTCCAGGAGCGGAGGTCACACAACCTTGCCACTCTTGAATAAAGCAATATCAATCCTAGTTTTACAGCACATTCACGAGATCATGTCCGGCTCCAATATCAAACTCATGTATTATTCATTATACTTTAAATAAATGGTCAATGTATTATTCTATATTTCCTTTACTATTAGTCACTCTATGATTTGCCTATACATAGTTGGAAAGCTGGTAACGCACGTTTCATTAAGTGTTTTATGCACCTTAAAATATTGCTATAATGCATCTCTTGGGTAAATACGAAGGTAAATAGGTTTTGGCTAGAATTACATAGGAACACCAGGTACAGTGCATAAAGGACAGGTGCAAAAACAATACAGCCCAAAAAAAGTATTTTATTCAGAAGCCAACAATCTTTAATGTAGAATTAAGGCAATTTTACAATGAATAACAAATAAGGCAGACACTTTTAAGGGGGACAACATGTAAAAACAAACCCCCAAAGTTGTCCTTTTTAGCACTTTCCTCCGAAGGAAAGTAGCTATTGAGGTTGGACTCATGATGGAATTTTTGAAAAATTTCTTCAAATCTTTGTCGATCCTACCTAGTAGACACCGAAAATGACCCCCGTTAAAATTTATATATATATATATATATATATATATATATATATATATATATATATATATATATATATATATGTCTGTTAACACGATAGCGGCCAGAGTTTTTGTTTTTTCGTCACGAAACTTGGTATATAGCATTCAATTAGCAAACGATAGAACGAGTTCGTTAACCACCAAAGTCGGTCCACCGGAAGGAGGGGTTTACCCCGAACCCAAAACACTAATTTGACCATGTCAGCCGTAATATTTCTTATATTTCAACGAAACTTTTTTATTCGTAGTGGTAATATAGAGAGAAAAGTGAGATATAAAAATGAACTAAATCGGTTCATTAGGAGGGGGGGTTTACTCCGGACCCACAATACCAATTCGCCACAACCAGCCGTGATTTTTGGTATATTTCGACGAAACTCGGTATTCGTAGTGGTAATCCACAGGTAAATATGTGTTGTAAAAATAAACTAAATCGGTTCATTAGGAGGGGGGGGGGGGGGGTTACTCCGGACCCACAATACCAATTCGCCACTACCAGCCGTGATTTTTGGTATATTTCGACGAAACTCTGTATTCGTAGTGGTAATCTACAGGTAAATACGTGTTGTAAAAATAAACTAAATCGGTTCATTAGAAGTTTACTCTAGACCCAAATTCCTAATGTACTCATACCGGTCGTAATTTCTGCTGTATTGAAACGAAACGCGGCATACGTCGTGGGTAACTCATGAGAAAGAAGTGTTGTAAAAATGAGCTGAATCGGTCAATCGGAAAGCGGGGGTTTACTTTGTAGTATATTTCAATAGAAAAGCCCCCCAGACGTAGGTTCACAAAGCCGCCGCAAGGAGCGCTTTGTATCTAGAGGGACTGTATCCTCTTCCTGCGTTAGATCAAAATACGATAATATGAGGTTTTTAGTATTTATTACGTAGTGTAGTAGGTAGCATGTGTAAACATAACTCTGGAAGCAAATTAATAATTGATCAGTTACTCATTACAAATTTAAAAGAGAACTATTCATGTTTTTATTTTATTTATGTAGGATATTTTAAGCAAATTGTTCTGGAAAGCAGTCTACACTACCCAAATTCTGAGGAAAGTGCTTAGTTATGCAGCTCCTGCGTGACGGACTTTTTTTTTATATAAAATGAAAAAGAAGCTTTCACTCTCTCTTAAACGCAGCGTATTGTAGTCTATCATAGGCAACATTTATTTTCATGTTTACTGATAATTAAACCCAACAAAAAGTGTCTGCTTGTTTTAATTATTGTCAATAATCTTTATTGAAAACACTGTTTAAATCGCAGCGTGAATAAAACACTTCATTTAATATTTAAAAATAAAAACTTTGGGAGTTGGTTTTTACGTTAACCCCCTACAAATTTTCAGCCTTATTTATTATTCATTTTAAAAATGCCATTTTACATTAAAGATGGTTGGCTTTTAAATAAAACGCTTTTTTTTTGGGCAATATTTTTTCCACCTGTCCTCTATATGCAGTACCTCCTGCCCCAAGTTGTATAGCCAACATATACTTACCTTCTTATCTACACAAGAGATGCATTATAGCAAAATTTTAAGGTGCATATAACACTTCACGGAACTTGCGTTACCAGCTCTCAAACTTTTAGGGAAGTTGCCTAACGAACATAAAATACAAAAATATCAAAATATCTTAAAATTAAAACGCACTATGAATGATTTACTTACATTACATTGGTCGGTATATATACATGTTATTTTTTATCAATAAGTGGTATTAAGATAATTTGTGAAACAGTCAAGAACCGCAATAGCCCAATGAACAAGAGGTATTGTGACAGGGTGTAATAAACTGAACTTAATAGTAATAACTTCCAATTTTTAGCGCGTTTCCTCCGTCCCCCCTACCATAAGGAGGAAATCCGCTTATATGGCAAACCTCATTAGGCATCATTTTATTAAAAAAAAACATTTTATGAAAAAAAAAAAAACATTTTATGAAAAAAAAAAAAATCAATTTTATTCGACCTGTTTCTGACCTTTCAAGTTTATTCTTTTTTGGGGGATTCATGTGGCGTAGGTCTAAAAGAATAGTTCTTCCTTTATTTTTTTCTTGTCTTTGCGTACCATTTTATTTGTTCTTTGCCCTACATGTTTCGCATGCAAGACTTGCAGTCTGAATATGGGTGGCGATCTCACCACATGCGTGGATGTATTTGCCCCTGAGGAGGTGGCATTAAGGCCAAAAAACATGTAGGGCAAAGAACAAATAAAATGGTACGAAAAGAAAAAAAAAGGAAGTACTATTTTTTTAGACCTACGCCACATAAAATGCAATTATTTATCATTAATTAGTACATACAATTATTTATAATATATGATACTTTATTTGTATACATAATACATATTATGGTTTTTCTTTTGAATAGGAATTTAACTACGTCTCTCATTCTTTATGCTTATGCACTCTTCTATTTTACTTATTAGAACGTGTTAATAAACTTTTCTGTTAATTATCTACCCTAATATTGATTTTTTTTCTTTTTTCTTCTTATTAAACATTTAATTTCAAACCAAGATTTATTGTTTAAATTTCATGTTATAGAATGCATGAACTAATTATAGTTATTTACAAAAGAATTAATAGCAGCGAGAGCACTTTCACCAATCTATTTAGTAGCTACGGGTTAATTTTAGCAACTAGTAGATATAGGAACATTGAGGAAAGAAAACTACCCGAAGGAAGCTCTGTTATTCCTGATTAAATTGATTAAAATACAAGACAAGATTAAATAAAAAGATTAATAAACCACATTAACTATTAAACAAGTAATAAGACTTTATTAATTTTTTCAATTAAACTTTAGTAAATTAACGAAACGATAGGGTCTATAGAGCCTTCGTGGAGCTAAGCAAATGATGGAAGTTTATTTATTGCTGAACCGCAACGTTGGCGATTAGAAAGTTATTTAGTGTATACAGAAACATCACCTTTGAACAAAATAGTGAGATTAATGTATAAAATATAATAGATAATTGTCTTGTTAAATATTTTTTCCAAGGAAAAATTCTTAGGTTGATTTATTTAACACATTCTTACTTGTAAAAGATCTTCAAGTCAAACCTTATTATATTTCTCCTAGGCCAAAATAAAGTACGTGTGAACACTATTCCAAAACTTCCGCTATAATCTTTAAGTTCTGATAAGGTATTTTAAGTTTTGATAATAAAGAAAATGGTGGAATAGTGTGCACATGGACTGTTTTTTGGCCTAGGAGTTTTTTAATTATAGAATATGTAAAATGACTATTTTTGAAGTTAATTCATTAAGTAAATATTTTTAAGGTTAGTAGCTGTGAATAATGAAAAAATGTGCTAAGATGAGAAATCCTTCTAAAAACAGGGTGTATGAAAATAAACAGTATATTTTAAGGTAAAATTACATTTAAATTGTAATTTTAAGAAATTTAATGGAGGGTTATTATAGTTATTATAAAAAAAAAATAAAGGGGTATTTTATAGGACATTTATAATAATTGGACTTGCTTTTCTTCTAGTTTTATGAGGATTGCCCTAAGGCCGAAATGTTAAACAATGTGAAAAAAAAATAAATGAATAAGGTAAAGATCTTATACAAGTAAGAAGCATAACATTTTTTACAATTTCGTGATGTCTTCGACAGACTGTAAGTATATGTCTTATGCTTAGCAGTTTGTAGCGTTGGTGCACAAATTAGTGCATCTGGTTTACTCATTAGGCGTCCGTGAGTAAGTAGAGAATGGTCAATACGGATTCGGGATAAAACTACCTCTTCTCTCCGGTTCCCTCTTCTTGTGGATGTTCTTTCTACTCATTGAATTAACGGAAATAGCCTCAAGCCTTGGATAACCTTAACGGCGGCCATCTTAGTGTGACTTATATTCTACAGTTTAGGTTTTTAGTTCTAAAATGGCAAAAGATTCCTCCAAAAGGTATTATTTTAAATGCAATTATTTTGCATAAAAAAAAAAAAAAAAAAAAAAAAAAAAAAAAATCAGAGTTCAAAAGAGTCTGATTCAAGAAACGTGTGGCCCGAGAAAGCGAATCAACGTTACATCGACCTCGCGGCCTTTGGATATATCGATTTATTTTCTTATAACTCATTCAGGCTCTGTCACCCTGTTGATATAGATATATATAATTCAAGCAAAGCTATGGCGGCATGTCTAGGGACGTTCCACAAGCCTGGGGAAACCTGCTATTTGGGGTAAGACATGACTTGGAAACAATAGATGAAATAATTGTTGATTAATTAACAAAGTCCGTCACGCAGGAGCTGCGTAACTAAGCACTTTCCTCAGAATTTGGGTAGTGTAGACTGCATTCCTAAATAATTTGCTTAAAATATCCTATATAAATAAAATGAAAACATGAATAGTTCTCTTTTAATTTTGTAATGAGTAACTGTTCAATTATTAATTTTGTGATTAATTTGCTTCCAGAGTTATGTTTATACATGGTACTACACTACTTAATACATACAAAAAGACTTCATATTTTCGTCTTTTGATCTGACGCAGGGACAGGATACAGTCCCCCTAGTGGTAGAAAGAGCTCCTTGCGGCGGCCTTGTGAACCTACATCTGGCGGGCTAATTCTATTGCAATAAAGTACAAAGTAAACCCCCCTTTTTGATGAAACCGATTTAGACCGATTTAGTTAATTTTTAAACCACTTCTTTCTCATGAGTTACCCACGACGTATACCGCGTTTCGTTACAATATAGCAGAAATTACGACCGGTATGAGTATATTAGTAATTTGGGTCCGGAGTAACCCCCCCCCCCTCCTAATGAACCGATTCAGTTTATTTTTACAACCCATTTTTCTCCGTAGATTACCACTACGAATTCCGAGTATCGTCGAAATATAACAAAAATTACGGCTGGTAGTGGCGAATTGGTATGTCGGTCCGGAGTAAACCCCCCCCCCCTCCTAATGAACCAATTTAGTTCATTTTTACAACCCATTTTTCTCTGTTGATTACCACTACGAATACCAAGTTTCGTTGAAATAACAAACGCTGTGGCTGGCATGGTTAAATTAGTGTTTTGGGTCCGGGGTAAACCCCCCCCTCCTTCCGTTTGACCGATTTTGGTGGTTTAAGAACTCGTTTAATCGTTTGCTAATTGAACACTATATAACAGTATAACAGACACACACATATATATATATATATATATATATATATATATATATATATATAAATTTTAACGGGGGTTATTTTCGGTGTCTGGGGGCGAGGTTAGCTCAGTTGTAGAGCACTGGACTAATAAGCTGGAGGCCTGAGTTCAAATCCCGAGCAAGCACTAAAGATTTTTTCTTCTAGTGTCTTCGTTCATGGGTTGAATTCGGCCTCCCTGACCGTCCCTAGGCCAACCCAGCCTTTAATTAATTTAATAATGGGTACCTTGGTTGGTGCTAATGACTCTAGCAGTCGAAGCAGCCAAGGGGAAAATCAGGCGGCCGGAGCATAGTACTGACCATACTATCTCCCTAGTGTGCCGTATGGTCAAGAATCAGATACCTCTATAGTATCTGCCCCTCAGGTCCCTCGTGGCCTGTCACGGGACTATTTTTTTTTTCGGTGTCTACTAGGTAGGATCGATAGAGATTTGAAGAAATTTTTCAAAAATTCCGTCATGAGTGCAACCTCATTAGCTACTTTCCTTCGGAGGAAAGTGCTAAAAAGAAAAGAAAGAAAGAAGAATAACAATATTGGGGGCCCAGTGGCCGTGAGTGTTAAGGTGTGAGCACTTAAAACTCGTGCCAAGGGTCATGGGTTCGATTCCCATTATGGGGTTGTGGCTTTTCTTAAGAAAAAATAGAAAGCATATAACCCATCCTAAAATTCTTTTAAGGCATGTAAACCACTCCGGTCATTAAAGTCCTGAATGGACGATACCGCCAGAGGCACATTCACTCAGAAAATTGATTCTTGAAAGCTTTCACGAGGAGCAAATATTTGTTTTTCTCTCAGTAGTAAATTATTAATTTTTTCCTATCGTTATTATTGTTATTTACATTTATTTAATTTTTTAATCAAATTTTTAGATGATCATTTAGTTTACTTTAAATATTAACGGGTTTATCTTATAATAACGCGAAATACGTAAATAAAATATTTCTAAATAAAGTTATGAAGGTGGTGGAAGGTTATATTCGGATATGATGGGAAGAATTTAAAAATAGGTAGTAAAACATCCACATTTTGTATTTTTTTTTTTTTTTAATAAATAATGCCATCATTAATTCATTTTCTTACAGCTCTTTCAACTTAGTCATTTTCATCAACTCCGCAATGACCAGGAAGCCATACGATAATAACTAATATATCATGTTTTGCTAATTATAATTAGAAAAATATGATATATTTTGCTACATAATATATTATATTTTGCTACATAATATATCATACCATGATATGAAATGATATATATATATATCATATCATATCATATCATGATATGATGATATATATATATATATATATATATATATATATATATATATATATATATATCATATGATCGTAAATATACTTGAATGCCTATCTACTTGAATAATTATTCAAGTAGATAGGCATTCAAGTATATTTACAACCAGCGGGAGATTAGAATATGTATTTCTAATGATCAGTAGGGCTGATAGCGTGTTGGAAATATTGTAATGGTTCTATTATGTAGGCTAACAATGGGTAGTAGAATGTAGAATAGAATGGGCAGTAGAATTAATGTATTGCTAATAGTTCAGCTGTAAAAGAATTAGACAACCCTCGACTTATATAGACGATGTAACGTTATAGCACAATATGCTTTAGACTTCTATGCTTGTACTTAGGGTAATTTAATAAATTATTATCATAGTCAACTATTTCCTTCATATAAATGAATGAGGTTTTTTTTTTTTATATACTGCTATGATTGTTTTATTAATATTTAAACGCTCATTTACTAATAACATAGCTTTTTAGGAAGGAATATCTATAAGTTGGGGGCGAGGTTAGCTCAGTGGTAGAGCACTCGACTAATGAACTGGAGGACCAAGTTCAAAACCCGAGCGCGCACTAAAGATTTTTTCTTCTAGTGCTGCCATTCGAGGGTTGGATTTTGGGTCCCAGATCGTCCCTAGGCTCACCCAGCCTTTAATTAATTTAATTAATAATGGGTACCTTGGGTGCTAATGACTCTTGCAGTCGAAGCAGCCAAGGGGAAAATCAGGCGGCCGGAGCATAGTGTTGACCACACTATCTCCCTAGTGTGCCGTACGGTCAGGAATCAGATACCTCTACAGTATCTGCCCCTCTGGGCCCTTGTGGCCTGTTACGGGACTGATTTTTTTTTTTTTTTTTTTTTTTTTTTTATATCTATAAGTTACCACCCTTTTCTAGACGGAATCTATATATGATTTTGATCATAATTTTGTTTTTATAATTATGTGGGATCCCATACGTTTTTAATGATAGTCATTAACTGACGCCATGCAAAAAAAAATTGTTGTTTAAATTTTAAATATAAACTGAAGTGTTATTATATTATTATATTTTTCACTACTTATAAAGTACAATATGACTTATATATTAGGGCTATTTCTATGAATAGTTGGAACATGACATTTAATAGCAAATAACAATGACGTTTTGAAATGTTAAATGTTTTCTGTAGGCCTTGTTTAACAACTGATCGGGCATTTTTTAATACAACCATCCCCTTCAAAGGAAGGGAAGCTACTGAAGAGCTTGACGCGGCGTCAAGTTCTCATGGAAACGAGACTTGCGCAGTATCACAACCCCCGTAGCTAGTTCCAGACTCCACCACCAGATACCAGGAGCTGCCGGCTAGTTTGGAGTGCGCCACTGCGGCTCTACCCGCCTGCAGTAATAAAGATCAAACAGCTCTTGGCCCATTCACTAACCCAACTCCTTCCATCTCTTACTATCATACTCTCTGTGTCTTTCACTTCTTCTCGCTTTAGGCAATATGTTTATTTTTTTATTTTTTTTACATATTCGTATTCCTCCAGGCAAACGGAAAGTCTTCTCTCCCTCCCCCCCCCCCTTCTTACTTCTTCTCCCTCGCCTTCTTATTTCTTTCTGTCTACTTCCCATACTCTCTCATTACCATTCTCTGTCTCGTTCCCTTCGTATTGTCAGTCTTCAAATCTTACCATAAACATAAGCAAACAATTTCATATCCCACATGGTCCATAAATTATTTATTAAAACGATAGAACCATAATATTCCCAGTGTCTATATGAATCCATGGTGATTGTGTTTATACGTCGAAACAGCGTCTATATTAGGTTACTACGTCAATTCAGGACGCCTATCTGTATCCCAAGAGTTTATTAGCAGTTTCCTCCATAGAGAGGAATCCCTCCCTCCGGATCACACACACACAGACTTTATATATATATATATATATATATATATATATATATATATATATATATATATATGTAAGGCCCCGTTTTCCCTTTGGCCTTGTTAAGTGAATAAGGATGAGAGAAAAGGTTGGCTGTCCATCTCTAGAGATGTGAGAACCACGAATCCGCAAACGTTGCGTCTGGGATGTTGGCACTGCACGTGGCTGATTCGTAAGATTCCTGGAAGATCTAAGACCTGACAAGAGTTTCTAGTTCAATCACCTGCAAAAGCAGGAGTGGGGTACAAAGGGTTTAAAAAGAGCTGGCTTACCTCCGACCGGTCAGAGTTTTGCATCCGTTCCTGAGACTTCGGCCCAGATGCTGTTCAGAGGTAGGCCAGTTCCAAATTCTCTATAATCTCCCCAAATGATCATATTTGATAACTCTACCTATCTGTCTCTCTCACTCAACCTTTTCTCTCATCGTAGCAATGGTTTATGATATTTATGTTTGTATCCTCTGTGTAAATTATAGTTTTAAAAAGGAATTTCCGCTTCTCTAAAATATTTCCCCATTGTCTATACCTCTAAATCCCGTCCTTGCTAATCAGTCCCTTACATATATATAAATATATATATATATATATATATATATATATATATATATATTTATATATACATACATATAGGAGGATGCTTATATTAAAAAATATTTTCTTCACTTTCTTTTGCCAGATCATGATCGTCGCACATTTGGAGCATGGTCCTCTCATTTTTTTCCCGGAACCAACCACAGATTTCCTCAGAGCAATTTTCTTCCGCGACCATCATACCGAAAGTCCTCTCTGCAGGTTTAATATGTACATATACATTTTATATATGTAAATATAAATAAATAAATATATATATATATATGTATGTTTGTGTGTATTAAATACATATTAAGAAATATGAATGTTAATCAGATAATTATAAAACAAAAAACGAATTAATAGAAAGCGAGTTTAAGCATAAATGTAACTTCAACTCAATAAAATAATATTCTAATATATATACATAATTTATATATATATATATATATATATATATATATATATATAAAATCGGGACACCCTATATATATATATATATATATATATATATATATATATATATATAAATATATATATATAAAATCGGGACACCCTATATATATACAGGGTGTCCCGATTTTAAACGGCAAAACTTCAGGAGCGAGTAGGGGACCAAAAAACTAAGACAAAAAGTCCTTTAGAGATTTGCTCGTTTTCGCTTCGTTTTGGAGAAAATTGCAAAACAAGAAATGAAAGAACTTTTCATTTGTGTACGTATCTATTTAAATTTTCAATGGAAAAAAATTGTCATTGCGAATTATTTCAAGAAACCAATTACTAAAATTCAATGTCTTGATGCTGATATAGTTTCGTGTACGGTTTCTGTAGCGGTAGTACTTTAGAAGCGGCGCGAGATTATGCACACCGATTCACAAATAGAAGAGTGCTTAATCAACGAGTCTTTTAGTTAACTTTTAATAGACTACGAGAGACTGAGTCATTAGACTTATTTACATTTTTTTTTTTATGTTATCGCCTTTTTAGTTTAGTTATTAAGTGTTGCCCTCTTGCAGAAACGTAAGCATTACATCTAGCACTGACTTGATAAATTGCAGCTAAACACTGTTCTGATGATATTTGGTGCACTTCATCTATGATTCGGTCTCTTAATTGCTCTCTTGAGTTGATTGACAACGAATAAACTTCCTGCTTCAACGTTTCACGTGCGAAGAAACCAATTACTAAAATTCAATGTCTTTACATAATTTTGAAGTAATAAATTCTGCAGTATTTGAAGATGTTACGGGTGGCCCGTATTCGTAAGCTCGTCATATTGCCTGCTGTGATATTCCTAATGCAGGCGTTGGACTCAATTTCTTCTCCGACGATCTGCTCTTAATGCTGCCTAGAATAAGTCACCTTCATTATGAAGTAAGAAAGACCCAGTCCATCATAGTCTAATAAAAGTTAACGAGAAGACTTGTCGATTAAGCACTCTTCTATTTGGGAATCGTCGCGTTAACTCTCGCACCGCTTCTGAAGTATTACCGATGCAGAAACCGTACACGAAAACTATATCAGCATGAAGAGATTGAATTTTAGTAATTGGTTTCTTGAAACAATCCGCAATGACAATTTTTGTCCATTGAAAACTCAATTAAATAAGTACAAAAACGAAAAATTGTTTCGTTTCTTGTTTTGCAATTTTCTCCAAAACGAAGCGAAAACGAGTAAATCTCTAAAGGATTTTTTGTGTAAGTTTTTTGGTCACCTACACGCTCCTGAAGTTTTGCCATTTACAATCGGGACACCCTATATATATACATATATATATATATATATATATATATATATATATATATATATATATATATATATATATATATAAACGAAAAACGAACGAAACGAAAAATGACATAAAGAAGGGCAGAAAATGCGAGGACCACAAGTGTTTACATTTGTTCATAAGAATTATCCGAGGTAAACATTTGTTAATCCGTCCTCTGTTTCACGCCTGTCATATTTTTTCTTATTCACTTATTACTTTTTTTTATTTTTTACAGTGATTTTAATTATATTTATGTTTGACAAAACGCATTTGACTCGTTGATTTTGAAAAAAAAAAAAAATCATAAGAAGAAGAGAGAATTTTTAAATTATGTTTTTCGAACCATTGTATTTATATTTCCTAGTTCTATGATAAAAAGATTACCTATGCACCAAAATGTAAGATAAATAAAAGTTATATATATGTATTACTATATAGATCGGTTGTAGTGGTGACACATGCGAATGTGGGTGTTGGGTGTGGTGTCTCGTGCAGGCCTTGCCTGCTGTGTCACGTGAAACAGTTCCATCACGCTACCTATATATATTTCAAGAAAAAAAAAAAAAAGGTTGTCATTGATTCTAAATGGGTAAATAACTTGTATTCGCCCAGTAACTAGTCTTTCAACAAATTACAGCTCATTACACATCTAATTTTATGCAATTGTTTGATTAACAAAAATTACTTTGGACATAATTTGACATAATACAACGTATTCCTAACATTCCAAAAAACAAAAACGTTTATACATGCTTTTCAATATAATATTCATAGTACCTACTCAAACAGAACTAAACGGATTAAATGTAAGTCAAACTTTTGAAGAAAATGATGAACTTTTTTCATGAAAACCGTTAAATATATTGCTTTCATTCTACACATGAAGAGAACCATTATTATTTTGTAAATTTAATCATGCTAAACTGGCAATAGTGGCTAACTAAAGCGGTAATTAGATTTTTCTAGTTATGGAGTTTTATCCTTCGGTTTTGACAAAGTATTTTTCTGACACATTCAATCAAAATCGGACCATTTTCGTTGACGGTAGACCTCAAACGTATGCACACATACTCATACATATTACATGTGTATGATATTTATATACATATATATTTAAAAAATGGAACCCATTCACCGCTTTTCCCGCACAGGTGCGGGCTGAAAAAGCACTCTCATTATGTTTTTACACAATACTGAATTCTCGGTACTTAGTGGCTTTTTCGTGTTATTCTTGTATTATCACTAGTTCGCCATAAGATAGTGCGTGGTGTATAACTTGCTCCCGTTACCTCTCCCAGGACTAAATACACTAATGAATAAAAGGAAGAAGAGAAATATGAAATGAGCTCCGCGGAAGGCGTGCACCACTGGCTACATGAAATCAACGTGACCCTCACAACGCCTGAAATGAATGTTTCGGTTAATAGGTTAAAAAGTCCGCCACACAGGAGCTGCATAACTAAGCACTTTCCTCAGAATTTGGGTAGTGTAGACTGCTTTCAAGAAAAATTTGCTGAAAATATCCAATATAAATAAAATAAAAACATGAATAGTTCTCTCTGTTTTTTTTTTTTAATTTTGTAACGAGTAACTGTTCAATTATTAATTTTGTAATTAATTTGCTTCCTGAGTTATGTTTACACATGGTACTACACTTCTTAAAAAATACAAAAAAACTTCATATTTTCGTATTTTGATCTGACGCAGGATAACCACACAAAGGTGTTGTGTTTTACTCTCTTGTTCTGATACAGTCCCTTTAGTGGTAGAAAGCGCTCCTTGCGGCGGCCTTGCGAACCTACGTCTGGCGGGATATTCTATTGAAATATATTACAAAGTAAACCCCCCTTTCCGATTGACAGATTTAGCTCATTTTTACAAAACGTCTTTCTCATAAGTTACCCAATACTTATACCGCGTTTCGTTACAATACAGCAGAAATTAGGACCGGTATGAGTATATTAGTAATTTGGGTCCGGAGTAAACCCCCC
Organism: Gonocerus acuteangulatus; assembly: GCA_946811695.1. NCBI lineage: Eukaryota > Metazoa > Arthropoda > Insecta > Hemiptera > Coreidae > Gonocerus > Gonocerus acuteangulatus. The sequence continues at coordinate 43,961,934 of OX328130.1, read as the reverse complement.
CCCCTCCTAATGAACCGATTTAGTTTATTTTTACAACCCATTTTTCTCTGTAGATTACTACTACGAATACCAAGTTTCGTTGAAATATATCAAAAACTACGGCGTGCATGGTCAAATTAGTGTTTGGGTCCGGGGTAACCCCCCCCCTTTCCGTTTGACCGATTTTGTTCACCTGAACCGAACTCGTTCAATCGTCGCTAATTCAATGCTATATACCAAGTTTCGTGCGAAAAAGCAAAAACTGTGGCCGCTATCGTGTTAACACACACACACACACACACATATATATATATATATATATATATATATATATATATATATATATATATACATTTTAACGGGGGTCGTTTTTGGTGTCTACTAGGTAGGATCGATAAACATTTGAAGAAATTTTTGAAAAATTCTGTCATGAGTATAACCTCAATAGGTACTCTCCTTCGGAGGAAAGTGCTAAAACTAGTCTTCCATGCTTCGTCGATACTAACTACTCAAATGGTACCAAAATGGTAATTTGCCTTTTTTCGCCAAGAAATGTGTTATTTTCATTGTCCTAAAAACTAATTAGGAGGATTTACTCCGGTCTCAAATTCTAAGTATGCCCTTAAAGGTAGAAATTTATGTTTCATTGCAGCGAAACTAGACAAACATCGGAATAGTCTAAAGAGATAGATCTAGTGTAAAGATGGGAGTTTACCTGAAGAACAAAATTATTTACTTGCCTGTTATTTTAAATTTCTTGCCACGAAAATAGATAAATCACAAATGAATGGACATGTTTTACTAATATATGTGTGTATATTTGTCTGTTTGCTATGTAGCTGTCCCTCAAAATTTACTCATTTTGGCGGAAGTTGGGGTTTTTCGTTAATAAGCTGAAAGATACTCTTTATAGGTTTTGTAAGAAGGAAAACAAATGAAATGATTTTTAAAACGACATCTGTAAACGTCTATTCGAAAAGTTAATACAGACGATTTTCCTAACTAATTTTTTATTTGAGTATTTTGAAACGATTGATTTATTTGACAATAATTTTGAACTTTATTCAATGACATTCCTCCTACATATCGTCGATACAAATGCAAAGTATCGAATGTGAAAAAACGCATTTCTCAATTTCAATCTATAATGATTGCTGTTGGACTGATTGACGGCAAACTCTCGAATCTAAGTTCACTCAGTGAAAGAGGAAAGCAACGACTGTCAAAAGGTCGAATCTGTCGACTATTTGACTGTCCAAAAGCAAAGTAATGAATACAATTTTTTTCACTTTGGAAAGTAGTAACTTTCACATTCGGTACTTAGCATTTGTATCGACGATATGAAAAATTGTTGACATTCGGGTAACTACTTATTTTAATTTTTATTGATTTTGAGCACGAAGAATTATTGGAATATGCGATATCATAGTAATTCGTATGTGTTATAAGTTAGGTTTAGATTTTGACCTATTTGCATGTGTTTCACTGAGAGTTCACAATTAAATTTTTTGCATTAAAATGCCTGGGTTTACTCATTACGTACTTATGGGTTGTTCTTCCGAATGTCCTATTCAAATTCTAGTGACTACTACTTCTCCTCATGTATTTCTTTAGCGTCCAATACTATCCAGTAATGTTTCTTATTATGAATCCTCCTAAAAATATAATCAATATCCTTACATATTTTATTCAAAACACAGATATAAGGCCGGACATTGGTGTAGCTCTTAACCATCTGTTGATTGCAGGTTTGTTGTCACTTCTCACTTAGCACAGCTGTAGCTTTTATTCGTGACCAAAGGATATAGAAATTAGGAAATAAATTGCTTATACTCATAGTCCAATAAATAGCAATCCAATTTATTTAAAAGGGATCGATCGTCGTCACTTCATTTAATAATTTCATCACGTTCGATTCTCACTTCTGACTGTATAGTACAGATACCATTACTTGAATAAAAATACTGTTATTTCATATGTAATAGGGAAAAGAATATATATATATATATATATATATATATATATATATTATTCTTGCTGTAAAGGTCATAAATAAATCAGCTCTTACTTCATATCCTTTATTTCTAAGCCTAGCCGGTTTCGAGCTATTCTGCTCCTGCTCAAAGGGTATTTCCGACAAATTATATATTAGATGTCTTATAAATTGTTAAACTAACCCATTTTTACGTACGTTTACGGTCTACCGTGGTCGATCCCGGCGGCAGTAATTTTTTCATCTCACGGCTTGTTGGAAAAACTCCTCGCTACACCCCTGGATTTGGGCGCTAATGGCCTAGATGCCGATGCGCCGTAAAAATAAAAAAAATAAAAATAAAATAAAATATTGTTTGTACATATACTGTGTATAAAAATTTGAACCACCGTTATTTTCGCTGTCTATAGATTCTGAAATTAGAAATTTTCAAGTTGGCACTTCCGGATTGCTTAATAAGGAGGGATTCCTCCTATGGAGGGAGGGAGGAACCGCGCTAAAAAGACACACACATACACATGCTCACAAACACAATTTACGATAAGCCTTTCTTGAGGCCAATGCCTTGTAAAGAGGATTAAAGATAAAATATCCCAACAGAAATCCTATCCAGAAATGAAGACTATATTGCAAGGAGTAAATATATCAACGCTATCGCAGAGCTCCAGCTTTTCTCTGAGCCTAAAATATAGCGCAACAACTTAGAACAATTCTCCAACATGTTCTTCTCAAGTATTTGTCGGGCAGGAATTCCAGTCAGTCAGCAATATTTAACGAAAATCAAATATTACTTACCCTAATAATAATCATATAATTCTTAATCCCTGGTGTATAATATTTCACCTCCAAAAGAACAAAACCAGCACTTCCAAAAATTCAAGGACCAATATTCTGTAAGATTGACGTGGTACTACAGAAATTTGCTCCTGAAAGTACAGGTGTACTGTCAATTTATTGGATTTCGAATAAGTATTTGAAATATTTAACAAAATATAAAAAAAATATCCACATCTCTGCATATATATATATATATATATATATATATATATATATATATATTTAAATTGTAACGTCCACTTTTTATTAACTAAGAATTTTAGGACGGGTTACCTATAGGTTACCACCCTTTTCTAGCCAGGATAGGGGTGATGCCTTTTCTTTTTTCGAAAGAAAAGCCACCGCCCCTAGTGGGAATCCAACCCACTAGGGGCACGAAGTGTTAAGAGCTCACGCCTTAACCCTCACGGCTACCGGGTCTCCCTATATATATATATATATATATATATATATATATATATATATATATATATTATTATAAATATGGGAAATTGTACAATTACTTCCAATCTTTTTACAATACAATTTTTTTGTCGCGTTTCCTCTAACCGTCTACTGGGAAATTTTGGGCAAAATTTGCGCGGAGAAAATCCTAAGGCATACGTTTTTGTGTTACAAGGCTCCAGGGACACGTTTTATTAGTACTTTTAGGGAGAGAATGTAAGGAAACCATTTCCAAGGGAATATCTTAAGCCGTTGCTGAGGAAAATATAAAATAAAGTACATTTTTCTTAGGAATTTAGGGTGAATAAATACATATATCTTGAAATTGCTTGGGAAATCTAAATAAATGGAAAGGATCTATTCGAATCTATTAAATTTTCAACAAATAAGGTTCGTGATGATAGAGCTATCTGATTTCTTCGGTTCTTAAATAGAGTACTTTTCGCTTACGATGCTTTCAGTTTTCTGTTTTGGCGTCTAAGATATATATATATATATATATATATATATATATATATATATATATATATATATATATATACAGTGGGGTCTCACTTATACGAAACACTCAGTTATACGAAGAAATTTTCGTTCCCCGGCGAAACGCCATTTAATCCTGTGGAATGGATTATTAATTTATGCGATTTTCAGTTATACGCAGTATCCAGTTTTACGAAAGCTAATTTGTTCCCCTTTTGTAAATACTATTCAGTTATACGAAGAGACAACAAAATGTTTACAGACTTATCAGTGACTTACCCCCACCAGTCTCTCTTTCACTCATCACAGTTCTTCCTTGTGATTCTAGCAGTCCAGGCATGTTCTATCCACTTTATCTTGTGTGATTTCCTTCGTTTCCGATCTAATAACACGGCACTTCCAGTGATTCATTCCTCCTCCACTCTCTCGTTTTTCACTTCTCTATACAGTAGTCGTTCTAGTAACAATTCACTCTTCTGTAACAGTTCGGGATCGCAGTTTCGAACCCGTGCCTTGCGAACTGAGTGTCCTGGACGATTTTGACCAAGCCTATGACACTAGCCGGATCAAGACCTGCCTGCGTACGAAGTATGGTCAAAATTTTTTAAACGATTTGGATTTGTATAAAGAACAGACAGACAACCAGCTAAATTTTATATATAATGATAAAAACATAGATCTCACTTAACTGGGGAAGTATGTAAATAATGTAATAACTCCTCTGGATTCTTTAAGATATTCTGTGGTTTTTAGCGAAAAATGGGTCAGGAAAATGCGAGCGAATGGATGGACCAAGTTATTAATCAAGAATTGATGAGGGGCGATGCTTCATCGGAACACGCAATCCTAGCAGGTCTCCGTCATCTGCAGATTTATAGCAACCGACAGGACGCGGAGAATTTTAGGAAAAACTTTTTGAAATATCTTGAATAATCGACAATCTGTGTGCCTATTAAGATTTTCAAGACTTATATTTCTTCAAACACATATTTTACGGAAAAACAGAAAATATAACAACATAAATAAACAATTGCTGACATTTTAAACAGGGTTAGTGGTAAGTCAATCCTCATTCATGGCGAGTTGATAGTTTTGGTCAATACAAACAATTTTAATCCCGTATGGTCTTATCCGAAAGTTACCCTTTTCAAGATGTATACTATTTTTTTTTTTTCTTTTTTTTTTTTTTTTTTTTTTTTGTGTTGGGTATTATCTTTGTGTCATTTCTAGCATTTATGCAGAATGTTTTTATTGTTTTTGTATTTAAGACATTCAGAATAAACTATTAATTAAATAAAACTATCCACTTTTTACGAGACAACCACCCGAAAACTAAAATTTACATTATTTTCCCCCTAAAAGCTGTAATTTTAACTTTACCTTTCCTTTCCTTTTTTTTATTTATATTTTTTTTTTTTTTTTTAAGTCACTTCGACATCTAGGCCATTAGCGCCGGTTTATGTCATTCTTCAACCCTTTCCGTACCGTGGACTGCTCCAGCAGTCGAGACCTGTGTACCGTGGACTTGTGTAGAAGTCGAAGGAAGACGCGACCCACGTACCGTGGACTTGTACAGCAGTTGAGAGCTCGGCGTATATCTCGCATTCTTTATCTTCTTATTTCTCGACTTTAGAGCTATCTAGCGGTACCGTATCGTACTTCCAGTATTCCTGCCTATTACTAGATGGAATTTGAATGAAGTTTTTGGTCGTTTTTAGTCTAATTAGAACTCGTTGCCTTCCCCGCCCATTTACCCGACCAACACTCGTCAAATTAACGTTTGTTTTTATACTTCTGTACATTCCTAATAGCATCTATTTGCAAAATCAGTTAACTTTTAGTCCTGAAGTTAATATCTTATATTCGTGTTTTGTTAAATTTAGAAAAACTGTTTTTTTTATTGCGTGTCCTCCATTTTTAAAAAAAAAATTTAATATTTAATTAAAATGTTTAATATATTACATATTTAATTAAATAATTCGTTAAATTAACTGTAAATATTTATAATTATGCTTTTGTTTTTGTAACTAATTTTTATACATTAAAAAAATTAACTCCGCCGTTGTACAAAGTCACGGATCAAAAATGAAGATGGAAAATTTATGTGCCGTAGTTATTGAGTATTTAAATCCCTTGCTTCGTAAAAGGAAGGGCAAATGGTAACTGAAAAGAAACCTTCTTTTTTTTACTCGTATATAATACAGCTTTTTTATTACTTATTTTTAAAGAAAGTTATATAACTTGAAATAATTACTTAAATCCCAAACTAATTCAGCATAAATAAAAATTAATAATCATTGTAAGCAAAATACAAATCAAAATGATAAAAGACGAGTTTAAGTACGGCGAGGAGATCGCTGGAAGTCGAGGCGCTGTGACCGAGAGTGGGAAAAGTATCCCGTACAGGGGGACCAACGCCGGGTGCGAGTATCCCGTACAGCAGAACACACTCCTAGCGGCTCATTGCGTACGGAAAGGGTTAAACTAATAACAAACACGTCACAATGTTATGGCTACCTGGACATGAAGACATACCACAAAGCATAAGTATAGACTCAGCGGCCAAACAGGCGACAAAAAGACATTCTACAGACATTAACATACTGACAGCATCAGACGTGTGTACAGCATTACAGGCACCGGTATTTCAAGATTGGGAATCTGGCAGAGATCAGACTCGAAATTAAGAGAAATTAAAAAGCACTACGAAAGCCTGATCAAATGAACACCGCATTAGGCGTGAAGAGGTGATTTTGACTAGGCTTCGTATAGGGCACTGCCATCTAACCCATTCTTACTTAATGGAAAACAAGGAAAGACCAACCTGTGCAAGTTGTAATGAGACTTTGACAATTAAATACATACTGACAGATTGTAGACTTAAAAGTGACTTAGACATTCCTCACGACTTACTGACTGAAGGTAGTCCATGCATCGACACAATACTTGAACATTTTAAAACTCTAAACATATATAACAAAATATAACTCCTTCATGCTATAGAAAGATCCATGCTTTTATACGGCGCCCCAGTCTGGGCTTTAAGATATTTAGATCAATTAGAACAGGCCGGGGTTAACTTCTATAAAAAAACTTTTCAATTTAATAAAGTCCACTCCAAATTATCTGGTAATGCTTGAGACAGGTTCAGATTATATTTCAGTCCAAATTTTAAAATCCTTCCTGACGTGGCTCTGTAAAATATTAACTATGGATAGGAACTACTTAGATTGTGCTACGACAGGATATATGTATTAGATCAGACACATAGTAATAAATTGCGTTTTAACTGGGTAACACAACTTAAGGAAATATTTATTGACCTAAACTATTATGATATTTGGTTAAACCAGGACCCTCATGTAATTAAAGCAAACATAAAAGGTATCTTAGTAGATTACAGGGAAAAGTTGATAGGCCAGGATATAAATTAAAAAAAAAAAAAACAGTCCAATTATAGCCCTTTTTATAATAGTACTAGCTGAATACCCGTGCTTCGTCACGGCAGATAAGTAGTTATTTTATTGCGTTAAATAATGTTTCATTAAAATTACGTTACTATACAATTCTGTGCAGTTTATTACAGCACGGTTCCCGTCATACTATATTTTATTCAATGGGCGTTAAAATTTAAAAGTTTATGTTTCCAAGAAGTCATATAGCAACACCCAAAATATTTACGAGTATTACCAAGGTTATAGGCGAGGAGGCTGTGCAAGGGTTCCGGATATTATTACCTCGCCTGGAAAACCTAAGGATATGCCATACATCACGGTTTGACCGGGACTGTCCCGGTATTTTGCAATTGTTTCGGTGTCCCGCCCAGTTTTATCAATGTCCCGGAAAAGGCTGTAAGATGTAAAAAAGTAATGAATTCATGTTTATAAGAAGCTTTTTTAAATCGGTTACTTTTCTACAATTAAAATTTTTACTACTGCTCACAATGTCAAAGATATGAGAAGTAATCTAACTGTAAAACGCTGGAACTACCAGCACAGCGCTGCCAGCTGCCATACACTACTATTTGGCTGAGAGATTGTTTTAAGAAAATCAAGTAGCAAAAAAAGTTCCGTTCTTATTTTTAAGGTTTGGGTAGACTAACAGTTTAGGATTCTCCCTTCCCGTTAGTTCCTAGGCTTAAAACTCACCGACCATTTTGCTTATAATTTGTACTCTTTTTATCCCCCCCCCCTCTGGTATGCCCATCCCATATTAATGTGTCTCGGTTTAACTCTCCAAAAATATGGCAAGCCTATCTGACGGGGACAGGCAGAAAAGAAACGCAATTAAAACTCTATGGGGGACAGTTAATTTCTAGTAATTCAAGGTCTGCCATCATAGTTGAAATTAACCTCAATTAGAAATAAAACTATGAGATAGATAATGTAAGGTAACAGCTGTTCTTTATCGTCCTAGCAACGCAGGCTGCATAAGGCTTGCCTTCCCTAACCAACTCAAACTTTAAACCCCCCTGAAAATGCTTAAAAATACGAATATCAAAAAATCCTTTCTTAGCGAGCGCCTACGTTATATAGGGAGTGTCCATGCAAAATTTCAAAATTTTCTGTCGAGCGGTTTGAGCTGGGCGTTGATAGATGAGTGAGTGAGTGAGTGAGTGGTATTTGACAAATATATAGTAGATACCCATAAAACCACGTACTGCCCAGGAATTTCTCACTATTAATCTGCCATTTTCCATATGTAAAACAATTTTACAATTAAGAACCTGAAGTAAATACGCAATAAAATTCAACATAAAAAATTTAACATATACAATAGAATGCCGCAGAAGTAATGTTCTGTTTGTAGTTTACATGTTCTAGATAACATTAATCATTTAATTATTCATTGCCCTGCTTATGAGCCGATAAGAGCTAAACAATCTTACCTTCCTTACTCATGATGATACATAAATTAATTTACTCAACGCACTCAATAGCAATAATAAATATAAACTCATAGGAATATCTATATATATAAAGGAAAGTCTAAAGTGCCGATCATTTATTTTAAATGAATAAAAGTTAATTATTTTTTATCTCTCTTTTTTTTTTATTCTTTGCTTTTTTATTTATTTATTTTTTTTTGTTTTTTTTTTGTTCTTTTAATAATTCACTTTTCAGTTAATTTACATTTGATTTATGTTATAATATTATGACTATATTTATTTTAATCATAACCGGAAGGATTTTGTTTACGTAATATTATTTATTTCTCATGTACAGATATTGTTATTTTGCAACTCATTTGCCTATTATAGTTTGCTCATATTACTAAATAGTACAGTTTTTTTTTTTTTTTTTTTTTTTTTTTTTTTTTTTTTTTTTTTTTTTTTTTTTTATTACATGTTCAATTTATTTACTTTTTATTTTTTCTTCTCCTTATTTATGTTTGAATATACTTGCTTGTCTATGTAGACATGAACGATTTATATACATATGTATATGTATATGATTTTAAAGCATACATGCACAACAGGAAATCACTGAAATAGTTTGTTTATTTAATTTCTTATGTTGTGGCGCTGTTTTGTTTTGTTTTTGTTTTTGTTTTTTCCTCTCTTGACTGGACAAAGAACGTGTTACTAACTTTATCATGAGCTCATCGCTAACGTTAGGAAGCTCATCATAAAAAAAAAAAAAAAAAAAAAAAAATCTTTCTTTAAAAAAAAAAAAATATAAAAAAAAATAAATAAAAAAATAATATTAGTAGCTAGTCCGGGTGTACCAAATAGCAGAATAAGTATTAAAAAAAAATTAAAGAATTGACTGTTAGGCGGTACGAAGTTCGCCGGGTCAGCTAGTGAAATTATAAAAATAATAGTTGGCCTTAAAACGTCTTACTTTAAGGTACATAATATATTCCATTATTATATACCTTATATGTTGTATTTGTATTGGTGTTACTGACATAGGAGTTTCTTCCTTATCCTTTGTTTTTATTTTACATTCTAGATAAGTGAACATAAGTGAATGTTTTAAACAATTTTGGAGAGCGACTCCTGCTATGTTATTTCTAAAATATATATCTATGAGGCGTAATTCAGCAATTGCTGCTGTTCATCGATATGAATAAAAGTAATGTTACTCCTTGAAGAACAAGGAAGCCACCGATAAATAATGATGATATCATTTAATTTAAATGATAGATAAGGAGGGTGTAAGTCGAGGGAGGGGGGGGGGGCGCTCTAAATGACTTCTCCATCTTGATTAATGGAGTCGCATTGAAATGTCTTGGTTTCGTAGAACCTCACAGGGCTTTATCTGAGAGACTTTCAGAAGATTTACCTCGTCTCAGGCTCACATCTAGTGGATCATTCCTCTCCCAAAGATCAGTTCTTTAAGTCCAAAACTTGTGTACAGCATTGTTGAAGTAGAACTTTGCCTAATTCCAAAAAACCAGCTTATGATAAATAGCGAAAAAATGTTTAAATTACAAGGAAAATTGGAATGAGGTATTTGACAAATATAAGGTTTAAAACTGTTACTCAAAAGTTAAAAATAAAAATTGACTATAAATATTGTATGTTAATTACAGAATATAAAGTCGTTCATATATATATATATATATATATATATATATATATATATATATATATATATATATATATATATATATATATATATATATATATATACACAGCGTGTCCCAAAAACAAACGGAATCGATTCAGGATGAAAAAAGAAAGAAAAAAAGTCCTTTGGCATTTTTCTCGTTTTTGCTTCGTTTCCAAGAAAAACGCAAAAAACTAAAACACAATTGTGAATAGGCATTCTTTCATAATGCCTATATAAAAATCATTAACAGTATATGTTATATCTTCCACCCCCTCCACTCACCCTCCCAGCCCCACCACCACCTTCTTTAATCCCCACACCCCAAAAATATAGGAGTGAGGGATACGCAGTCAGGGATTAGTTGGGATTCAGCTAAGAAAACATGAATACGATTTTTGTAAAAAATCTGTATTAAGGACGTTTCTGCTACTCTTTGGTAGCCTTCGTCAGCTAAAATGACAAAAACAAAGAGAAAACAGAATTAATAAACAAAAAAATGGTTTACCAGTAAGAGAAATGATAGAGACATACAAACAACTTTTTTTTTTAATAACAATCTTTTGTTAAAATATGAGAACAATTATGTTGTTAATAAACAGGTAACTGTTTAATGTAATGTTTTTTTCATTTTAGCTGAAAAATTGTGTATCCATAAATACGATCTTCACAACATAATCAGTCTATAAAGTTTAAATGTTGGTTATCAGAATGGGTACTTATTAAAGGCTTGTGATATTTGTTCCGAAGACCACATCCAGTGAATATCTGTAGTGATTATAACAGTGATTCAGCGCACACGCATAACTCTAAGCTGTAAGCTAATATATTAGCTTTTCTATTGGCTATTCCTATGGGCAATTCTAGTGCTTGCTGCTGCTAGTAAAGTAACCTTTAACACTCAAGTCAATCCAACTCGCAAAAATAAATAGAATTTTAGCGAGTTGGATTGACTAGAGTTTTGATATCTACTTGACTAAGGGTAGCAAGCGGAAATGCATAGCACATATGCCCATAATGCGAAATAAATATAAAATATAATAACGTTATAGAACGACCGGACAAAAAATCTATAATATTAAACTTTTTATTAATAAATATTGCTTGCTGCAATATATTCTGCTTATGTTCGTTTATGTTTTACAAACGTAAAAGTATTACTTATAAATAAAAGATATCTAAGGGTTAGTTAGAAACCATATTATACCAAATTATATAAATATAGTAGTCAAAAAAAGTTACCTACTTTTAGTAGTGATTGCAGTGATTTTAAATACTTTTCATGACTATATTAACTTTTGATTACTAAATGTATATAATATTAGCTGAATACCCGTGCTTCGTCACGGCAATAATCATTTTATTGCGTTAAATAATGTATCATCAAAATTAACGCTACTACATAATTTTGTGCAGTTTATTATGAACACGTGCTATAATAAACTGCACACTAGATAGATAGATAGATATTTATTTATTTGTGTAAGATACATCATGTACAAATAATATCAATTTCAAAATATGCCAATTAATGAGCGCTTCAAAATAGAACAAAAAAAAAAAATTAAAACTGAAACTAAAAGATGGAAACTTGTTCATATTGTGAACCTACTCATTCACATTAAGAGAGTGAAACTTGTTACAGATAGTCTCAATGAATTTATAAAGCTGATTCAATTCCTCTATGGTGGTTATATTTAACATATTATGAATAGCCTGAAGGTGAGAGGATGCAGAAGTGGATGGATTTAAAATATCTTCTCTGTTTTCTCCAAGTGCTGAACAGTGTAGGAGGAGGTGGTATAGACTATTATTATTTATGTACTGTTTGCAGAACGGGCAGAGATCATTAGCTTTGAGGGAGAAATGGTGACTTCCTTGGTATAGCTGTATACTTTCAGGGTTTCCAACCCTTAGCCGGCTAATGCATCTTAATTTTCTAAGATGTATTTTGAATGCCAAGAAGGTTTCTGGCTGAAAAGGATTAAAGCTGCATAGCACTCAGTAAATGGGATTCCTGCTTGAATTTAAAGATCTATTGATGTCCGTTGAGAAATTGTGGTTGAGGATATTTTCAAGGATATCATCTATATGCTGCAACATTCCAAAAGGGTGTAAAGCATTCAACTCTTCAGAGCATCCATATTGTTGAGCTAACTGCACAGTATGTGTAGGTTAAAACTCGTTGTCAATATTAAATGTACGTTAAAATTTAAAAATTTATCTTTCCAAGATGTTATTTGGAAACACCCATTATATTTGCGAGCATTACCAAGAAATACTGACTGGGGATGCTGATGGGTGAGGAGGCTGTGCAAGGGTTCGGGATATTATTACCCCGGATGGACCATTACCAGGTATAGCGAAAACTCTATGAGGGACAAAATCACAGTTTACTTCTAGTAATTCAAGGTCTGCCATTATAGTGAAAATGAACCGCATATAAAAATAATACTATGAAAAAGATACAGTACGGTAACAGCTGACCTGTTATCGTCCTAGCAACGCATGCTGCCTAAGCTTGCCTCCTCTAACCAACTAAAAATGCAAACCCCTCTAAAAATAGTTAAAATTTTAAATATAAAAAAAATCCTTTTTACGAGTTTTTAGGTTCTAAAGGGACTGTCCATGCAAAATTTAAAAAATTTTCTCCGAAGTGGTTTAGGCTGGGCGATGATAGGTCAGTGAGTGAGTGATATTTGACAAATAGATAGTAGAGGGCTTTTAACCTTAAATAACCTGTAAAGAAGTAAATAGATAACCTGCAAAGAACCTGTAAGTATGTGGTCTTCGCAAAACGACCGAAGGCTTGTTAATAAACAGGTTCCAAGTGGGTTACTCCGTACACCGAATACCCTTGAAATTGTATAAAATCGCCCAAAATGCATTCTACCTTGATAGAGTTAAAGGACCGCAGGGGTGTTACCGGCTACAGATGGAATCGATAGATAGCGACCCATGACTATTCCACACCTCTCATAGGAATTATCCGATAATTCAGAGGGTGAGTTCTGTTTTACATTCGCCTTGTCTACTGTTTGCATGTCTCTCCTCTAACTATATATGCATAGGGATGCTATGGAAGGATTGACTGGGTGCTCGCACGAACAGTTTGGGACAAATATAGGCCTAAAGGAAGGCGTCGTTGCAAAAGGCCATGATATGATACAGAAAATGCTGCGATGTTACTTAGGACACAGTCAACTAACGCAATCTTATCTAATAGAACGAGGAAATTGACCTGTATACATAGGTTGTACGAAGACACTAACAGTTAAACACATACAACTCACCAAAGAAAAAGAGACTTTAGAAATGTTACTTAGATGAGTATGCATGTGATGATCGACTTTGTCACATGTATCCCAGAAGGTGGAAAGTGTATTTGTGGCTTCTATAATTATGGGAGATTCTTTTGTGACAACTTATTTCGTAAGTTCATCGTCCCTTGTGAATTTAATGGTGTTCGCTATTAGCTAAACTTCGGTTAAAATACTTTCAGAAGGGTGATCACATACTCGAACGTAACAGGCAAGCTCCGATAATTCGGCGAAGTAATTGAAGAATCGGAGACGTTTTCGATTAAAACTCGAGTAACAAAAGTGATGTATAGGGACTGGATTTTTAGGATAAAATAAGCATCCAATTAGGTTTTTGCAACAGGCATAATAGGTCTTTTTAGGTTTTTATTTAAAAATCTATTTTAGTTTTTTTTATGCGATAAAAATGTTTCAATAGGTTCAAAAAATAGGTCTTTCTAGGTCTTAATTTAAAAATCCATTTTAGGTGATAAAAATGTTTCAATGGGTTCAAGAAATAGGTCTTTCTAGGTCTTTATTCAAAAATCCATTTTAGGTGATAAAAATGTGTCAATAGGTTCAAAAAATAGGTCTTTTTACGTATTTATTTAAAAATCCATTTTAGGTTTTTTAGGTGATAAAAATGTTCCAATAGGTTCAAAAAATTTCACTGCGTATAGAAATGTACTTAACTATGTTAAAAACCAAATAATTAAATCTTGGAAAAATTTAAAATGAAAAATATGAAACTAAAGTATACTCCCATATCTAGGTACCCAGATTTTCGACGGTAAAATTCTTCCTGTTGTCTTAGAGAACTGTCTCAAAAGCGGAGAAAGATAAAGATGTGCCCGTTAACTTCACGAGAAGTCATAGGGGAGGGGGGATCTCATCGCATATTTTAAGTCCAGTGTTGACGATTCCAATTTTCCAATGAGATTTGGAAGATCTCTTAGGAATGCGAGTACACCACGAATCTCGTTGGTCTGGAGGAACATCGAAGCCTTAGAAATGGCAGCCGCTCCATTTAAATCCAAAGCTTCAACAACAGTTTTAATTTTTTACCCAGCGTGTTAAAAATGGGTTCTAGTAGAAGCAACATTCCTAGTAAAATTTACCTGAACGTCTGGACCCGGGAAATCGGTTTTTAGAGAATTTGTTTGATCGAGGAAATGATTTCATTGAATTGTATTTTCTATTTTAATGATTAGGTCTGTCTAGATCACTCCATCGTTATTTAGATGATATCATCCTGAATAGGTTTTTTTAGGTTCTTCCAAATTTGCATGAATGATACTACAAGACGCGAATTATATAAAAAAGCGATCATTATCATGTTTAGCAGAAAGGAACGAAATAGGTGAAAATCTAAGAATCCGGTCCCTAGTGATGTGTGTGTCAACCTTATAAGAGGTTGACTCATAGAGGTGCCAAGATCTTCTTACAGGTCGCCAATTTTCAGTTTGACTTATTAACACAATGTTTTACGATTTTGTGCGTAAATCGACTTATTGGAGTGAATGTGAGATTTAATAACTCGGTACTACAGATTCTGTTATTTAAGGATTCAAATTATCGAAATTCGATAACTCGAAAGTTCACTGTATATATATATATATATATATATATATATATATATATATATATAATAATCTTTGTAAAGGAGACATTTTACCAACGCACTCTTATTTAAAGCAATGACGAAACAGACCTGTATGCAAATATAACGAGACACTACCAGTTAAACACATACATACTGACTGCAGACTAACAGACCACCTTACAGTTTCACATGACTACTAACAGAAAATAGCTCACAATTTAACACACTTAAAATTAATTAACTTTTATTCAAAAGTATACCTTCATCTTGCCTCTCTCCCCCACTCTCTTTCTTAAGCAATCATTATTTTTTGTAACAGTTTTATTATTATTCTTTATTCGACACTTACAAACAAGTAATATTATTGATCAGAACATATTCGTCCTGTGTACAAATCAAAATTTTTTTTGTGTTATATTAGAAAGATTAAGTTAGACATACATAGGGAGAACATTCATTAAGGTTGGGTGTAATTAGTTAACGTAAAGACTTATCTGATGGAAGCATGCACTCGTTCCCTTTCTGGTAATGAAAGATTAGGCTTACCTGAAACAGAAATACGAGTTTAGTGGTGCACTGAAAAAATTATATTATATACCATATATATATTATACTGTTACTACCCATAGAATATAATAAAATTTCAAAAACCCATTTAAAATATATATTAAAAATAGAATCAATGGCAGAGTGGCAGCAAAAATGGGATACCTCTAACGAAGGTCGCCATTTATTCCAATCATACACAACTTTAACAATAAAAACATACAACAAAGCACGGGTCATTTCTGTCTTATTTAAATAGATTTAAAATAAAAAGAGAAAATTTATGCCCCTGTGACAGACATACAGAACAGACAGCACACCACATCATATACAATTGTACACTGTTCAACGAATACAGAAACCGAATTAAAAAGAAAATAACCAATTGGCCTATTAAAGAAAATGAATAGTTTTTGATTAATTACAAATTATTCTCAAAATTATGCAAAGAAATTATTCAACGCTTGATAGAAAAATGAAAAATTGCATTTTTATTGAAGTAAGGCGGACCTGACTACTATATATACTACTACTACTACTACTATCAGTTTCCAGTTTTGAGATTTAATTTTGTATTTAATTACAGGAAACATTAAATAATTCTATTTTAGGCTTTCCAAAGAACATTAGGAATAAGTAAGGTCTCGCGCTAAGATGACTCACTGTGAGTTAAATGTTTCTTTTTTATTTATTTTTTTAAATTTGGCATTCACACCCTCGAAAGTGTAGTCTGCGCAGACAGGCATCAAGCCTTTAAGTGTTTATTTTGACCGTGATATGTTTGTATGTGTTGGAAAGTTAAATCATTTGGCCTGTCTGTTTTGTCTGGTTTCGGCTTGACGTGTATTTACACAGCAGGTAAATAATCCTGCTCCAGATGTAGGCTCAACACGTACAAGGCCGGCTGCTTATCTACCTGGGGATACCACCAAACAAAAATCATCTGAACATAATAATGGGAAACAGATTCTTTGAAATCTACAGCTTCTACACTAGGAGGCACTTGTGTTACCCTTCCTGTCTTAATGCTATGCCTTCTATATCGGCAACACACATATTCAGGCGAGTTTTATTTTGAGTAGTGTCACTTTAGAAATACTAGAACGATATGTGGACTAATTTGATATTCTGACACGCGAACCGTTGTTAGTACGCGAGTTGATGATTCGTGGTGCAGTCAACTCGATCATCAAGACCCGAAAACAATTGTGGGATTTACCGAAAGTCGATTCATCGAGGTTAAAATTTGAGTTATTTACATTTAAAAGCGAAAAATTAACAAACAATTGGAGTTAAAAACATCTACGTGAAGTTTTCTCAAATATATGTTGTTTGTACGTACATATAAATCCAATTGCCCAGAGATGGCTGATTGAACTAATATTGAGTAGGGGCATACAAATGTGAATCTCACTGTTCAATAACTGTGAATAATTTACACTCTTTGCTTAACGTTGTTTTTCCTTTTCATTATCAATTAATCAAATTATTAAGTTATTAAGAACCATTATCAAATGATCGACGTCGTCAGACGTTTTAAAGGAGGTCCATAGTGTATTCTAATTGTAGAAGACTCTATTCTTCATCACTTCCGGATTCAATGTTGTTCACTATTGGCTGCACTCAGGCTAAAATAATTTCGTGAGAAAGAGGATCACATATAGGAAAGTCGTTGTGTTGATGTCCCAATCACTAAAGGTGATTAGAGAATCGAAGTTGTCAGTTGGATTTCGAGTTATATAGGTAATGACTCCTTAAAGTTTGAGCTGGAAGTCCCCTAAAATGTCACCTATTTTCAAGTAGAGTAATGAATAGGTCAACCTTCACTGGTTAGAAAAGTTTATTTTCGGAGCGCTTTCGAGATCCTCTCATCATTAGTGCCTGTTGAAAACAACATAACGAATATATATACATATTGGTATGTTGCTGTCAACAGGCACTGAGACTTGAACTTGAAAGCGTTCTGAAAATAAACTTTTCTGACCAGTGAAGGTTGGCCTATTTATTTCCCTACATGATGATGAAGAACCTTCACCAACCAATCTCCCAATACCTGTCACCTATTTTCAGTAAGATTTATTTTTTATTAACAGCATGTAGATAATTTTCTCAACTGGCCCTTAAATGAGAAAACTCCCTACTGCAGGCCTCATCTCCGCATTGAGAACAGTCCTTAATCCGCTCGTGATAATATTACGAACCTTGAGCAGAAGCCCAACGAAAGTATATTTGAATTTCATTCGTGAATTACGTTTATATTAGCTTATGACAGTTTTTTGTAGACGTTCATGAATTCATCTTTTATATTCCGAGCGGAATCGTTGCTTACAGATGCGTGGACGAACTCTCCGTCGACTAAGGGGAAAACGGATGTTTTTAGTTATGCTCCAAAGTACGTTAACAGTGATGTAAATGTCTGTCTCAGAATCATACTTAATTAATTTAAAAGAAAAAGCCCATGGCGGACGCAACTAATTATTAACAATTTAAAAATAAGAAATATCTATCCATTGATTTTTGAAAAAAATGTAGATATGGTAAACATTTTACATTTATTGCCGATATAAAGCGACTATTTATTGCCTGTATAAAACCATGTTGATATTAACAAATGGTATATATTACACGAGGAGTCTAGGAGCTAAAAGTTAAGGTCATCGACTCAAAGACCAGCCAAATGCCAGGCTAACGTCCGCCCTATAATCCAGAACATTGCTAAGAACCATTAGGCAACGAGATTTAGGTAATAAATCGATAGGAGATCGGTAATAGTGTAGTTTCTATCTTTGATATCGCTATTTCACAGTATGGACGCAAATCGCTTATCACATAGGCCTGATAATGTGGTCAAAGCGTCGTATTCAGAAATGTCTTAATCCCATTATTCGATGAGCGACAAAAATGCCGATCAAAAGTTATTTAAATGTGATGGAAGATCAGTAATTGAAAAGAAGATTACTTTCGGTTCAAATCGTTTATTCCATGCTCTTACATGTTTCAGATCTCTTCTGAAACTTGTAATTAACACTATTTCTGGTAACATGATTTAATGTTATAACTAGCCCAAGTATGTAAACATTTCACCATTTGCCATTCGGTAAATGTTATTTTCTTTTTCAATTATGTTAACATCGTTGAAGTGAAATTGTTGGTCAGTTTTTATTCTAATGGCAAGATGTGCCGGTTTATTGTCACCTTCATCGTCATTTTTCGGGTGCTGTTTTAATAATTTCTTCAGCAATTGAACAGAACAAGAGAACGGGATAATTTGGAGGAGAAGTGATCGCGGTTTTTATTAATGACCGCCACATTGAAGTGTTATTAAAATTCACGGTATACGTAGTGAAAATTTATGTATGATCAACAAAACAAACAACTTATTACAGACATGGGCGTATAGGTTACTTAGGATATTGGCATTTATAACAGCAAAGTATGGACAAAAATAATACCAAAAAAAAAAAATTATATATCAGCCAAAGGCCATAATCATGTTGAATGCACAGGTTCCCATAGATAACTGAAGTTAGGCAAGGTCGGACGTGGCCAGTACCTTAATGGGTGACCGACCACGTGCTGTTGGTATTATAAATGGCGATAAGAACTCAGAAGTTGATACGCCGTTAAAAAAAAAAAGAGTGTTTTAAGCGGGCATACAGTCAGCCTGAATGCTGTAAGTGTTTAGTGTTGTCTACAGGAATAATTATATTTTTGAGCTTCTTATAAACAGCTAGGCAGGGCGTAAAGCATTTACAGCTACTATAAACGTTTTTGAGCGGACATAATTCCGCTTTTTTTTTTTTTTTTTTTTTTTTTTTTTTTTGTAAAAACCTTGACCTTATTATGTAAGTGTATTGAGAGATAGGGATGGTTGTAATATTCATAAAAGAGGTTTCATTTGTAAGCGAGGAAATCAATTTAATTCAGTTCCAATATGGCGTTAGAAAACTATAAAACTATTTAAAGCCAGGTCAGGCAGCTAAAAGACCATATTATTGATAAGAGATACTTTTTTTTCGGCGTATGAAGAATTGGGCTATTAACGCCGGGCTATCTACAGATTGCCACCCTTTTATAACGCCACCAGTGCGTGGTCTGTCATCCGTACGGGTACTGGCCACGTCCGTCATTCAACGCGGCCATGGGCGATGGCGATAAGAGAAAATATCTTGAGATAAACAGCAGCCTGGTTCTTTGGATTGGTCTAGAGCTGAAGATAAAACTGTCCCAGGCTCTGTTTATTTACATATCATGCAATATGTATAGGGAGGGATGGTTATGGAGGATGGATGCCCTGGGCTTTCCCATGAACTTCTTACACTCCTTTCCATCGACCGCTAGGGATTCTGGCGAGTATAGCTCCTTAGCCGATCGTAAACCGATGGGCCGTTCAACTCGTCTCTGGACTTTTAGTCCTTGTAAAACTTTAGAACATTCTCCTAAAAAAATAAAACCACTGAACATATCGATTTCCTCCCGAATTTGCTCTATGGGTTTTGCCGATTTTTAAATATCTTCTTCCCTAAATAAAAATACCTTATATCTTAAAGATTAATTAAAAAAATCGCTATAACATTAAATTAACTTTTTTTTTTGTACGCCGCATCGACAAAGGGGCCACTTGTGCCGATTTTAACGTGTTATTCACAAATTTAAATTCCTGCTGGATTGAAATATCGAAAAACAAACGAGACACTATTTAGAACATAAAGTGCTGTATTACTTATTAAGCGGAAATAAATTCCACACATTCCGGTAGTTGTGAAGGACCGTCGTATTGGAAAAATAAAAAAAAATCACCAAATACAACTATTTGTCATTTTTGATAACTAGTTATATAGATAAAAGTCAATTTACTGTTAAACCCATTAGACAAGATGTAGGAAGTACAGTTTGCTTCCGCTGAGGTTTTCGTACAGAAATTGACACCTAAACCTTTTTAGTGAGATACTTTTAAGACAATGGAATTACTATTTTATACGCACCACGACATTTAAATCATTTTAAAAAAATTAAGAAAATATAAGGAAAGCCCAAGACATCTCATGTTGGTAAAACGGAATGATTTTGCTAATTAATTTCGCTTCCCCAAATCATGCCGAGATTTAGAAAACTTAAAAATAATGAGGTTCATGTTGAAACGTTAAGTGCTAGTCCATAAGTATCGAACGTCTATCGGTGGTCATGCACGATCAGTTCATTTCTCAACGAAGGGACTGCACAGTTTGGCCTCAAGGTTTGGACTGAACGGATCTAGCAGACAAACGATAAGTTAATAAACCACACACGTCATGCCTGGTCTGTACAGTCCCAGCCTGATTGGTCTGTACAGTCAACCAATTAGTTTTATCATTCTACTTCGATGGACAGCTCAGCTCGAGCCTCAAGGATATACCTTACACGCTGAGGAATATGGCCACCCATAGACTTGTTTATCTTTAGTCCCACACCGGACCGCATGGTGGATTAAGAGATTTTAATATAAAACATTTCAAGCTTATAAGAAAAATGTAGCGAGAAGCCCCCCCCCCCCCCCCAAATCATCCTAAGCGGAAATAGGTATTTACCCAAAAGATTTTTTTTTCTCTAAATAATTGGATAAAAAAAATGTTTTTAGAGGAAGTTTGCAAAGACATAGGCTTTACAAGATACTCTCATGGTAATAAACTCTGATATTAAAGAAGAAAATGCTCAAAACGAAGTGCATTTTGCAATTAAAGAAATATTTATTTCTTCACGAATGAATTAAAAAGCGATTGTAAAAGCAGAGTTAAAACGGAAGACGGATGGTTTCTTCGCGTGCTCAGGAAAAAAATAACGACCCTGGACTCGGCAAACTTCAATAGCTTCTCGTTGAGCTTCTTTCAATCACATCCTTTCGAAATGCGCTTTTATACTTCGTTAAGCTTTGACAATTCTGCTTTACATTTCCCGTCAGGAGCATTAAGAGCTGTGATTAAGAGAATTACATTTTTTTTTTTTTTTTTTTTTTTTTTTTTTTTTTTTTTTTTTTTTTTTTTTGGCATCGGGCTAGGTTAAAGATTTTAATGCTCTGAGCAGCATATACAGGGTGTAACGTAAGTGGTGACGGTAATTAAGGATGTGATAGTAGACACCAAATGGAACACAAATGGTTCTTTGGGCTAAGAGTGAAATTAACTTCGGATGAAATTTAAATTTTGTGTTTTTGAGGTTGATTACGTTTTTCGTTGAATAGAAAGCAACAAGTAAATAACCGTATAAGATATTTAATTCCCAATTGCAGATCGTAAACTAGGCAACATTTACTTAAAGAAAAATTAGGCTTTGTCAATTATAAAACCAGTAAAACAGGGCTAAAACTCAGTTTAACATTAATGTAGCAGAGGTGCTTGCAGCAGCCGATTCTGTGCTTGTACGGGCGAGAGATTCCAGTTCACACCCGACTCTACCTCCTCATTCCCCCACGATTCTTGTTCACACCCGACTCACTACCTGCTCACTTTCTCCACGATTCCAGTTTAAATCCAACTCACAACCTGCTCACTTCCTTCACGATTCCTGTCCACACCCGACTCACTACCTGCTCACTTTCTCCAAGATTCCTGTTTACATCCAACTCACAACCTGCTCACTTCCTCCACGATTCCAGTTCACACCCGACTCACCACCTGCTCACGTTCTCCACGATTCCTGTTTACATCCAACTCACAACCTGCTCACTTCCTTCACGATTCCAGTTCACACCCGACTCTCTACCTCCTCATTCCCCCACGATTCCTGTTCACACCCGACTCACCACCTGCTAACTTTCTCCACGATTCCTGTTTACATCCAACTCACAACCTGCTCACTTCCTCCCCGATGCCTGTTCACACCTGACTCACCACCTGCTCACTTCATCCGCGTTTCCTGCTCACATACGACTCACCTGCTCAATCCCTGTCTAGTTATGCATGATATCTGCGGAAATTGTGGCAGGGAGGGGGGTTTATGTATTATCATTTTTAAAAAATCTTTTTCCTTTTTTTACAAATTATTATAAGGATTACTGGTTATTATTTTCGTCCCATACGGCACATCGATGATCATAATTATTTCTCATCAGGGAAAAGTTAAAAAGTCCGACTCGCAGGAACTGCGTCATCTTAGCGCGGCTACAAACATCTCGAAGAAATGGAATAGATTAGCATCACAAATCACAGGAAACTCACAGTAGCCAACATACACAGAAGCGGATAATTCTTAATCTGTATAAGTCAATACAATTATGTACTGAAAACGTACTTACTTTTCGACTACTGTTGGGAAGGCTCTATTCTAAACAACGAAACATTTTAAGAATCTTGTTTTACTAGCAAATTCGTTTTACTGTTATAATCAACTGTAAATATGTGCTTCATGGCGAATAAAATTCCATTCCGTCGTGGGTTAAATCTTTTCATAAAATAAGAAATAACGATAACTTCAGTTGGAGGCTATGAGGAAGGTTATATAGATATGAGAATTCAAAACAAAGTATCATGATTAGCCACAGCCATCTTGATTAACACAGCCACTCCAAACTTATTACCAATACCTTTCACCGTTTCTTAGCTTTTTTTTTTTTTTTTTTTTTTTTTTTTTTTTTTTTTTTATTTATTTTTTTTTTTTTTACGGCGCATCTACATCTTGGTCATTAGCGCCGACATCCAGGGTGTAGTGAGGAATTTTACCAGCGAGCCGTGGGATGATAAAATTCCTGCCGGAGGTTGGGAATCGAACCCACCATCTCCCGCTTATGAATCCAAGGCGCTAGCCATTAGACCACGGGAGACCCCTCTTAGCTTATTTTCCTAAATACTAATTTTACTGATAAATGCAATTTAAAACAAGAAACAACCAATTAAAAAGTGAGATAAAAAAAAAGAAAAACCCTTTCAAAACAAACACTTTAAGTTTTAAACGCTTATATCTCTGATTGACGTTGCCCCATCGAATATTACTTCAGAACCTTTTTTTGTAGAGAATTTAGTAAGCATTCGAATGGTCACCTTCCACTTACTACGATTTCCCAACCGTTATCGAGATATTTACGAAAAAAGTATGAAGATCCGAAAACGTTTCATGTCTATTAATAAAATATTTTTTTTTTGCATACTTCCTTAACTCCAAATATTACCAAAATTTAAAAATCTTAGTTGGGATTAATTTCCAATATGTAAAAAATATTTCAATTGAACCCCGCGATTCTAAGTACCCACAAAAAAATAATGACTTACAAAAACATTGATTCCACTTTTCTCAAAAACGGTTACAGATATCGCCTTAAAAATGGTTTAATTCGTTTTCCTATGTTAAGAAACGTATAAAAACAAGTACCCGCAAGCATATAAACTCAAAAACGTAAGCGGTACGATTTTTTTTTTTGCGCAAATTTCGCCCCAAACACTATCTTCTACGATAGTGGGCGAATTCAGCTGGTTAACGAACTTGACCTTTTAAATTAGAAGACAGATTTTTATACCAAATTTCATCAAAATCGGGCCATTTTTGAGCTTGCTAGAGGGTTACCAGACAAGCTTATATATAAATATATATATATATATATATATATATATATATACAAATTTGAGCCACCTGTATATTCGTGATCTATAGGGTCTGAAACGTGAAAGTTTCTAGTCGGCACTTCCGGAGATAGGGAGTAACCGCGCTAAAAACGTTTTTAATCTTAAATCTGGCATACCTTAAACATGGGATAGAGTCTTCTACATACTAATCGCCATTGTAAAAAAAAATGTATGAGAATATTTGTCTGAATAAAATGGCGCTTCCTCGACTCTAAAAGCAGTGAATAAAGAGGCGAAATAGGAATGGTATTCTGAATGGTGCTTGGGGAACTCCATCCCAGAGAATATTTCCTCGGACGTGCTGAGCCTACACAATGAGAGAAGGGCTTTAATTCTGGATAATGTCCTCAAGTAGATATTTATAGGGCTTAGGAAGGGGTAGAGAGCATAATAATACTCTACTCTTAATTGAAAAGAGTAATTCTATGAGTTTCGAAAGTTAAACTCTATCATGAGACACATTCATACGTATAGTCTCATGAGTAGAGCCCTGAAGTTAGGCAAAAACCCTTTTTTATCTTTATGGATATATTGAAGAATCAGATAGAAATAAATATGTTTTCGTGCACTTAGGAAGTGTAGAGACAATTTTTATTTTGCCATTTTTGCCTATTTTGGCTATTTCAAGATTTAAAGCCTTTTTTTGCCTTTTTTGCTCGTTATGCAATTTTTTTCTGCGATTTAAACATTTTAAAAAGCACATAATGAATTTCGAATTTCAGTTCGTCGAAGACAAAAAAGGTTGCACAAATTAAATTACATATTGCCGTCACAAATATCTATTCGAAAGCTTATTTTCCGAAACCATGCATTGTTTTCTTTATTAATTTGTTTCTTAGGGCAAAGAACTACAAACCATGCATTGAATCTAAGTAAATAACAGAACCTTCCTTAGTAGAAGGATGCACAAGCATAATGAATACCAGGAAATAGACAGGATGAGATAAGTACGTCACTTCTTCCTCACAACCCTTTTGCTGTGACAATGCGTATTTACCTGGTATCCCGGATTTCGAGATGATAATTTAATACAGAGGAAGTTTTTCCATGATGAAGGTCTACGAGAGTTGATACTTTGAAAGCACCTTGTTGTTTGTAACAAAGGAAAGTAAGAGTAAGTACACTAATTCTGTGATAAATTGGTAATAAAGAAATGAATGGGTATTTAAAATACATATTTTCATTAATAATGAGTGAGATTCCTCTTTGCCTACACTCCTAATAAGTGCCTATTTTATTTACAGTGCTGCTATTTTCAGTATTTCAAGTGCCTTTTTGCCTGCCTATTTTAACCAAAAATAAATGCCTATCTTCCGGGCTCTACTCATGAGAAATTATATTGACCCTAGCAGACAGAATGGATTAATTTTGAAAGCGAATTGCGGCAAAAGAGTCGATCGAAAATTTAACAAGACGAGAACAAGTTATTCTGACTAGATTTCGCTTAGGACACAGTTTTCTAACGCACACCAATCTGATGGAACGACAAGAAAGACCTTACTGCACTTGTAACGAGACACTGACAGTTAAACATATACTTACTGACTGCAGATTACGATACCACCTACCAATGCAACAAGACTTACTAGCCGAAAATAGCCCATACAATTAATATCACACTAACTCACCTAAAGTCAATTAAATTATATTCAAAAATGCAGCCAGTGTTGGGCAAAGCTAACGCTAGTATACTAAACTTGTTAATTCATTCTAACAAAAAATAAACTCACGTTACATTATTAGTTTTAGATTTGTAAAATTATTAATCATGAGTTCGAGTATTTTCTTAATAAATAGTTTTCTTGGTTTTAATATCCATTTTTAGTACGGTAATTAGTTTAATTTAAGCAAAAGTGACCTTAAATTATGATTTTAGTTTAGTTTTAGTTTTAATTCACTAATTTCTTTATTGCATACTTTGATTCAGAACAAGGGTAAACAATAGGTATGTATGTGTTTAAATAAAGAGTGTTTTTTATGCACTATAATGGGGGAAAAATTAGGTTACAACTTACAACTACAACTCCAGCCTATTTAAAACAAAATGACAACATGTTCTATTAGTTTTAATAATTTGCTTGATTATCGAAATAGCATATGATTTACATTAATTCACGTTATTTTTGTAAAACTAAACTAAAATGAAGCTTTAATTCAGTTTTTAATCAATTCCCAATGATTTGGTTTTAGTTTTAGTTCACTTAATATCCATTAGTTAATTTCATTTTAGTTTTAGTTTTTTTTTAGGTTACAATTTTTAGTTTAGATTTAGTTTATTCTTTCTAAAAAGTGAATTGAGTTTTTATTTTAGTTTTAGTTTGTAATTTGCCCAACATTGAATATAGCTCCGATTACCCGATACATAACATACATACATGAATCCTAATATATATATATATATATATATATATATATATAAACACACACATATATTTTACGATTTTTATTTATCTATTATATTGCGATTTGTAAAATTCATTGATATATTATTTCATGATTTATAAAATGTACTGATATTTAATATCATGATTTCTATAATGTATTAAATTAGTGCGTGAACTATTTAATGTATTTATATACACAATTTGTAAAAGATATTCTGTAATATCACCATGTTTTACGTAGCTATAAAGTAAATCGCCAAAAATCTCGAAACTCTTTGAACTTTTCAAGTGATTTACCAGTATGTGCTTCATTTTGTTTTTAAAAATGTCTGTTTATGCTTATTAAACTTTGTTCATTCTTTTTATTACCTTTTTTTTTTTAGTTTTTGAAAGAATTTAACTTTTAAATTTTAATTTAAAGATATTATTTAGGAGTAAATACTTTCCCAAGAGAAGGGCTCTTGGAGCCTAATATCCCAATCATTTTTTTTTTCGCAAGGAAATGAAAAATTGTAAAACACATTTATCGCTATATTATTTTTCGTGAATAATAGATATTTTCTCTATTTTTTTTTAAAATTAACAGAAATATAAATACAAGAAGGTAAATGGGGGCTCCAATGTTCTCGTTGGGTGGGCGTCCTAAGCCCACCCACGAGAACAATGGGTTGTTGGGTGGGTTAAAATAAGCTCACGTCCAAAACTGTTGTATGTCATATATAAAATAGAAAAATTATATCAATATAAAAGAGAAAATATATATAAATAAAAAAGAGAAAAACAATTTA
The DNA here is from genome assembly GCA_946811695.1 of Gonocerus acuteangulatus. Classification (NCBI taxonomy): domain Eukaryota; kingdom Metazoa; phylum Arthropoda; class Insecta; order Hemiptera; family Coreidae; genus Gonocerus; species Gonocerus acuteangulatus. The sequence continues at coordinate 43,934,436 of OX328130.1, read as the reverse complement.
TGTTAATATTTTATGCACCTCAGAAATGTGCTGTATGCTGTATATATTCCACAGGAATATGCTCAGTTATGCCACATCAGCGTGATGGATTCTTTTTTACACCTTTGAAACGTTTATGCAATTCTTCGAATTTTCATTTTTGTCTAAAACAATACAATATATATGAATTAAGAAGAAAAATCTTCATTCTATATGCAGGCGAACAACACAACAAGCCGCAGAAGGAACCGAAAAGCGCCAATGTATCCGTTGTGTGTTGAGCAGAAGATTCTACCCCGCAGAGGCTGAGAGGATGGAAAATCCCTGAAGAACATACCCAAACCTCTCAGCTCAGCCTTCATCCTCTTTCTTCAGAACCTTTTTCTCAGCTCCTCTGATCCTAATCAGCCCTTCCTACTAACTCACAAACTCTACATTAAATCAACCGTAAGTACAAAATTCTTCTCTTAGTTATGGGACCTTATTTTTTTTTTTTTTATTTTTTATTTTTTTTTTTATTTTTTTTTTTTTTACGGCACATCTACATCTAGGTCATTAGCGCCGACAACCAGGGTGCAGCGAGGAATTTTCCCAGCGAGCCCTGAGATGAGAAAATTCCTGCCGGAGGTGGGAATCGAACCCACCATCTCCCGCTTATGAATCCAGCGCGATAGCCACTAGACCACGGGAGACCCCATGGGACCTTATTTTATTTATAATTAATTTATTGAGATTATACAACAATGTAATTTACTCTTTATGTCTATATGCGAACAAAGGTAAATATTCGTTTAACTATAGAAACTAATAAATAGTCAAACAAGAGCAAAAATATAAGGAAAAAAATGGAACATTTATGAGAAAAATTAAAACAATTGTTTTATAAGTCAAATAAATAAAAATATATATAATTTATAAGAAATATTTTGATATAAGTTTTTAACTTTTAGATATTTCAAAATATTATCAACTATTTTAATATTTAAAGTACCAAATATTTTACAATGTAATAGCACATTATAAGTCTGCTTCAATCGTCCTATATTATAATTTATTTTTACAATATTTATATCTAAAATCGTTTTGAAGTTAGGAATTTCCCAAGGAATATAACTATTACGGTTGGACTCATAATTTTAAAAAGGTTCTTTAAATCTTTAACTAGAATTAATCATACATATATAATACATATATATATATATATATATATATATATATACGAGGGGTGATCAAAAAGTTCCAGGACTGATTTTTTATTAATTTATTTAAAAAATCTACAGGCTATTGGACGTCGTTCCCTTCAAAGTACTCTCCTTGGGAAGCTATACATTTTTCCCAACGATGTTTCCACTGCGTGAAGGACTTTGAGAAATCATCTTGTGAAATGGTGTTTAGCTGCTCCAGCGATTTTTCTTGAATGTCATCTACGGACTCAAATCTCTTTCCCTTCATGGGTCTCTTGAGTTTTGGAAACAAGAAAAAGTCTGCAGGGGCAAGGTCAGGTGAATATGGAGGCTGGGGAATGATCGTCATTCCATTTTTGGTGCAGTAGTCGCGAATGAGCAGTGCGGAATGAACAGGCGCATTGTCATGATGCAGGAACCACTCACCGCTCCGCCACAACTCTGCAAATTTTCTGTTAAAATTTGTTGACACGAACCAAATGAAATGTTCAATTCTTCAGCCATCTCACGAATGGTTAGTCGACGATTAGAACGCACGAGACTGTTCAATCTTGCAACATGATCGTCATCAGTCGAAGTTGACGGGCCCCCTGAACGAGAATCATCTTTACACGATGTCCGGCCTTCCTTGAACCTTTTGTACCACTCATGACACCTTGACCGACTCAGACATTCATCACCGAAAGCCACTTGCAACATTTGAAAAGTTTCAGTAAACGTTTTACCCAACTTCACACAAAACTTTACGCAAACGCGTTGCTCTTCCTTTTCATTCATTTCAAGAAATCGCCGAACACAAAAAACTTTTTTTACGAACACAGCAGTAACTTTACAATGAAGAAGGTTATCAACAATCCGAATAAACAGCTGAGTTCAGGAAGAGTCACGATAAACAATGCTGCCAACCGCACTGCTCTATGACACTCCATTGCCGCGCAATCTAAACAGTCCTGCAACTTTTTGATCACCCCACGTATATATATATATATATATATATATATATATATATATATATATATATATATATATATATATTTAAAGTATCTAAAGTTAAATACGATTTAAAGATATGCTTTTTAGTAAATACTTATTAATTAGTATATTTCTCCTATAATCTATCTAATACTAGAACTAGAATCAAACTATCAGAATAACAAATTACTAAGATAAAAGAGGAAAACTATTCATGTAAATTTGGTAATTTATATTATAGCAGTTTTTTTTTTTTTTATTATTAGGTGGATTATTTTTACATCAATTGCGCTTTAATTGTTACATCATGTTCCATTCTCAAGGTATTTCATAAAACGCTACGATGTTTCATAAGTCAATAAAAAGTAAATACAAAATTGCTAAACATAAAAATAAATTAAATAATTCACCACCAGTTTTTATTCCTTTTCATTAAACCATTTTGTAAAACAAAACCCTAAAAAAAAAAAACCTCAAGGTTGTTTTCTAGCAACTGGAAAGAGATCTTGGAGAATAGAAACTGGGTTTTTGTTCTGGCTTAGCAATTTGCGTGAGTGCTGCTCAACTCCAGACGAGCTCCACTTGCTAGAGATATTCCACCAAGAGAAAAAGTGGCTTCGAAGAAATGCTTTGGATATTAACAATTTGTGACAGAAAGCTCCCTCTGAATTCTCCAAAAACTGTTTACTTTATTTTGTATAAGGAAAAGAAGAATTATATACAAATTATAGAAAAATTATATATAATGTTTAATAAGGGATATTTTCGGTTTCTAGTATATTTGAAGAAATTGTGTGACTAAGCGTGCAAGGGAAACTGTTTTACCCCTGCATCGGGCACAATGGTTCTATTCGAACGGGTGGATGGTTTTTAAGGTACCTCCATCCCGTCCCTTAACACAAGGTGCTTCTCCCCCAGTACCTTCCTAGGTCGGTCCCGTCTACACGGCAACCCACTTTAATTACCTATCAGATCCCAGGGGAAGTTGAAAACAGCGTCGCCGTCACAATATGACCATTGCGCCTGATCCCGTCACAAATAGTGAATTTTCTTAAACATATTTTTTTCTCAATTTGCGTCATTTCGACAGTACATGCGAAGCCCTACACTGAAATGGACTATTAATAGATATGCTTTTTAGTAAATACTTACTAATTAGTATCTTTCTCCTATAATCTAGCTGATACAGAAATATAATCCAACTATCAGAATAACAAACAAAAAAATTAGTTATATTTATCAAACTTTTCAGGAATGTTTTTTTATTATTAGGTGGATTATTTTCAAATCAGTTGCGCTTTAATTGATACATCATGTTATGTCAATTACCTATCAAATCGCTTGGGAAGTTGATAAAGCGTCGCCGTCACAAATACTGAATTCTCTTAAACATATTTTTTTCTCAATTTGCGTCATTTCAACAGTACTTGCAAAGCCTACCTGATATAATCGGAATACGTCGTTTGTTGGATTATTTTATTGTGAAAATGGTGGAAAAAAGGTTTTTTCCCCCTTTCTTACGCAGAGGTTTCCCAAAATTCCAAGACTAATAGAGATCAAATACTAATATATTTATTGAAAATTGTAATTAGCACGATTTTACCCGATACTGAACAGCTTAGAACATTTCCCAAAACGTTTTTTATTTTCCTGAATTTGGCGATTAGTATACATCCATAGAGAGTAAATACGCAAAGGATGATTAACCGCTCTCTGATAGCGGTAGGGGTCTGAAACTGAACATAATGTCCTTTGCGATACCGCAAAATCAATGTTTTAACTATTTATTTTCTGACATTGAGCTATTTTATCTATTAGCAACTTCTTCAACTTTTATTCAATTTCTTAGCTGTCCACGATGGTTCACTACACATTCTAAGAAATTATCCTATACGTTCTAAGAACTTATCCCGAGGTTGTCGAGAACTGGCTCCAAGGTATGTTTTCAATGAGACCGCATAGAAGGTCCTGAATGTTGTTTAGCAGGTTTTCAATAAGTCTTTACTCAAGAACGTGATATCATAGGTCATCAATGAGTTCGATTAGTTGGTCTTTGGTCCTTACAGCAGGTCATCAAAAGCATGGTTCAATGGATACTAAATAGCGGCGTGTTTATAGTACTTCCTTACGGAATTCCATTTAACGTATAGGCTAATTTCTTAAAAGGCACAGAGTAGGTTTTTAGATCGTGTAGGCTTATTTTTTAGAACGTATTGAAAAATTTCTTCGAACATATAATAGGCCGTCAATAAGATCGTATATATTTAGGTCAACCAGACCGAGGCCATGTTTGCTTAAAACGACGAGATACCTTCGATTCGAAGCTTGAAACGAAGCCAAAAGTGATCCACAACATTCACCGCCAGAGCCAATAGATTTTGATTAGAAGCTATTGTTGTCTCTATTTCTGTACAATCAAAATTGATTCCTTTTCAGAATATTGATTTCCTTCGTGAAAACTCTCCATAAATAGCCAACAAAATTTGCGGAATTCGAGCCTACTGCTTTCGTAACGATTCTTTTTTATCTCTCTAGGTTTACGTGGATTATTTATCGGGGGGGGGGGGTACTATGTACTCTTTTTGAGTAGAATACTCCCGCCGGGCGTAGGTTAGCAAAGCTCCCATTAGGAGCGCCTCTGTTTTGATATGCCTTTATATGAAGAGTAGAGTTCTGATTTCTGCCACCTGGAGTGCTGTAAATACTGTATCCCATTTCTTTTATTATGCATCAAGAGCAATAGACGAAAATGTGAAATTGTTGTGTATTTATTAAGTACTGTAGTTCCACGAGAGTAGTGTAGTTCCGACTTTCCGAATATTACAGGATTGTCGTCATTATGTGGTTTCCCGAAGAATGTAAAAGTACATAAAATTAGAATCTCTTGAATCAAAATTTGAGCCTTATATATATATTTTTTTTTTTTTTTTTTTTTTTTTTTTTTTTTTTTTTTTTTTTTTTTTTTTTTACAAAATGTAAGCCTTAAAATTGTCACTACCTCTATTATTAGGAAGTTCAGGAGTTTTAATTTCGATCTATTGAACGGTCTTTCGGACCTCTTTAAGCCTTTAAAACTTTTGAGGTAAAAAATAACATATTTTGGAACAAAATGGGCCAATGTCCAAACCTCTGAAATTTGAGTGAACTTCACGAGTAACACGTGAGTGGGATAAACATCAATTGCTAAAAGGGCCAATGTCTTCCCATTGTTACTTTTTGCTGTTCAATCAAATTTCTGAGATATGGACATTGGCTATTTTTGTTCCAAGATATAGATATGTATTTTAATTTAATCAAGGATATACTTAGTGAGGTAATTATAATAAATTCAGGCAATATTTGAGGATAATGAGCCTAGATTGAGAAAGGGAGAAAGGCACCGTACCCAGAAGGAAGACTGGTGAGAAGGAGTGTTACAAATGAACGGGCTGAATGGCAGAGGTTTTTCTCAGCTCTGGTCTTATGTCAATGTCAAGCCCAGGCTCAAGTCAGCGGAGGAGCTCTGCATTAGCTTGGCTTCGTCATTTTCCTACTTCTCAGTCTAGAAGTAGCCATATCAAGCAAATGCTTTGTTCTCATTGTTCTTAGTTTCATTGAATACCAGACTGTGAAGAGAGAGTTTTCAAACAAATAACTTTTATAGCTCAAATTTTGATTCAAGAGATTCTAATTTTATGAACTTTTTGTATTTTACATTCAGGTGGAATCCACATCATGGTGAAAATCCTGTATTATTGAAGTTACACGAGCATTAAAGATTAACATCACTCTTGCGGCGAAAATAATGCCTAATATTGGAATTTTTTATTTTAAGAGTATAAAAAAAGGATTAATTTATTTTCTGTATATTAGTTTAAAAAATATTGAACAATCGAGAAAAACAAAATATTATAATTTTACTTGAAAACGTGCTAATCTTTGAGATCCACATTTCCTTTATTGTTTCAAAGGAGGATGGATGTATCAATGTGCTAATTTTTTAAGAAGTACGTATTGATTTTTTTTCCTATGTTTGTGAATTTAGCAATAAAGTGTTAATAAAAATACATAATGCAGCGGAAATGACACATTCGGTCTCTTCGACTTCGGGTACCTTGTAAGATCGTTTCCTTCACATGTGACTACAAAAAGTCCCACTCGCAGAAACTGTATCACCTTAGCGCGATTCCGTTCTTATCCCTATTGTCATTTGAAAAGCTTAGATTAGAAACAGATAATATTTTGTTCGACCTTTCTTGAAAGGGGTTTATGACTTTACCTGGTCGGGTCCGCCAGACCCCAGAATACACTTCTAGAGATACTTATTTCATACGTTTCAATGCATTGAAAAATATCAAAAGTTTCACATTTTCTTGTGTTCTTGTACTATAGCAATAAATCTGCAAATAAATGCAATTAAAAAAAAAAAAAAACAGCCTGAAGGCAGTTGAAAATATTCAAAAGGCGTCATCGAATCTTGGAAAACTATATTTCTAGCAATACTCTTTTTTTCCTTATTTTAATTATTCTGTTTTCTTGTCAAATACATTCTCCTACTATAAGCAATTAAAAAATAACAAGAAATAAAAACAGACAAAAATAACCGTTCAAATAAACGAAATCAATTACTTCAAAGTTTTAAGCACTTATTTCTCCGATTGACATCACCTAATCAGAACTTTCCTTAGAACCTTTTTTGTAGAGCATTTAGTAAGCTTTCGAATGGTAAACTTCAGCTTGCCATGATTCCCAACCGTTTTCGAGATATTAAGGAAAATATACGATGTTTCCAAAACTTTACATGTCTTTTAATAAAATATTTTATTGTAACCCTTCCTTAACTCCAAACGTAACCTAAATTTCAAAATATTAGTTTTAATGAAATTTGAACATGCAGAAAATATTTTAACTGAATCCCATGATTCTAAGTACCCAAAACAAAAACTTTATTCAACAACTATTTTGCCACTTTTCTCAAAAACGGTTAAAGCTATCGCTTTAAAAATGGTTTCATTCGTTTTCCTAGGCCAAGAAGCCGAGTACTTGCAAGCATATAAACTAAGCGCAACGATTTTTTTCGCGCGAATTTCGCTCCAAAAACCATGTTCCGGTGGGCGGATTCTGCTGGTTAAAGAACTTGACCTTTCAAATTAGACGAAACATTTTTGTACCAAATTTCATCAAAATCGGACCATTATTCGCTGTGCTAGACCGCGAACAGACTATTATATGTATATATATATATATATATATATATATATATATATATATATATATATAGGCGCACGGTAGTGCGCCAGGCCAAGTTCCGGCCTAAGCATACTGTGTGTATATTACAGGCGGTCTTAGAGCCGATTTTTACCCTCTCATAACTTCCAACCAGGTAAAGATAAAGTTATGAAATTTTACACTGGTATTATACTACTAGATGTGAGTAAAACTGAAAATTTTCATAATTCTACATCGAATAGTTTCTGAGATATAAGCGATCGAAAATCGGGATTTATAGGACTCACTCACTCACTCATCAAAATTATTAGGCACTTCCCATGATGCTAGAGACTTGAAATTTTGCATGAAGATAGATATGAAGACGTCATTAAAGGAAAAAATCGAAAAATCGCGAAAAGTTGTGTTTGACTCCGCTTCCGGGGCGGGGGCGTACCAGTTTTGTACTTCCTTCGGAAACCCATCATTCCGTCCGAAACCCATCATTCCGTCCGAAACCCATGATGTGGGGTATCAAATGAATTGTCTCGGTATGAAGAACCTATATTTGATGTTATAAGAAACAATTAGACGCATATAGGCTCGGAAAAAATCTTATACCAGCTGTCTGTCTGTATGTTTGTTCCTCTTACAAATCCGTACCGTTTGACCGATTTTGACCAAACTTGGGACACAGATGGGTCTTAATACGGGGCGAATCATAGGCTAGGTTAAATGGTCTATCAGCTGTCTGTCTCTCTGTTTGTTCCTTATACAAATACACACTGTTTGACCGATTTTGTCAAAATTTGACACACTTGTCGGTCTTTATCCGGGTAGTGTCATAGGCTAGTGAAAATCGTCTATCAGCTGTCTGTCTTAAACTTGGCAATGTTTAGTTTTTCTCTAAAGATAATTTCGGCACAAAAAAAACATTGCCAAGTTTAAGAATATACCTGGTTGAGGAAAGTGATATTTTAGTAACTGGATATAAGTATTTTTATTGTTGTTTTTAAAGGTCAGTTGAAGTGTCTTTACTGTTCTTAGTAAGTAACTATGAGGTCTTCCAAGTAATGAACTTGGACATTTCTTTCTTGTATCATCTCTTGTATTGGCAAATATTTTTGGTTGAATTAATACACCAACTCATACTACTTTTTTGGAGTGTAGAATGGTAAAGCTTTTTTGGGGGGTTTTAGGAGGGGATATTTTTGAGGAAGGGAGTGTTTCTTTGTGGGGGCAGGAACTTGGCCTCTATTTCACATTTATGTTTTTTTGGGGATATATATATTTATACAAATTTGAACCACCGTTATTTTCGTTCTCTAGTGGTTCTAGTCGGCAGTTCCGGTTTGCGTCATGAGGTCAACCTTATAAGCGGAGTTCCTCCCAATGGAGGGAGGGAGGAATAATGTCTGTATTTATTATGTTAATAATAATAAGTGATTATTTCCAATATGTTCTTCTGTCATCTTTCACTCTTTCCAATGTGTCCCCAAATCCTCAATCAGAGCAAAAAGTGTACCTAGTGTGGGAAGGATGGGACAACACCATAATCGTGTGAAATTAAATAATGTGCTGAGAATGGCTTCTTCACGCTAAAGCAAATTTATTGGTTTTGACTTATAAATCAGAAAAAATTAGACTTAAATATTTTTTTCCAGTACAACAAGGTACCATTTTAAAGTTTTAAAGGCAACTTTTGAGGTGGAGGCAAATAGCTGATTGAGAAAATATTGAATGTTTTAAGAAAATACTAATAACAATAATTCACATTTTTATGGCTCTTAGTACAGCTCCTAATTTTCCATGACAACATTTCAAAACTATTAAATTAAATTATTGGAAATTTAATGTAGATTCTAAAAATTTGGTCGTCATTTACGATACATTAATCGTACAAAAAGCAATAGTTTTGAAAATAGACAAATACTGGAATAACTCATGTTGAGATAGGACGCTCATTTCTGCGTCCCGGAACTACAAAGAAGGTGCCGAATAAACCCTTAAAGTTATGACATCTCATTACGGGACACCCTTTATAGGTTAATTGACGTGACATATCGCACAAATATTTGAGATTTTGTTTAATCAAGCTTGTTTAAAGAATTATGCTCAGTTTTCCTACCTGAAATCGTACTCGGATACATCCACATTGAGTGTAACCTGGAGCATGGATACTGACAAACAACACCATGAGTGAAGAAGAGAACTGCCCGTTCCTAGTACTAGAGAACAACACAATGCTGTAAGAAGGAGGTTCTAAGGGAAGCTTTGGACCCGGGCCAGCTTTCAGATCAGGAATTATATTACAAGAGGAATTTATATTACATAAATATATATATCTTTATATTCAACATCGCACGAAAAGTTTCCAGCTACAACAATGAAAAACGGGTTTGCTTAAGGACTTAAAACAATAATTGTGAAGTGAGGCACGTTTTTGGGGGGAATGTGATACTTATCACTGTGCAGTCCTGGCCTTGGGATTTGAACTGGACGTGTATGACCACCTTAAAAAATGTTGCACATAGTGTTTTTCGACATCCAGGCCATTAGCGCCGACATCCAGGGTAGAGCCAGGAATTTACGTTTTATACAGTGAGCGCCAAAAGTATTGATACACTAAGTTTATTTTGAAACTAAGTACATTTTGAATAACATCGTAGCAGTAAAAATAATAATAATAATGGCACATGAGTGATAAATAATCATCAAAAAGTAATTCTAAATATCAACCATATAAAAAAAATCATTACTTATTAAAAATCAATATTATAAATCCATATATACAAAATTTATGAACCATTGGAGGGCATACTAACTATGTAGTTGTTTGCCCCCAAAAAACTAGCATACATCGTATGAAATTGATGAGTCAAAAGTATTGATACACTAAATGTATTTCATGAAAAAAAATTGTTTAATAAACAGTATATCAGTAAAAATAATTTAAATTGTTCACTTGAGATAAAGTTATTTTATTTTATAAAAATGGCCCAATTTTGATAAAATATGGTACAAAAATCTTTCGTCTAATTTGAAAGGTCAAGTTCGTTAACCAGCAGAATTCGTCCAGCGGGTTGAAATTCGCGCGAAAAAATTCGGAACGTTTATTGTTCTCGAGTTCATTTGCTTGCAGGTACTCTTTATATGTTCCGTCACCTAGGAAAACTAATTAAACCATTTGTAAAGCGATATCTGCAACCGTTTTTGGGAAATATTGAAACACCTACTTTTCCATACTAATTTTTAGTTTGGGTATTCAGAAACGATTGATTCAGTTGGAACTTGTTCCAGATGTTTGACATTCATCTAATCAAATATATTTAAATTTTTGTTGCGTTTGGAGGTAAGAAAGAATTAGAAGAAAAAAACTTTTAATAATGGACATGAAATGTTTTCGGATCTTAGTATATTTTCTAAAATATGTCGAAAGCGGTTGGGAAATAGTGGTAAGTGGAAGGTTAGCATTCGAAAGATTACTAAATTTGTTACAAAAATGTAATTTTCGATGAGGTGATGCCAATCCGAGAAATAAGTGCTTAAAACTTCAAAATTGTTAGTTATGTTCTTTTCAACGGGGTTTTGTCTGTGCTTTCCTAACTTTTTAAGCGGGGGTTGTTGTTTTAATTGCATATAACAATAAAATGAGTACTGTAGTAAAACTAGCTTAAAAAAAATGAGAAATATTGTTGTAGTTTTTCCAAGAGCGAACGTTAAGAAAGAAGATGGAGTAATTTCCGCTTAGGATACAATCAGTTTTCTGTTGTGGCGCTAAAAATCTTATATTACTCCTCTTTGATTTTTTTCCACGATGATAAAAACCTACCAATAACTGCTTCCATTCCTTTACTAATGGAACTAGGGATATGAACGGAACCACGCTATGATGACGCAGTTTCTGCGAGTCGGAATTTTTTTAATTTATTTCTTGAGAAGATAACTAAAATCTGTTCCTGATAATAGATACAATATTCTAATTAATATCCATTCTACTTACTTAATTTCTAAGTGAAGGACAATGTTCAATAGAAATAAAAGCACGAACCTCTTTCACGATAAATGGCCAATAGTCTCAACATCTTTCCGGAAAAATAGCTCTTCTTTCCTGAACAGAGAATATCCATGTTTCATCATTGATAGCCCAAGGAAATTACATGTTTGCTGCAAAACAAATCGTTTGCGTTCTGGAAACGGTTTCATTTATTCAACTAAGCATCAAATATTAATAATATGATGTTTGCACCAATTTCTTAGTTGAGCTATAGCCATGATATGTAAACCTCCAGATTTTCATACGTTTTACATTTTATCTTAAATTCCTTTAAAAAAAGCATTTATTCGAAATGTTTACTTCTAACAAATATTTATATCAACAAATTCTGCGTCAAATGAGTACCATAAAGTTCAGTTTGAACGATGAAAAGCACAGTTTTTGCTGTTTGGAAAACCAGTAGCTTTTCCATAAGATTATTTGTTTCAGATGAATTTCAGAATAACCGTGAAAAGTCCGAATATTTCGAGATTTTACAAGGCTGTAGCTCAACTTCGAAATTAAGTGGAAACATTTATCATTGATATAATTGCCTATTTGAGTAAATAATACTGTTTACAGAATTTTTCAATAATCTTTAGGTAGTGTTGGAAATCTCGTTTTTTTTTTTTAGATTTTATTCCGGCACGTATTTGCAACAAGTGAAAACGTTAAGAGCTTATATAATAAACTTTCCAAATCATCAGATGAGCAGCATTTGGGAATATACTAAAATGGTGCAAATGACCCTGCAAGGAGGTGTTTTTTAACACTAAGAGGGCCAGTAGCATCAAAAATGATAGCAGAGCAAAAATAGTTATATGTCCGGCTAGTGGTTGAGAGAACTATGGTGACACGTTTGTGTCACGGATTACGAAGGTGTTCATACAATTTATTGAATGTTTTCCACAACACCTATCACATGTTGCATATGTGAGAAACATGGTTACAAGTTTTAGACTTCAGCACCTGTGTCTATGAAGATCGAAGAGATGGTGTGGAACGGAAATATTTTTAGAGGTCTCTGCATAATCTGTTCCTAAAAAAAAAAATGTTTAATTTATATTAGAATTCAAAGCTTCTCAAAATTATGAGTAAACGTTGGTTTCACGAAAAATTAAGAACCACACTTCACAAATAAAGCGATTGTAATTTATGTATACCTGATGGTTATGATTGAAAAAGTTTTTGACACATACCGTTTCAGAACAATGCATGTGATGTGTTGTACTTGCCAACAATTGTTGATATGTCACTTCAACCTTTAGCCGTATTGCAGTATACGCCATAAGGGGATGCAGACATTCTCTTGCTAATAGGGTGTATAAAATATACATTTTCCCCCCTTAGAAGAAAATATGTATACACATTGAGAGGGCGATGTATACAGAAGAAGGGGTCGGATTCTGGCCCTCTTCCAGACAGCCTGGCGCTAGCTCAGAACAAGTTTCTCGAGCATTAGTGAAGCTTACAAGGGCTTATTCCAGTTTTCGGGTTAGCAGCTCCTGGCCGGGCTTTTCAATTTCTCTGATTTACTGCCCTTTACATTATCAGCTAGTCCGAGGGGTATTTAAGCTGAGTTCAGCTCTTTTCCTACATCCTTATATCTCCTTTAAAGTTACACGGAATTTTCCGAATCCGCCTATTTTCACGAGGTCACCTGGATCTTTATGTAGCCTGTTCTAAATTTTTAAGATTCCAAGTATTATAAAACATAAATAACCCACAATTAAACTTGCGCAAACCCTTCATAGGCACCTTAATCACTCTGTAATAAGAGATGCAACTCCTTTGTATATAGACCTTAACTTTTTATCAAACATTTACATCTCTATGAGGGAAAACTATAATTTTTAATTTTATAAAATACCCCACGTTATGAATAATAAATAAAGAAAAATAAAAAATGCTAATTAACACTAATCATTCTCAAATCTTTAACATCAGAATAATTAACTCGCCGACCTAGGATTTGTCACCGGCAAATATTTCGTTAATATTGATCCACACTAGAGATGGCACAAAAAACTCTGAAAACAGTAACTTAGTTAACGTAATGAATATAGGTCAACACTTGATCTTAAAAATAAAAAAAACTCTCAGAGTGGTATGGTCTTAATAGGGTTTTATTGGTTGCTGATTACGATCAGCGGGCTGGTTAACCTTCATCACATCGGGCTCAAGGTCATTTAGAGGTCAAATAGAGAGAAAAAAAAACAGTAAGAAAAATCTAAAAATAATTATGCGTATGGTACTGAGGTCCGAATCTGTAGTTTGTTTGACCTTACGCCTTTCCTAGAGGTCATTTGAAGGTCAAATAAAGAAAAAAACCGATTTTTTGTATAGAACTTAGTAAGCGTTCGAGTGGTTAGCTTCCACTTACAACGATTTCCCAACTATTTTCGAGATATTTTAAAAAAATACACGAAATCCCAAAACTTTTCATGCCTGTTAATAAAATACTTTATTTCTAGTACTTCCTTAACTCCAAACCGAAGCAATTTACCTATCATAGATTTGATGAATATCAAACATTCGGAACAAGTTTCAACTGAATTAAACGTTTCTGAATATCCAAACTGAAAATTAGTTTGGAAGAGTGGGTGTTTCAATGTTTCTCGAAAACGTTTACAGATATCGCTTTTAAAATGGTTCCATTCGTTTTTCTACGTTAAAAAACCTATAAAACGAGCATATAAACTCGAAAACGTTAGCGTTATTATTTTTTTCATGCGAATTTCGCTCCAAAAAGCATTTTCCGGTGGATAGATTCTGCTGGTTAACGAACTTCACTTTTCAAAGTAGACGAAAGATTTTTGTAAATTTCATCAAAAGCGGGCCATTTTTGAGCCACCTAGAGACCGAACAGACAAATATACGGGACCTAAAACATGAAATTTTTGTGTCGGCACTTCCATATTGCGCCATTAGGTCAACCTCATAAGCGGGGTTCCCTCTCTTAGATGACTTAACTTTCCATACTGTTATATGAAGGTGTCTGTCGCACCTCTCTTGAATGCTCTCTGGAGGCGTGATATAAATATTAAAATCGGTTGAGAGTGGCCTTTTCGTTTTCTTCCATCAAGATGGACCTCAATCAATCAGCCCTTAACACTTGTTGAGTTATTTTTTTTTTTAATCAAAGGTTTATGAAATTAAAGGAGAAAATCGCTTTGTTGCGAATCTCCTAAAATATAATAAAATAATCAAAGGTTAAAGAGGCGAAACCATTGTATCTTTGCAAAGGGTATATTAAAGCTAATAACACGTAGATAATGTGGACAATCCACTTTTCAATCCATTTCACCTGCTGAAGCTGTGCCATCTTCTGAACTTATTAAAACTTCACGTTATTACCTATCTTTTCTATGGAAGTAATTATCTTTTCGGTTGGCGTTGGTGGAAAGTTTTTTAATGATGTTATCCCGAGGAAAAACCGATTCCTTTACATAATGGTTCTGCGGCAGACGAGAACTTTGTTCATTGACCTACTTGGAATCCTTAAGAGTTCGGAATTTATGTATTCTGTAAATGTTTGAGGCAGTCCATGAATTTAAATTTCTTTTTCCGTCTTCTAATCGATACGCATTCATAAACAGCGGCAAAATAGGTTTGGGGGTCGTATCATAATTCAGTGGATATATTTGAAAAAAAATATCTTAAAATTAACATTTTTAAACTTGGAATCTCGGTAATCTGTACCATGATCAAGCTAATAGGGCTCAAATAGAAGAATATATTGATGCAGAAGTAATAATCTATTTTATTTACTGTATTTATATATTTATTTATATAATTTTTGTTCATCACTTTTTAAATTGATTTTAGCGCATTTTGTCCCTCCCTTCTTAGCGAGGAAGCCCGCCGTAGACGTGACTTAGACCTTATGACGCGATCCGGTTGGAAATGCCTACTAGGCCAAAATTGATTTTTAAATTCGTTAAATCCACTTTTTTATCAAAATATTTTCTTTTCTAAAAACCTTTTTTTTTCACACAGCAAAAATGTTTCGTTTAATCTTATTAAAACAGGGAAGTGAACGTTAATTTGACCTCGTAAATAATAATTGCCTAAAGAAATTATACTAGCGTAGACGTTTTTTGTGTCCCCTGAAAAGCTATAATATTTGGATGTATTCTGTTATGAAATTCGACGCCTTATTTAATGGATTTTTCAAAATGAAAATAATGTGGCAACTAAATTTCAAATCGGTTAACCAATTACAAACTTTTGGTACTAGGTTAAAGAAAAATACAATACATTTTGTTAGTTATTTTATCTATAAAAAAAAAAAAAAAAAAAAAAAAAATCCTGCATACTACTTGAGTTCGGAAAGCTCGATTACTAGCAACCAACAATACGTTCTCATTTTATATTGTTTTAATTGCAAATTCATTCGAGTGCTAAAGTCAATTATAAAAAAAAGTCCGATTCGCAGGAACTGCGTCATCTTAGCGCGGTTCCGTTCTTATCTCTAGTGTTTATGAAGGCATAGAATAGAAACAGTTATTACTTTGTTTAGATCAATAGCGAAACAGCTATCCAAATGAAATCTCAAACAAACCAGTCTTGAAAGGTCTTGATTTACAATCTTACCTGTATGGGTCAGCTATACCATAAGTCGGGCAGAAAGGCCTCCGCTCAGAGGCATTTGGAAAGCCTTGGGATCTCTCTCTTTGAACGCTACATTTCTAACAATAAATTGGTCTTCTTATTTTACTTAATCTGTTTTATTGTCAAATACATTATCTGACTATAAGCAATTTAAAAATAACAAGGAATGAAACAGACAAAAAGAACAGTTCGAATAAGCGAAATCAATTACTTTAAAGTTTTAAGCACTTATTTCTCCGATTGACATCGCCTAATCAAAACTTTCATCAGAACCATTTTTGTAGAGCATTTAGTGAGCTTTCTAATGGCCATCTTCCGTTTCCCATGATTCTCAACCTTTTTCGAGATATTAAGGAAAGTATACAAAGTTACCAAAACTTTTTATGTCTGTTAATCAAATATTTTATTCTAACCCTTCCTAAACTCCAAACGTAACAAAAATTTCAACATATTAGTTTTAATGAATGTAGAACATGCAGAAAATGTTTCAACTGAATCCCATAATTCTAAGTACCAAAATGAAAGAGAAAAAGAACAGTTCGAATAAGCGAAATCAATTACTTTAAAGTTTTATGCACCTATTTCTCCGATTGACATCGCGTAATCAAAACTTTCTTTAGAACCATTTTTGTAGAGCATTTAGTGACCTTTCTAATGGTCATCTTCCGTTTCCCAAGATTCTCAACCTTTTTCGAGATATTAAGGAAAGTATACAAAGTTACCAAAACTTTTCATGTCTGTTCATAAAATATTTTATTCTAACCCTTCCTTAACTCCAAACGTAACATAACTTTCAACATATTAGTTTTAATGAAATTAGAACATGCAGATAATGTTTCAACTGAATCCCGTGATTCTAAGTACCCAAACCAAAAACGGAATTCAAAAATTATTTTTCCAATTTTCTCGACAACGGTTACAGCTATCGCCTTGAAAATGGGTTCATTCGTTTTTCTAGCCCAAGAAGCCTATAAAAAGAGTACTTACAAGCTTATGAACTCAAAAACGTAAGCGTTACGATTTTTTCTGCGCGAATTTCGCCCCAAACACCATCTTCCAGTGGGCGGCTGGTTAACGAACTTGACTTGAAATCGGACCATCAGGGAAGCCAGAAATGAGCGAAAAGACAAATATATATATATATATATATATATATATATATATATATATATATATACAAATTTGAACCACCGTTATTTTCGGTCTCTAGGGGTTCTGAAACGCGAAATTTTCTAGTCGGCACTTCCGGATTGTTTCATTGTATCAACCCTATAAGCGGGGTTCCTCCCTATGGGGGAGGGAGGAACCGCGCTAAAAAAACGAGAAGCAGTTAAACACTGCTTGTCTAACAAACAAAAGGAACCGTTCAAAGCACTTTAGAGGAAGGGACGAATCGCAGTAAAAAGCACGAAAATAATTCTTTGTTTCTATTTCTTTGTGTGTGTGTGTGTGTGTGTGTGTGTATGTGTGTGTGTGTGTGTGTGTGTGTGTGTGTGTGAGAGAGAGAGAGAGAGAGAGAGAGAGAGAGAGAGAGAGAGAGAGAGAGAGAGAGAGAGAATGGTTCCATCCATCTAGTGTTGTGCATTAGCTGAGCATCTAATAATGTAATTAATCTAATGTAATGAAGCTAATTTACAAATGCTAATCTGCAATTACTATCCATTTGGATAATGATCATTATCTATTGGGTCTTTGCTTATCTTACGCTATGTGCTAGATATTTTTTTACGTTATTAACAGAAGGAGCTCTTTAATGTACAGGGTGTCCCAAATAAGACGGCTCAAACTAATTTTGCGGCCAAACGGTTGGTCTGAGAAAAAAATGTCAGGAATAAAAGTTGTAGGGCTTGACTTAAGCTTTCTAAATATGTCAACCATTTAACATGTTGACTGCGCATGTGCGCTCGGCGCTAGATGAAATGTTGAGGTTTGCAGACGACCCCTATTATTATGCACATCGTTTTGAAGGGAATTGAAAAACAAAATCTTTGCTGCAAACCGCACTTTGATATCTTTAAAATCAAATGAGTTTCGTGCGATTCAAATTTTATTGTTTTAAATTAAAACGATTTTTTGTAGGCACTCACAGAGGTTGGTTATCAATGTGTGATACATGACTTTGAGGTATTTTTTCCTCAACTTTCTGAAAAAAATATGGCCGATCCTCTAGAAGGATTATTTTCCCTAATAACTTCAATAAAACTGAAAATAAGGCATCTTTTTTAAGTATTTCGTCTGATTTTTCGTTTGAGACGTTCAATTTAAGTGATAACCCTATTTCATTGATAGATTAAATAATAAATTGTAAAGAATGCTCTTATCCGTTTGGCCGCAAAATTAGTTTGAGCCGTCTTATTTGGGACACCCTGTACATTAAAGAGCTCCTTCTGTTAATAACGTAAAAAAATATCTAGCACATAGCGTAAGATAAGCAAAGACCCAATAGATAATGATCATTATCCAAATGGATAGTAATTGCAGATTAGCATTTGTAAATTAGCTTCATTACATTAGATTAATTACATTATTAGATGTATGTATTATTAGCCTTGAATGAATATATATTTTTCTAAGTATGTTTTGTTTCACTGTCGTCGGTCAAAATTTGCTACTCTGCGACCTCGAAGAAGTTGTAACATTCTAGTAAGTCATGATCAAGAAATGGCGTAATTTCGAAGGCGGTTGTTAGTAGATAACTGAGGTCTCAAGCGACGATAAGCATATATTCTGTTATAAGTGACGACGCGCAACGATCGAGAATATAACCTGTTAACTGTGAAAAATCTCCTAGATGCACGAGGGCATACATTGTTGCCACTTGATTTCAAGCCAGCGTATTCTCGTAGCTAGTTTTATTCTTCTTGTAGGTATCAAAATGTTGTATTAGTATTTAAATCATTGTACTTTACTTCTCGTGAAGTTAAAATTACCTCGATGGAATTTTATTAACCTATTTGAATTTGTAAACGCAATATTGAAGAGATGAGGTATTTGAGATTTTCCAAGTCTCATGTTCTTATTAAAGGCGGCTGATTTGTAAATGTTACACGATTTATTGCTTTTAATAAAGTTTGGCTTTTGGGACGTATTCTTCATATGCTCCTGTCCTACGACCCATTGCTAAACATCCATGTTGGAGCAGGGAACCTTTTTCTACGGGCCCAAGTGAAAAACTTATTATGCTGCTTGCAGGCTCCAAAACCGTCTCTGGATGGTATCCAGCCTACCAAGAGGAGAGACTGATAAATAGCGTAACCGTTTTAGGGTTAGCTTATGGACATTTTTTCGTTTTACAGTAGGTATATTTCGATGTTCACAGGGAATAGGTCGGTAAGTGGGAAAATTTGTTAAGTGTACTATGATTATATCCTAAGACTCATTCATAGTGTAAAGAAATCACTAACTCACAGCTTGTGGGAAACTGTGGGTTTCTTCGCTTAAAATACCGTATTTTCTCTATTAAGGGCTATCCTGAAAAGCTGAGATTTCGAGCTTACCAATTTTTGTTGGAGAATGCTGGATGGTGGAAAATTGATGTTCCAAGGATGAAAAAAATGGTCGAAAATTCCCACAAGTGTTTTATTGGCATAACGTTTTCAGGGACTAAGCCCCATTTTCAATGCCCATGCATTGGCTCTTATTCAGCCGAGCCTTGCTCCTAGGGTCTAGGAGCAAGGCTCGGCTGAATAAGAGCTAATGCATGGGCATTGAAAATGGGGCTTAGTCCCTGAAAACGTTATGCCAATAAAACACTTGTGGGAATTTTCGACCATTTTTTTCATCCTTGGAACTTACCAATTATTCCCTGCGGTCATCGATGTATGTATGCCTTCGTGTTTTTGAAATAAATCAAATGATGAATTTGGCTATTTACTAGTTGGTCTGAGCCGTTGAATGTCTTCATTTCACTTAGGACGTTTGTCCTTAGTTTGCATAAAAATAGTTCTCCCCAGGAGTATTTGTGGTTAATGCAGTTTTACCAAGACTTTATTTTAAAAGGCATAAGATTATTCTTTCACCTATTTCCCTGAAAGTATGGTTTCGAAGTAAGTGATTCAAGCGATTGGGACTTGTAGATTTTGTGCACTTTCTTCATAGTCAATCCTTTTGAGGTTATCGCACTAGATTCAAACATTAGTACGTTTGTAACTCAAATTAGTGCTTATAATTTGGCACTGAGATCACATAGAACTGCTTCATTCAGCTCTGTAATAAACTGATAACTTAGAAAAGTCACCAAAACTTGAAATAAGCTATCACCGTAATTTTATAGACTAACAGTTATCGCACAAAAAATAACACAAATCAGGTAATCTATATACATATCAGACGCTAATGCAACCAAATTATGATTCAAATCATATTTTATATATATAGAAGTTTTTATTAATAATTTTTTAAGCTGCATCAACATTTTGCCCTTTGGACGTGCGGGGAATTTTGTTGTTTTGTTAAGTCTTGGAAAGAAAGAACTCAACGTGCTGCAGGTGGGATTCGTACCAGCATCTCCCTCATGAGAATCACGACGAGATACAATGACATAAATAATAATAATTTGTAAGAAACTCACATACTAAAGAAAAAAGTCTTAATTTTGGGAATGTATTAAATCAAGCGGAAGTCCTAGCTCAAGGGTATTATCAACTCAAAAAAAAAAAAAAAATCCTGGATCAAATTAAGTTTTGTATCCGTTGTGAATATGAAGACAGTAGTTAGCGTGCAACGAACACAATTTCCAGAGAGCTGACCTCAGCAATAGGTTGTACTTCAAGAAACCAGCCTTTATCGGCTCCCATATCTTCTCTTTATAGATGCATCTAGATATTCTTTAGCTACAACTCGAGGAAGTCGGAGACGATTAAGAGCCCAGAATAGCTTTTAAGGTCGAGTATGGTCTTATCTTAGGTCATATTCCGTTTCTTTAGCATGTATTAGTCTGATTCAAGCAATAATAAGCCATTAAAATTTACAAGGGTCGATAATTCTTGCATTTTATAGAACCTCAAGGGAGCACAAATAGATTGTCAAAAATTTCCTTATCCACTTGAGACACAATGCAGGCCCACAAAAAAATAAATAAATAAATGAAAAAACATCTTATGATAAGCGTTCAGGGAATAGTTGGGAGTCGGCAAGAAAAATATCAATACGATTTTTATGTAAATCTGAATTAAGGACGTTTCGGCTACTCTTAGGTAGCGTTCGCGAGCAATGAGTGCGGGGGGTAGAGAAAGACAAAAGTTAACCGTTAAGTGACTACATAGTGGAAATATAGTGTTTCCTATACTCTCGCCATATATTTCCCCCAGGGTCACTTAAAGGTCAACTTTGGAATTTCTCTACCCCCGAGCACTCATTGCTGACGAAGGCTACCAAAAAGTAGCCGAAACGGCCTTGATACAGATTATTATAAAAATCGTATTGATGTTTTCGTAGCCGAATCCCAACTATTCCCTAACTGCTTATTACCTCGACGCATAACTATCTACAACTCATCTCATTATATTTAAAAAATATTTGTGTGAGTAGTTGTATTGATAAAATTTTTTCTACCATCAAAACCGGAGAAAATCACATCCTATGAATGAAGCCATGCTAATTAACGCTATGATGACCAACAGTCCAGGAAACGAATGCTTAAAAACAGCTATAGGTGGAAATTTTTGGAACACAATTTTGGACTTCGTTACTTTGTTTGGGCTGGATAGGAGGTGCCGGGGGGGAGGGGGGGGGGGTGTTTCTTTTATATCTCGGAAACCCTGTGTCCTAGCGACATGACTATTCTATAACAAATGATATCTGATTAAATTTCCTATACGTTCCTGCAAGGTGTTTCTTGTCAGACTCTTTTCCAAGGAGGGGGTGCTCTGAGAGCCCAGAACGTCTTGAGTGATTTACTCCTATTGTGCTATACGTATAAACATATTTTTTTTTTTTTTTTTTTTTTTTTTTTTTTTTACTTTCGTGATCAAAAGAGACGATCTGGGGGGGGATTTCAGATAATACGCAATCTTTTGAGTACTAATGTTTTCCGAGATACCTCGTTAAATATCTCAAGATTTCTGACCTTTCCATCTATACATTTTATGGTAGGATTTTTACAAATACTTGAAGTATTTTTTTTTTTTTTATATGTATTTTACAATACATTTCATTTATTGGAAACATTCACTTTTAAAGGTATTTAGAAAACTACATTCTAATCCAAGAGAGGGCTCTTGAGAGAGCAGAAAAAAAGGAACTAAAAATTGTAAAAATCAATGGTGATAAACGATTTTTACAATTTTTAGTTCCTTTTTTTCTGCTCTCTCAAGAGCCCTCTCTTGGATTAGAATGTAGTTTTCTAAATACCTTTAAAAGTAAATTATCATTGATGAATGTATGTCTGACAAATGGATTTTTCTCTCATTTTTCTAAATTTTATTTACAGAGATATGGATTAAAGAAGGAAAAGGGAGGTCCCGAAAGCCATCCCTTGGGTATTCCAGGGTTAAAACTTACAACTACAGATTTCTCTCTCTCTCTCTCACACTCTTTCTCTCTCTCTCTGTCTGTCTCTCTCTCTATCTATCTATCTATCTATATATATATATATATATATATATATATATATATATATATATATATATATATATATATATATGCAAACACATTTGAATCAACGCCATTTTCGTGCTCTTTTGGTTCTGAAAAGTGTAATTTTCTTGTCGGCATTCAAGAACGTGATAAGCGGGTTTCTGTCTAATTGAAGGAGAGAAGAAATGGGCTAAATCGGATATGAAAAGAATAGAATGCTCTGGAAAAAATAACTTTTGGAAATCATTTTGAATGTTCTAGGGCGAATCTCTCCTAAATCTCGTAGGGCCAGGCGAAGTAAAAGGGAATTCGAAGAGGTAGTGAGCCCATCGAAGATCTATTATAAAATGCCTTTTGAGGGAAGAACCTCTTGCTCCGGGGGCGTAGGATGTTGAAATTATTATGAGCGTCGATCCACCGACCTGAAATCTGGGTTGAATAGCCTGACTAAGGATAGGCCAATCGCTCTTCTCTCGGGATACCTGATGTTGTGGGCTACAGTTAGGGTCGCTACCCAAATTTCGGGCAGTGTCGTACCCTTGTAGAATCTGGCGAGAGAGAACGAGTGGTGGACGTCATAGCTTTCTCTTGACCGTAAGCCGGGAATAATCAATAAATTGCAGGAACTGTCTTATCTTTGCGTATCTTTAGGTAATGTTTATCTATAATGAAAGTCTAATATAAAAAGTAAGTTTTCGTTATGCAAATATAAATGCCTGCAGGATTGACACTTCTAATAAAATCCTGGCACGGAATTGGCCATAACGCCCAGAAATAGAAAATAATAAAGGAAATAGTTCTCAAGATTTAAACTTCTGCAGCAAGTATTCATATAATGAACCTATGCAAGAAAAAAAAATTGAAGAAGAGTCTTTCTTCCTTATAATAATTTTACACCACAAAAATTCCCGTCTTAAATTGGATTTCAATAATTTTCGTGATTTTTTTTCCTTCAATTTCCACACTATTTAGATAGCACAATGCAGGAACAAAAATCAAGAGCATATCGTTCTGATAATTTTAGTGTTTATTTTGTTTTGATATCACATTTACGTAAAATTTGTCTTCGGACAAAAAGTTGTTAAAACGCATACTTAAAATTACAAAAAAAAAAAAAAAAAAAAAAAAAAAAAAAAAAAAAAAAAACTAAGACCCAGAAAAACTTTTTACTGGAGGTTTGAACTCACCTAGTATAGGGGAGTAACTGGTAAAAAAAATAGAAAAATTTGAAATTTTGAGCAACATGGCCTGGGTGATTTCTAATAATTGACCCGTAAACAAATAGCACCGTAATTAGAGAAGCACAATCTACGTAATTATTTAAAATATACTGTTACGGACTTTTTAACGAATTAGTTCTCATTAAAAAAAATATCCTATATAATATGTATGATAATTTTTTTTAATTATGGTACTTTTTTTAAACCGGATCATATAATGTTCTGAATTAAAGAGGAATATTTAGACAAAACGTGTGCTGTTTTATTTAATTATGGTACATTACAAATCGTTGTATGGCCCCGCGACCAGCTTTAAGCAATACAAGGGAGTGTCTGCAGTTCCTCGTCCCTTTTCCAGCTCCAGTACTTCGTACTGCTGCTGGTTGAGGAATGGGGTACAGCTGTCCCTAGTCATCTCGCTTACCCGAGGAGACAAGGAGGCAGCTGGTGCAGACGCTCGTTATTTTTAAACTGTCATGTAAGCACATTACAAAAGGTAATTATTTTACAGAAATGTAATATCATTAAATGAATAAAAAAAAACAGGATTTGAAAACAAATGGTTGTAGGTATAACATCAATTAATTTGTACAAGTAATATAATATTTTGGTTGTATACAATATGATTGCAGAAAAATTAAGTCTCACAACTGTAAGCAGGCCTCACTCTTGGGTAGAGGAAATAAACAGCAGACCACAAGGGCCCAGAGAGGCGATTACTGTAGAGATAACCATGGAGATAGTGTGACTACAATCTGGTCCCCTATGAACGGTCTAGCACCCAAAGTTCAACCTTCCAACGATATTAAAAGATTCATTTTGAGTTTTGAACTCAGGCCCTCAGAACGTTAGCGTGATCTCGCCCCTTGGGCGGAGAAAAAACGCTAAAACCCATCTCGCAAATATATCCCCAATGCATGATTTATACAACAAAGAACTATTGGACGAAGTGCCCGTATATTTGACATCATTGAGGAGATCCAGGAAGTCAGGAGAGGAGAGGAAAGCTATGAATAGTAAATCTTGCTAAATTATGAATACTCTGCCAAAACTTGTAGGCCTTCTACGGCTGGGGTTTACAGATTCACAAGATCACAAGTAGTTAGTCAACGATTACAGGATCGTATTCTACCACTGCATAAATAGAGATTTTCAGGAGGCTTTAAGTTACAGATTAATTCATTCTGTGACAGACCCTATCTGACGGGAAACTACTATTTGTTACTTTTAAATATCAATAAAAACATACAATATATCTGTTTTAAAATGACATCTTTTGATTAAAGAATTTTCATGGTATAAGTTAGAGATTTGTAGTATACTTAAAAAAAAACAAACAAAAAAAACACAGTGTCAGGAGGGATTAATTTACAATAGAAATTTGTAAAACTTACATGTTTTATTTAAGTTTTTCAATACATTCGGTATATGCAGAGTTTGTAACATAACATTGACAATTAAACACATACTCACTGAATGTAAAAGACGCGACAAAGTGAACATTCCACACGACCTACTAGAACTTCTTACAGAGGGTAGTCCATACATACACTCTATACTTCAATATTTAAAACACATAAACATGTATCACCGAATCTGAAGTAACGAAAGAAAATTTTTTTTATTTATTTATTTTTTTTTATTATCTACTATGTAATTATTTCTCAATTTTACTCAGCCATTAATGGAAAACCACAACGTGTAGCATCCTCCATGACCTAATAAGTAATTAAATAATTGTAGTTAGTTTTAGTGATAAGTAATGTAAATACACTAACTATAGTTCAAATAGTAAAGATCTAAATAATGTTTAGCACTTAATTCTTAATAGAAACCTACTAACTTTTGTCGTATTTACTACTATAAGTTACTTATAATTGTGAACATATAAATTTGTATTTTTTACTGTATCTTAAAAAAAAAGAGCAAGTGACCGTCGTTGCGAAACTCGTAAAATAAATAAATCATCAATCAATACATTCGGTTAAAGTAAAGGACGACACATTTTGTAGTTCGGACAAGATTGTTTGCACAATGTATACCAGAAATTCGATTAGATATAATCAGAATAATGTTCTGCTTTCGGGATGTCCTACATCACTTATGGCAACCTTTGAAATGTTGTGGGACAAACTATTAGTGTGTAAATACTTTCGCAGGCAGCGTAGTTGGTTCAAAATAAACTAACACCGAATTTTAAAGTAGTCTTCATATACAAAAAGTCCGTCTCGCAGGAACTGCATCATCTTAGCGCGGTTCCGTTCATATCCCTAGTCTAATTTGGAAAGATTAAAATAGAAGCAGTTATTATTTTGGTTCCACCAGTCTTTTTTTTAAAATTAATTATTATAATGGCGTGTCAACCCTTAAGGTCACTAACGCCATTCCTGTGAGTAGTAAAGTCTTGAAAGGTCATGATTTACAATCTTACCTGGAAGGGTCGGCTACACTAGAAACGGACCCCCTAGTGACAAGGTCTTGGAATCTTGGATATCTATATTTCTAACAATAAATTGTTCTTGTTATTTTACTTAACCAGTTTTATTGTCAAATACATTATCCAACAATAAGAAATTAAAAAATAACAAGAAATAAAACAGACAAAAAGAACCATTGGAATAAACGAAATCAATTAATTTAAAGCTTTAAGCACTTCTCCGATTGACATCGCCTAGTTAAAACTTTCTTCAGAACCTTTTTTGTAGAGCATTTAGTAAGCTTCCGAATGGTAATTTTCCGCTTCACAAGATTGTCAACGGTTTTCGAGATACTAACGAAATTATACAAAGTTACCAAAACTTTTTTTGTCTGTTAATTAAATATTTTATTCTAACCCTTCCTTTACTCTAAACGTAACAAAAATTTCAACATATTAGTGTTGATGAAATTCGAACATGCAGAAAATGTTTCAACTGTATCCCATAATTCTAAGTACCAAAATCAAAGACAAAGAACCCTCCCTAGGAAGGACGCTAGGCAGTTGAAAAGCTATATCTTGGAAATCCATATCTCTAACATTAAATTGTTTTTCTTATTTTTCTTAACCTGTTTTATTTTCAAATACATTATCTAACTATAAGCAATTAAAAAATAACAAGGAATAAAAAAAAAGACAAAAAGAACAGTTCGAATAAGCGAAATCAATTACTTTAAAGTTTTAAGCTCTTATTTCTCCGATTGACATCGCCTAATCAAAACTTTCATTAGAACCTTTTTTTTTAGAGCATTTAATAAGCTTTCTAATGGTATTCTTCCGTTTACCAAGATTCTCAACCTTTTTCGAGATATTAAGGAAAGTAAACAAAGTTACCAAAACTTTTTACGTCTGTTAATAAAATATTTTATTCTAACTCTTCGTTAACTCCAAACGTAACCAAAATTTCAACATATTAGTTTTGATGAAAGTAGAACATGCAGAAAATGTTGCAACTGAATCCCATGATTCTAAGTACCCAAACCAAAAACGGTATTCAAAAACTATTTTTCCAATTTTCTCGAAAACGGTAAAAGCTATCGCATTGAAAATGGTTTCATTCGTTTTCCTAGCCCAGGAAGCATATAAAACGAGTACTTACAAGCTTATGAACTCAAAAACGTAAGCGTTACGATTTTTTTTGCGCGAATTTCGCCCCAAACGCCATCTTCCAGTAGGCGGATTTTGCTGGTTAACGAACTTGACCTTTCAAATTAGACGAAAGATTTTTGTACCAAATTTCATCAAAATCAGACCATTCGTCTGGGAGCTACAGAGCGAACAGACATGTATATATATATATATATATATATATATATATATATATATATATATAAATAAATAAATAAATAAATAAATATATATATATATATATATATATATATATATATATATATATAAATAAATAAATAAATAAATATATATATATATATATATATATATATATATATATATATACAAATTTGAACCACCGTTATTTTCGGTCTCTAGGGGTTCTAAAACGCGAAATTTTCTAGTCGGCACTTCCGGATTGTTTCATTTATCAACCTTATAAGCGGGGTTCCTCCCTATGGGGGAGGGAGGAACCGCGCTAAAATACAGTCAACATAGATTTCAATTCTGTACTATGATTCGACAACAATGTGCCTCTTTCTATTGGAGATTCCAGAGTTAAAGTTAAAGGGTTTGTGCATTAGGTTCTATGAAAGTTCAT
The DNA here is from genome assembly GCA_946811695.1 of Gonocerus acuteangulatus. NCBI lineage: Eukaryota > Metazoa > Arthropoda > Insecta > Hemiptera > Coreidae > Gonocerus > Gonocerus acuteangulatus. The sequence continues at coordinate 43,906,481 of OX328130.1, read as the reverse complement.
CCAACCACGTAAAGAGCCACTTAGTTCCATTTTGAAATTCTATGATTGTAGGAAAAAAGTGGGGTACAAATCGAGTTTTGATCACCCTCTATGGGAAAATAAAATCAATGTTATTAATTGAGTAAGCTATTCATAAAAAATATAAAAGAGAAAAACTATTTACGTTAGTTTTATACAAATATTTTTTTATATTTTCGTTGAAGCACATTCTTCAGGAATTCTGGCCACTAGGACTAGGACCAGGAATATAATTAGTAAAGACGGCAGTAAAACCTGCTGAGAGTCCTTGCCGTTATCCACTAGGCCACGGGGAGACACAGGCTTATTATTTTATATAAAATTTGCCATATATATATATATATATATATATATATATATATATATATATATACATATATATATATACATATATATAGAACATGTATGATTTACGTACATGATTCTCCAGTATGCAAAAATAGCTGGCAATACAAATAAAATGCAGGCATCTTATGAAGTATCGGCCATTGAACTTGGCGAAATCTAGATTTTCGCGACATATGTTGTTAAGGCCTTATCTAAAACTAGTCTATCGAAAATCAATATGGGGATAATGACTATTATTATCTGCAATTTTATAGGAATTGTTATTAAAATATCCGCTAGACGTTGAAAAAAATATTAACTCGATCTTGCATTTGAAAAACTCACGTTTCCTTATAATCGCGTTTCATTCCTCCCTCCCACACAAGAGGGAAGATTCGCATATGAGGTTGACCTCATTAACCAATCCGAAATTCTGACAGGAAAATTGCACGTTTCTGAATCCATAGATCACGAAATATTGCTAAAACCAGTTATAAAAACAACAAGCAATGAAACACTAAGAAGAACAAACATAAGGAACCGTCCAAAGCATAGAAACCAGAACACATTCGAGGCTATAAGCAGTTGTTTCTCCCTCTGAGATCTTCTCATCAAAAATTTCATTGGCTTGGTAACTGTCCCCTTATCACGAATTCCCAACCGTTTCCGATTATTTTAGGAAGATATATGAACATCACAAAACTGCTCATGTAATACATTTTTATGTAAAAACTAGAAAAACTAGTTTCATTCACTTTTCTCAAAATCGGTTAAATATATCGCCTTAAAAATATTTTCGTTTGTTTCCCGTCAATAAAGAACCTAGAAATTGTTTACATACAAGCTTATGGACACATAAACGTAAGCATTACGAGTTATTTCAAGGGATGTCACCTGAAAAGCCATGTTCCAGTGGAGACAGAATCTGCTGGTTAACGTATTTCATGAAAATCAGTGCATCTATATATATATATATATATATATATATATATATATATATATATATATATATATATATATATATGCAATTCGCTGTAAGCTAACAAAATAATATAGTAAGAAATTGGTCTATCTGGAGTTGGGTTCTTGTTCCTTACATTCCAGACCAACAGACCAAATGGTTCATGAATTCCTAGCTCTCCAGAACAATGTATGCATGTATGTATGTATATATATATATATATATATATATATATATATATATATATATATATATATATATATATATATATATATATATATAGTGACAGCTAATAGAGTAATGACAGAATGCGGGTTTATCCAATTGGGATATGACATGCTTACGATCCGACACCCATTAAAACAGTCTGTATGGACTACTACTTAACCAAGTCAACACTGACTGTCTAGCAATAAGATTATGTATAAATCTCACACTATCCTTAACAAAACATTTTCAAATAATGTTAACAAAATTTCCTGATAAGATGTTATCAATAGCTTATCTATTCTGAAGCTATATGCTGATGACGTGCTTACCCTCCTGCTACTAGTATCATCTGCATGTTGCAGGGACATGGTGTGAGGTGGGACTGACTGAGCCACGTGGGTCCTTCTCTCCCCACCCCCGCGATACGGGGCTCATCCCCACCTAACCACCCTCGCCTAAAGGGAGCTGGTAGGTCTCCAGTCAGCTGTTTACTCTCTTTTCGTCACCTTCTCGCCCATGTCTCAAGTCTACGTCAGAAGTACGAAATTATTGCGGAGTGAAAAAAAAAATCAATAGTGGTTAGTGCTCAGAAAAACCAATAGTGTTCAGTGCTCTTATACAGTAGGTGACGTATTGTATACATTCCATTTTTATGATAAAATGAGGCAAAATATGTTAAAAAGTGTAAACAGGCGAATTCTAAAGGTTGAAACACTTAATTTTTAGTTGTATACAAATTTGTTGTGAAAATGTCATAATATTCTAAACTTGTTTGTCCGTAACGGTCAAAAATGTCGAAAATACAGGGTGTCCCGCATTGAGAAGTCTTAACTTTATTCTTAGGGGTTTAGTTTGCACCTTATTTGTAGTTCAGGGACGCAGAAATGAGCGTAACATGCAGAAACTGCTCAAAATGTAGCAGAGCTATTCAAACTTTTGTTTTTTTGTTTTTTTAAACTACTTTTTGTTTTGTTTTTTTAAATAAAAACTGTGTTTTCGGGATTTCTGAACAATGTATCGTAAATAACGACCACATTTTTAGAATCTAAATGAAATGTCTAATAAGAAACACCCGTTATTAAAAAATTACCATATAAATTAAGAGCTATATAAAAATCCATATAAATGAGAATGTTTGATATTAGTGTTTTATTAAATATTTTCTTAATCAGCTATAGGTAAACTTAGAGGTTTGCCTCCGCCTCAAAAGTTGTATTATTTAATAAGCTTCAAAATGGTACCTCGCAGTTTTAGAAAAAAAACGATTTAAATATTTTGTTTTCTGATTTATATGTCAAAACCAATAAATGTGCTTTAGCGTGAAGGAGCCATTCCGAACAAATTCTTTAATTTCACACGATGATAGTGATGTCTCATCCTTCCCATACTACATAAGGTGTATAAAAAAGCCCATCTACCAAATATTAACTCACTCTGGTTTCAAATGAATGGTTGCCGAGCTCATAAAGGAAGTGATGACGGAATGGCTCAAACTAATATCAAAAATTCTTGTCTATATGGATTTTAATATAGCTCTTAATTTTCATGATAATATTTTAATAAAGGGTGTTTCTTATTGGATATTTAATGTAGATTCTAAAAATGTGGTCTTTAAAAACATTAGTAGTTTTAAATATAGACAAAAGTTTTAATGGCTCTGCTAAATGTTGAGATAGAACGCTCATTTCTACGTCCCTGAACTACACATAAGGCGCAGAATAAACCTTTAAAGTTATGACACCTCAATGCGGGACACCCTGTGTATAGAATTATATACTTGTAACTCGTAAATTTGGCTCATTTAGTCCAGAAGGGTTACGAACAAAAAGAGGAGTGAAAAAACTGAATAGAGTTTATTTCTCAGAACCTAATATAGCAGACGAGTTGAAATTTCATTTTTTCTGACTAAAGAAGAAAAAATATGTCATTGAGTATAACCAGATGCATATTGACGGAAAACATTTAGCAAACCAAGGATGAAAAAATGGTCGAAAATTCCCACAAGTGTTTTATTGGCATAACGTTTTCAGGGACTAAGCCCCATTTTCAATGCCCTGGGACACAATACAATAATTAAAACAAGTTCAATTTAAAAACAGATTAAAATAACAATACAATTAGAACAAAAAACAATCATAAAACCCGAGACTACATTTTAATATAATATAAACACCATTTTGTCCAATTATTTAAAATTCAAGTCAATAATAAGTTAAAAACAACCATTCAAACAATAAATACTTTCATTCTATCACACAAACACACATGCAGGAATAAATGATTCTAAAACCGATACAATGATATGAAAAAACCAGAGAGAAAGCTAAGTACCCACCATGCATTGGCTCTTATTCAGCCGAGCCTTGCTCCTAGACTGACTTTGGAAAGCAGCGAGGGACTGTAGGGCTGCTGTTGAAACATGTTTCAACGTACCGCCGTCTCCTTTGAAGTTAACATTCTTCTCCGAGGCAGCGTCAAATTTAATCCAAACCTTTTCGGCCATGTCCATCTTTCTTCCCTTCCTCAATGTCTCCAGTACTTCACAGTCGAGGAAATCTGTGTCATGGTTTTCTTTAAGTACATGTTTCCTCATCTCCGAATCCTTTCTGGTCAAATGCTCTTTAATGCGTACTTTTAATTTTCTTCCACTTTGACCAACATACGAAGACCCACAGGAAGTACATGACACTCGGTAGACTCCCGACTTCTCCAGCGGCTGGATGACATCCTTCGTTTTTGGTAGCCGGTTTTTCAACGTTCCCCTGCTCCTATATGCTGTCTGCACCCCTACCTTTCTTAGCATCCGTCCAACTCTTTCCGATACTCGGCCAAGGTAAGGTATACTCAAAAAGGAACCCCCTTTTTTTAATAACTCTCCCTCCTGTTCCACTTCTGAATCCCGCTTAATCTTTTCCTATAGCGCCTTTCCAAGAGCTTATCGACTAAATCATATTTATAACCGTTGGCTATAGCCAAATGCTTAATATAATTTAATTCTCTGTTGAACTTCTCCTCTGACAAGGGAACATTCAAGAGTCGATCTATCATAAAGATTAGGCCCGAGACTTTATATTGTGGGTGATGGAAAGAGTCCGACGGGATGAGAAGATCAGTGGCTGTTGGTTTCCTAAAAATATCAAAAATGTGGGTACCGCCATCCCTCCGTGTCTCCAAATCAAGGAACTTCAGTCCGCCTTCACTTTCCATTTCAAGGGAAAATTTTATTCTTTGATGGCAGCTATTAATGTAATCGTACAGGCCTTGTAAGTCCTCCTTTGTGCCCGAAAAACTAACAATAATGTCGTCAACATAGCGGCCCCAAAAATCAATAAATTTTCGAAAAGGATTACGATCCGATAAAATATGTACATGCTCAAAATAATCCATAAATAATTCTGCCGCTAACGGGCTCAACGCTGACCCATAATTAGACCACTGTCCAAAGAATAAAAACAATCTTGAAATTTAAAATAGTTTTGTTTTAAACATAGCCTAAGTAAATTAATAAATTCTTGTGCAATGATTGGATTAACCTTCCTGATTTTAAATAATAGTTCGCAAATGCGAATTACTTCATTGGGTGGTATATTTGAAAACATATCTTTAACACCAAACGATGCCAAAAGCCTATTTTCTGGATATTTAATATTTGAACTATTGATTTTTGAAATTAATTCTGAGGTATTTTTTATTGAATGTGAAGGACTAAAAACGGATAAACTATTGAAAACATGTACTAATTTTTTGGCTAATTTCTCAGTCGGCGAAGAATTAAAGGCAACAATAGGTCTCATGGGCATTCCTGGTTTATGGGTTTTGTGTAAACAGTATAATAATGGAGGTAACGGGTTCATTTCATATAAATAATTCTTTTCTTCCGGAGTAAATAGTTGTTCGGTGATCTTAAGTATAGATTTCACGTCGGAATTATATTTTTCAGTGGGATCCGTGGTGAGTTGCTTACAACCTAAATCGATAATTAAAGCGACAGATTTCTCGTCGTATACTTTTCTTGGTAAAATTACACAAGATTTATTTTTATCAGCCTTCTTTATAACAAGGTCATTTTCTTTTAGTTTATTTTTTATGCTCTTTAAATATTTATTCTCACTATTATTTTTATTTTTATGAGGTTTCTTAATATCCTCACGAAGGAAATTGTCAATTTCGATACCGACTTTCCTCACTACCGGGTGATCGATCGGAATCGATTCAATAGCTGCCACCAACTGAACTAAATCACATTCATTATAAATAGTTTTTGGTCAATACTGAAGTCGCTTTTCCAATAACATGGATTCTTCAGGTTCCAAAGTTATATCACTTAAATTAATTAATCTAGGAGTACAAGGGTAATTCCCCGCGTCAATGTTGTCACCGTTAACAATACTATTTACTAAATTACTAGACTTACTATGGCTAACAGTAGTATTAACATTATTAAAATTAGCGGTACAGTGAACATGATCACCAAAAGTGTTGTGATTTTCACCGATATTTAAATTACTAAAGGAACCACTGTTATTAACTCCATTAGAGCTAGTAATACCAGGAGGAATAGAGATAGTATTGTAGGAACGCAGATGGTTGTTTTTAACTTTTTATTGACTTGACTTTTAAATAATTGGACAAAATGGTGTTTATATTATATTAAAATGTAGTCTCGGGTTTTATGATTGCATTGTTATTTTAATCTGTTTTTAAATTGAACTGGTTTTAATTATTGTATTGTGTCACAGGGCATTGAAAATGGGGCTTAGTCCCTGAAACGTTATGCCAATAAAACACTTGTGGGAATTTTCGACCATTTTTTCATCCTTGGAACATCAATTTTCCACCATCCAGCATTCTCCAACAATGAAAACATTTAGCGTTAAAATTAAAAATCTAAAATGCTAAAGTAGGCAAATTATTGTATTTAAAGGTCGTAAACGGGAATTTCTCTGTCCGTCACGTAAAATGAACAAATACAAAAGAAATTACGACCTGTTACGACCTTGTTTAGTATTTTGGCTCCGGAGTAAACCCCTTTCAGATGGACCGATGATTTTAAGACATTTTTCTTTTTTCACAGGGAAATTAATTTCATAGGTAGATGCAATTAAAAAAAGTCCGTCACGCAGGAGCTGCATAACTAAGCACTTTCCTCAGAATTTGGGTAGTGTAGACTGCTTTCCAGAACAATTTGCTTAAAATATCCTACATAAATAAAATAAAAACATGAATAGTTCTCTTTTAATTTTGTAATGTGTAACTGATAAATTATTAATTTGCTTCCAGAGTTATGTTTACACATGGTACCTATTATACTACGTAATAAATACAAAATCCTCATATTATCGTATTTTGATCTAACGCAGGAACCGGATACAGTCCCTCTAGCGCTCCTTGCGGCGCCTTTGTGAACCTATGTCTGGCTGGCTTTTCTATTGAAATATATTACAAAGTAAACCCCCCTTTCTGATTGACCGATTCAGCTCATTTTTACAACACATCTTTCTCATGAGTTACCCGCGACGTATACCGCGTTTCGTTACAATACAGCAGAAATTACGACCAGTATGAGTATATTAGTAATATGGGTCCGGAGTAAACCCCCCCTCCTAATGAACCGATTTAGTTTATTTTTACAACACATATTTACCTGTAGATTACCACTACGAATACCGAGTTTCGTCGAAATATACCAAAAATCACGGCTGGTAGTGGCGAATTGGTATTGTGGGTCCGGAGTAAACCCCCCCTCCTAATGAACCGATTTAGTTTATTTTTACAACACATATTTACCTGTAGATTACCACTACGAATACCGAGTTTCGTCGAAATATACCAAAAATCACGGCTGGTAGTGGCGAATTGGTATTGTGGGTCCGGAGTAAACCCCCCCTTCTTTTGAACCGATTTAGTTTATTTTTACAACACATATTTACCTGTAGATTACCACTATGAATACCGAGTATCGTCGAAATATACCTAAAATCACGGCTGGTAGTGGCGAATTGGTATTGTCGGACCGGAGTAAACCCCCCCTCCTTATGAACGGATTTAGTTTATTTTTATATCTCACTTTTCTCTCTATATTACCAGTACGAATACCAAGTTTCGTTGAAATATAACAAATATTATGGCTGAAATGGTCAAATTAGTGTTTTGGGTTCGGGGTAAACCCCCCCTTCCGGTGGACTGATTTTGGTGGTTAACGAACTCGTTCAATCGTTTGCTAATTGAATGCTATATACCAAGTTTCGTGACGAAAAAACAAAAACTCTGGCCGCTATCGTGTTAACAGACACATATATATATATGCATATATATATATATATATATAGATATATATAAATTTTAACGGGGGTCATTTTCGGTGTCTACTAGGTAGGATCGATAAAGATTTGAAGAAATTTTTCAAAAATTCCGTCATGAGTCCAACCTCAATAGCTACTTTCCTTCGGAGGAAAGTGCTAAAACAACAATTAGTAAAGCGCTCAGGGCAAAAAACACAAAGAACTGTTCAAAGCAACGAAACTAAGATTTTAGAAGATTTACGCACTTATATCGTCCCATTAAACATATATTAGAACCATTGTTGTAGACAACTTAGAAAGGTTTTGAATGGATTCCTTCCACAAAACACGATTTTTTTTTTAAAAAAAACGTAATATTTAAGAAAATCATAAAACAACTCATGTGTATAAATGATATTTTTTACTCCAAATAAGGGAATGGTTTTTAACTGAATCAATTAAGTGTCCACTTTTCTCGTAAAAGGTTACAGATATCGCGCTAAAATGGGTTCATTAGTCCCTTTGTTAAAATAACTGTAAAAAGTGTACCACAAAAATTTTTGCAAGAGAGTATACATTTCGATAATTGGAGCTAATTTCCGTACTAAACTATAAAAAATATGTTCCTGTGGACAGTTTCTGCTGGGTAACGAACTTGACACTTCAAAACTGATATAGCATTTCCGACAAATTTGACCTAAACTTCATGAAAATCAGATCATTTTTTAGGAAGGTAGAGCGAGGGCAGATCTCTGATGTCTGAAACGTGAAATTGTAAACTCGGCACTTCCAGGATAACTTGATAGGGTTAACGTGTTGAGCGGGTTTCCTCTCTGAAGAGGGAGGGAGAAACGCATTGAAAACTACGTAATGTTCTTCTATTAACGAAGACTGACACAAAAAGACTACATTTGAGAGTGCTAAGAAGGCGCTTAAATCTATGTTGTACAAACAGTCAAAAACCTTACCCGAAGCCCAGACACCTCCGGCTGGGTCTCAGATCTGTCCAAACACTCAGTCACATTCATGGAGTGAGCATAATGACAGAAGAAAAACATACAACATTCCACACATACAAAATAGTAAAAAAAAAGAAAAAAAAAAAGAATGTAATATATCGCAGGAGAGGCATAACTAAGCATATTCCTCAGAATGTTGTTATTTCAAGCTGTTTTGCTTAAGAACTTAATTAATTTTTAAAAATACAAAAAAGTCCAACTCGCAAGAACTGCTTCACCTTAGTGGGTTTCCAAAACGTTCTTATCTTTTGTGCCATTTTGGAAACCTGCAATAAATATAGTTAATATTTTGTGAAAAAATAAAGCACGTATTCCATAAAAATCTTTATGAAAAGTTAGATTTTACACTCCACTAACTTTCAGTAACGGAAATTGCTTACTCGGCCTCTTCGACAATTTCTGGTTGTGGAAAGATCAATTCCACACCTAGAAATTGTTTATTATTTTACTTATTTTGTTTTACTGGCAAATTAATATTATTAAATCAATTAAGAAAGCGACAAGCAATAAAAAAGATAGAAATCGTTTTCCAAAGTAATTTTTAGTTTGGTTATTCAGAAACGATTATTTCAGTTGAAACTTTTTCCAGACGATTGGTATCCATCTATTTTAAGATAGGTATTTAAATTTTGGTTGCGTTTGGAGGTTAGAAAGTATTAGAAAAAAAAATTATTAATAGACTTGAAAAGGTTTCGGATCTTTTATAAAATATCTCAAAAACTGTTGAGAAATCGTGGTTTGTAGAAAGCGACTATTCAAAAGCTTACTAAATTGTCTACAAAAAAGGTTCTGATGTAATGTTCGATGGGGTGATGTCAATTGGAGAAATATGTGTATGAAACTTCAAAATATTCGTCTATGGCCTTCTGCCACAGACGAATATATTGGACAAATAGGGTCACTATCTTATAATAAACTTCAAAATGTTTTTCTTTTGAACGGGGTTTTGTTTTGTCTCTTTTCATCTAACGTTATAATTGGCTGTTTTTTTTTGTTTTTTTTTACGGCGTATCTACAACTTGACCATTAGCGCCGGCCTACTGCAGGTTGCCACCCACTCAGGTACCGACGCTGCTTAACTTCGGTGATCTACGGGTACCGGTGTAGTCACCATGGCTATGGCCGTTGGCATATAATTGGCTGATGTTAATTGCATTTAACAGTAAAATGAGACCCTTAGTAAAAGAAGGTAAGAAAATGAAAGAATTAATGAGAAACATATTGGTAAGAGAGTCTAGGAATATCTTCTATTCCTTAGAAGGAATATCAAGGATATTAACGGAACCGCACTAAGATGACGCAGTTCCTGCGAGTCAGAATTTCACGAAAGATTCACAGCTAGATAATTTCATTTCTTGAGAAGAAACATGTAAGAAAAGGAACACGAACTTCACGAGTACCCTTGGTCTGTCTAATAGATTTATGAGGGAACTTCCGTTCGGATCGATCTGTTTGGGGTTCTACCGGTTTTGGGTGATATTAGTGCCTCTTATCACGAACACTATTGGCTAGGCACTTCAAACCTAGCTATTGATTTTATAGATGCAATTTTTTAGTGTAGATGGCATCGATTGGTTTCATTTGAGGATATCTAAGGACATAGAATGAAAGAAAATGAATGAGGTGTAGAGTGAGGCTGTAAGATAGATAGAGTGAAGAAGCGAGGGAAACATAGGCAGAGAGAATGTGGCTGGAAGAGGGAGAGAGAGAGCCAGAGGAATAGTAACGACGCACAGTGGGGCCAAACATAGGCAGAGAGAATGTGTGTGGAAGAGGGAGAGAGAGAGCCAGAGGAATAGTAACGACGCACAGTGGGGCCAAACATAGGCAGAGAGAATGTGTGTGGAAGAGGGAGAGAGAGAGCCAGAGGAATAGTAACGACGCACAGTGGGGCCAAACATAGGCAGAGAGAATGTGTGTGGAAGAGGGAGAGAGAGAGCCAGAGGAATAGTAACGACGCACAGTGGGGCCAAACATAGGCAGAGAGAATGTGTGTGGAAGAGGGAGAAAGAGAGCCAGAGGAATAGTAACGACGCACAGTGGGGCCAAACATAGGCAGAGAGAATGTGTGTGGAAGAGGGAGAGAGAGAGCCAGAGGAATAGTAACGACGCACAGTGGGGCCAAACATAGGCAGAGAGAATGTGTGTGGAAGAGGGAGAGAGAGAGCCAGAGGAATAGTAACGACGCACAGTGGGGCCAAACGAGATACCGTCTTTCAAAAAAGGCTACAGCCTCTAAATCTTTACCAATTCTAATTATGTTTTTTTTTTTTTTTTTTTTTTTTTTTTTTTTTTTTTTTTTTTTTTTTTTTTTAAAGGAATGCTAATAAGATTTAGAACTACTTTGTCTAGTCAGATTTCTTTTTGTTTTCCTTGTTTAATAAATTAATTAAATTTATCATACGCCAGCATCACTTCACAAGATTCTAATAACAACAAATGATATAAAGTCATTTTTAATTAATACTAGCCGAATACCCGTGCTTCGTCACGGCAGAAAAGTAGTTATTTAATTGCGTTAAATAATATATCAGCAAAATTAACGCTAATACATAATTGTTTGCAGTGTATTATAGCACGGTTTCCGTAATACTATATTTTATACATCAATTGTTAAGTAATCAAAGTATAATGTTTCTTGACACTGGGGCACTCCGGCCAGTGTCAAGAAACAGATAACCTAGAGATAACCCGTTATCTATAAGTCAGAAGCATGGGCGTATATAAGGGGGAGGGGGCTGAGGGGTCTGCATCCCCCCCTCCGACATTTTGATTTGAATGTAAAAATGTGTCTTAAAACCCTTAAAAATAAATTAAATAAGATCACTTAGTTCATAACAAATATTTAATTTAAGTTGTAATAGCGTTTTATTTGCCTAAAACTATTCGAAGTTCTAAACTGTTAGTATTTCATACCCCGGAAATGGTCCCAGCCCCCCCCCGAAATTTTCCTTGCCCCCCCCGAAATCATTTCTGATATACGCCCATGGTTACCAGTAACAACAGTGTAACCAATACAGGTTAAATTTCGTTGCCAATAATACATGTATGTTAAACTTTATGTTTCTCATGTCATTTGGAAAGACCCATTATATTTGCGAGCACGACCAAGAGGTGTTCTGACAGGGGATGCTGATGGGCGAAGAGGCTGTGCGAGGGTTCGGGATATTATTACCTCGGATGGACCATCACCAAGTATAGCGAAAACTCTATGGGGGACAAATTGAAATGAACCGCAATTAAAACGGTGATTTTGTCCCTCATAGCGTAAACTCTATGAGGGACAGTTTATTTCTAGTAATTCAAGGTCTGCCAACATAGTTGAAATTAACCTCAATACGGTAACAGCTGTTCTTTATCGTCCTAGCAATGCATGCTGCCCAGGCTTGCCTGCTCTAACCAACTAAAACTTTAAACCCCTCTAAAAATACTTAAAAATTCGAATATCAAAAAATCCTTTCTTAGCGAGCGTCTACGTTCTATAGGGAGTGTCCATGCAAATTTTTCTGTCGAGTGGTTTGGGCTGGGCGATGATAGATCAGTGAGCGAGTGAGTGGTATTTGACAAATATATAGTAGATGCACAAGAGGCATGTAATAAAGATTTGAAAAATTTTAGAGAATTTAACAATCGGAAAAACAACAGATTTGTCACGAACGAAGACATTGTAAATAAACTTTTAATCTCTTCAGACGCTAAGTAGTATTTGTAATGAATGGAAGCACATTCCAAAGAATAATTTATAAAATAGTTTAAAGATATAACATTGGTAATATTTCAACAACTTATTTAATTCATTACAATTATTATCTGCAATTAATATTATTTCAATTAATCAATGTTGAATTAAGATAAATTTACATTTTATGATGATGTGTCAGTCTGTTGTTATCCAAGCCTGATAAGGATTTGAATCTTTAAACCAGTAGCAGCCTGAGACTCTCCAATCCTTGCAAGCAGCAAGAAGCCATATTGACACCGAAATATCCTGGCATACTAAGGAACTCCTAAAAAGCCCCAGTACAGGAAAAATGAGGGAAAACCTAGCAACCCCAGGCCACATCCCTGACGATCTCAGCAAAACCGAAGCTGTTGCAAGATTCCGCCTGGAAACTGGAAACGACTACCAGCAGGCCCACCTCCACCACCTGGGCAGATATTTGCCCTCTCTGTTCAACCGGAATGATGGGGGGAATTTACCTCATCTGTCCAAAACTTCTCACCCTCTCTCCCTCCCACCCTCCCTCCCTCACTCTCTCTCACGCGCGCGCGCTCCCCCCCCCCTCCGGTTTTTATATCCGTTATTCTTACGACGTATATAAAAATCATGGATCTATCGATACTTCCCCAAGACTATAGCTTTGGGTAATATGAAGTTATTGGCCAGCAATAAGGGATGCTCCTCCGTGGAGAAGGCTCCCACCCCGAGGAGAATGGGCTATTCTAGGGGTCGAGAGGCACATGGGGGGAACGGTCGAAGGACTGCTCTCCACTCCAGGCTCTGGAATTTATGGCATACTGGACTTCAAGACTCCTGCATAGGGGAGATACGGTTATAGCTCAACCTTTGCCTACATTTCATATGGATTTATCCTCTGGAATCTGTGATAAATCGCAACTACTTAATGTTAGGGTTGATTAATCTTTTACTTACTTGTTACTTTTTCAATAATTTTACTTTAAATTTTGGTAACCAGAGGGAGTGCTAAAGACAACCCCTTCTGATAATGAATCCCGAAAATGATATACAATATATTCTTAATACAAGGTGAACCAAGAATCCCGTCAATAAGGGTGGATGTTATTGTTTGTTCCCGGCATCATGTAGGAAGAAAAATCGTCTCAAATCTATGAGAAGTAATAGTCGAATGTTGGGAATAAGAAGTTGTAGATAATCTGGGGTTTGGACGTGAGTTGAATAAAACTACATTTTATAACACAAATGTGTTGTGTATCTGCCAACATTTGCGCTAAACATTCAAGCCTTCTTTGGGGCTCTCGAGTAAAGCGAGAACTGTTACGTTTATTGAAGGTTACATCTGTATAAAACAGAATCAGGCATAAGTTTTGATAATTTTATCACAGTATTTGTATTTCCGGTCCCTTCAAATGTTCATAGTTTCTATTCAATGCTATACAAATCACACATAAGATAAACATATAGAAATAGGCTAGGAATACCATGGGATATCAGTAGTACTTTCCTATTAATGACACATTGGTTGGAAAATAGCGCGTCGGGCTTTGGCGGCCGGAGAGTTTTCTCGAAATGGTGAAACAGTAATACTGGAGTAGAAATTCTTCCATATTCCGTGATGCTGTCGGCCAACTGGTAGGAATCAATAAGAAAATAAATCACTACACCACCAAAAGAGATTATTTGAAAAACAATGGCGCTTTTGTGTGATTCCATCATGTTATTAACGGTTAATACTACCTTGTCAAACCAAAATCAAAGTCATTTTCTCCAATTTATGAATAACAAATAAATAAATACCTTTAATTCTTTGTGTCATGAGTTTTATATGGGAAATTAGAGCATCTAAAAGAGAAAAAAAAAACAGTTTTAATTCTTCGAAAACAAAATAGCGGTGCTGTGTCCGACGACCGGACACTATTCACGGACGATAGCAATTGTTGTTCTAGAAAAAAAAAATGTATTTAACTTATTTTGGATGATAAGTACAATTAATGCTGTTTTAACAAGTTGATTTTCTTTCTGCCGAGACTTGTTGATAGATTTGTATCTGTCATCAGACTAATAGCTCCTCTGCTCCTTCAATTACCTTCTCATCAACCACCTTTTCACCTTTTTTCCGATCATAACTTATTGTCTGAATATGTCAATATTATGATTATTCTCAGCTAAGAATATGTTACTCGTATTTGATTGTTGGTCTTTTGTAAATTATAAAACTAAGAAAGTATTTTCATCCATAGAAAAAAAAAACTATTAATATTTTCGAAAATGGTGAAATATTCTTCATCTTCCAATAAACAATCTGTCAAAAATCGTTAAAATTCAATGAATAAAAAAAATCGTACATATCGAATCAATACGATTGCAAATATCTCTAGGAATCTGCAGTTAAAATTTGATCGGGTTAAAATTGATGGCGCTAGAGTATCGCCCGATATGAAAAACATAGTTTTCAGAAAATCAAGGTAAATGTACTGAAAAGGTTATTTTTAATTTTCTTTTGCTTTTTTAAGAAACTATAATAAATTTTCGAAATATCGATAAGAATGCTGTGTTTATAGCATTCATAAACATTTGGGCAGCAAATTTTATTTATTTTTTAGTAAAGAAGTTCTTCTTATAATGACGATAACAAAAATGGTTTTTAATTTTGGGACGTACAGAACTTTAGTTGAAAAATCTTTTTTGCACTTTTAACCTGTTCCGCCACATAAAAATTCTTGGATATCATTTTTGATTAGTTAAGGAAACATTTAAGACTATGAAAAAGAAAGTGGTAAAAAAAAAGTTAAACCTAGTATTTATTACCCCCTAAATTATCTTCCCGGTTAGTCTTTTAGAAAAGTTAGTTATTAAAAAATCCCCAGCTTTTCCATAATTCACATGAAAAATTAAATTATCGAAAATAGCCCAATAAGCTGTTTACAAGAAAGACTATTTACAAGGTTACTTATTTAATGGCGGAGGAAGACTCTGGAGAAGATGGGGAAGTATTTTATAGAAATAGAACTTTTGGAGGGAATTTATGCGGAATCCGCTGTCATATCAATCGAAAATGTTCTTCTTTTAGTCCTATCTTTGCCCATAATATATAGAAAAATTATGAACATAATATATTTTGGCCATAAACCTTTTGTGCGACGAAAAGACCCCCTTGGGAAAGTTTAACGGCATCTAAAGACAAATACCCAATTGGGGCACCAAGAGCCCCTTCATTATTAAAATTTATTATTATTTTGAATATATTTAAACTTTTTTCTATCCATTATTATTTAATTATATTCATCACTTATTGTATTTATTGTGTTTTGGTATAGGTACTTAATAATCGTACGTTTAAGTCTATAAAACTGTTATTCCTCACAAATAAATTTTCGGTAATATAAAATGATTCAATTCAGTCATCTCCTTTCATATAATTTAAAAATATTTAAATATTATGTATATAATAAGTATTTTAAGTTAAAATACACCACAACTAATAACCATGCAATTTTTCCTATTATCATTAACATTATTTAATTTTAAAACATTGTAAATTCCTAAAAATTATTCTGCCATATCGTATCATGTAAACAACAGAAAAAAGTCCAAAATACTCAAACAGAATGACATTGATATAACAAAAAACAAAGCAATAAAAAACAGAATTTCCTTCATTCCACTCAAAAACCAAATAAAAGTTAGTGAAGCTTAAAACCATATTATAATCACCAATGAAACGACAATATTTTTTACTTTTGTTCAGTTGGTGTTTGTGGTGCGTCGTCACTCTTCACTTTACAACTGAAAAATAACATAAAATAAATATTTGAATAGGCGTCATAACATTAAAAAATTATGATAAAATAATTGATTGCAATGTTAGTTCCTCTTTTCAGTACTTTCGGAAGAAATAGAGCTAATGAAGTTGCTATATATATATATATATATATATATATATATATATATATATATATATATATATGTGTGTGTGTGTGTGTGTGTGTGTGTGTGTTTAGATGTCACTATCTCCATAACTTTATTTATTTGTGATATACATATTCATGGAATATATTTTTCTAGTAAATGCTAGTTATTGCTGTCTGTTTATGTGTTATTCTGTTGTTGGGGAGAAGTTAGCTTTCCGCAACCACCAGCAGAACAACTAATCAGTAAAGGTCGTCCCGAATTAACACTAGTGTGGTTCTCCACGAATGGAGTTAGTGGCTTACCAGAGTTATCTCTAGTATGTTCGGTTTATCTGGATTTTAGTGCTACAAACAGGAGTTGCGGTACTTCTCAAAACGAACTCTGATAGGAAAAACGCCCGAATCGCAGGAACAGCGTCATCTTAATGCGTTTCAGTTCTTATGCCTAGTGTCATTTGAGCAGCTTAGAATGGAAACTTTTTTTGTATTGTTTCGATTTGTCGTGAAAAATGTAAACACGTGTAAAAATTAAACGTGAAACCTCAAGGAAACTAACAGTATCCCAAGCGGAAATAACTTCTTCCGCCAATTTAACGTTTGCTCTGGCAAAACATTATTAAACTGTTTCTCTTTTCCCTACCTTATTTTACTAAAATAATTATTTTACTGTTACAGCCAATTAAAAACGGAGGCAAACAACACACTAAGAACGAAACCGACACTTTTTTCTTAAAGTTTTAAGAATTTATTTTTCGAATGGACATTAACACATCTAAAACTGCTTCTGAACCTTTTTGTATACAATTTAGTAAGCTTGCGAATGGTATCTTCTACTTAAGACGATATTTACGACAATCTTTCAGATAAACCAAAGTATTTTTTTAAACAGAATGCCTTTATATTTATAATAGTAGTATTTCTGAGTTTTCTTGAGCGCGAAGGATCAATCACTCTCTCATACTCTCGCTCACTATTCCCTGTCCATCTTCCTAAGTATTTTTAATCTTTAGATAAAATAATATAAAGAAGAAATTCAACCATGTTTAAGAAATTTCGAAAAAACAAAAATAATAATAAATTGTTGTTGTTTTTTTGTCCGTCCAGGGTCTGCTATGGTGTTTGTCCCGAATAAAATCACTCTATCAAAAAATCACGTAATAACTGCCGGTTTCAAAGTATTTAGATAGGATTTTTGTTTTTAAATTTTCCCCTACATTGGAAATGGTTCCATTAGTTTACTCACGCCAAATTACTTATTAAACATGCACCTGAAAGCCTAGTAACGCGAAAATGTACGTATAAGATTTTTTTTAGCATAATCCGCCCAAAGACCTGGTCTCGGTTGACGGATTATGATGGTTAACGAACTTAATTTTTTAAATAATATAAGGTATTATTTGACCAAGTTTCATTGAAATTGAACCATTTTTGAGCCAGCTAGAGAGCAAACAGACAAATATATATATATATATATATATATATATATATATATATATATATATATATATATATATAATATATAAATTTGAAACGCTATTATTTTTGCGTTCTATGGGGTCTTGAGGTCAACCTCATAAGCGGGTTTTCTCCTTGGGAGGGAGGAAGAAAACTAGGTAAAGGGTACAAAGAACTTAATTTAAAGATCTCCTTTTAATATATAGCAGTCAACGCGGAATAACATTTACTGATATTATTAGCATTAAATTCCATTTAGATGATTCTAGCCTGGAGTAGCAAGGTGATGGGGCCTGTGCTGCTCTGCTATCTAGCGGCGGATGATAGCAACTACTAGCTCTGCTACTCTTGCTGCATTCTGGTGGAGAATCTTGGAACTGCATGTAGTAACACTTCCTATCACAGATTGTCCTGATTCCATGATTTTTTTTTTTTTTAAGGGCTTCGCAAGAATGACGATGAGCTCTAATAAAGATTATGAAATAGATACTTCTTTTGCATTACGCTAAAATTTTGCCAAATTAATTTTAAACTTAAATAAGATATACATACATCTATATAAAGTACGATTCATTTGAAAATAAATAGAAATAATATCGACCTATCAAACACAATCCCTTCACATTTGAAATACAAAATATGAAACACAAATTATGTTTTAATGAATACAGTAATTTAGTGTAATAAAATAAGATTCACCGGCCATTAAAATAAGCAATCAAAATAGGTAAGGAAGATTGGTTACAATATTTGTATAAATTAGTGTTATTAATTCAATATGGCGTGAATGCCAGGACTGCCTTCTGGGAGTAATGTGTGTGAATCTTGTGGCATGAGTAAATTTTCTTGTATTTTTCAGTCCGTCAGTATGTGTTCTATCGCCAGGTCAGTGTTACTCAGTGTGCTTATTGCTCTGTGCTGTATTTGCATTAAGTACGACTGTGCTAATGGGGAGTGTTCTATGACCTAATTGTCATAAGCCTAAGGTTATGACAATTAGGTCGCTTATGTTATCATAATTAGACAATTGATTATCATGCCAGGCGTGGATTATGTTATTGCACGAATTAAAGAGAATTGTTTATTTTAATTTGACAAAAGTGACTAATTTTTAAAAGAAATGATCGTGTTTAAGAGGTAATACTGCCTTGTATGATCAAAATCAATGTAGTTTTCTCAAATTTATCCATTAACAAATGCGTCAATATTTTCCATTCTTTATGTCATAAGTTTTATATAGGATGTTAAAGTATCCAAGAATCATCTGCGTTTTGAGAGTCTTGATAATAAATTTAAAAAATAAAGCCAACGGCCATAGCCACCTTGAATGCGCCGGTTCCCGTAGATCACGGAAGTTAGATAACATCGGGCGTGGTCAGAACCTGAATGGGGACCTCGTGCTGTTGGTATTATAAAAGGGTGGCAACCTGTAGATAGGTCGGCTTTAATAGCCCAATTGTTGATACGCCGTTAAAAAAGAAAAAAAAAGAAAGTATCCAAAAAAAAAAAAAAAATAGTTGTAATTCTACAAAAACAAAATAGCGGCACTGTGTCTGACAATCGGAAACCCTCTTGGTTTTCAGTCTGCAGGCGGCAAAAGAAGGATGTAAAATCAAGGAACGTACGTAGGATTTTTAAGAAATATTACTTTTTTTTTGGAAATGGTGAACAATTCTATATTTTCTATTAAAGAATCCATCAAACATTAGTCATAAAAACGTTATAATTCAATGAATCGAAAAAACGTACTTTATTAGCAAATATCATTAGAAAGCTGCAGTTAAAATTTTTAGATGATCGGGTGAAAATTAAAAGCGCTAACATAAGCGTCCATCACCCGATGTAATAAACATAGTTTTGAGAAAATCGAGTTTAAAGTTAAATTAATATGATACAACGTTGTAATTGTTTGACATCATGTCATATTAATGTAATAGATGTATGTTAATATGACTGAATACACCAGATGGATAGGTCAATATTGGACAACATATTTGCATCGAAAAATGTGATTGTCAATGATGATCATCAAAATGTAATTGTCTATGTGGGAGGGAGTTTGTAAGTGTATGTGTTTTGGCTGGGAAACCGTAGAAAATGAAAGATAACAATTCGAAAGGTTACTGATCTCCCTACAAAAACAGCGCTCAAGTAGTGATTCATGGGACAATCTCAGTTGTACAGAGATATGTGCTTAAACTTTTTAAAGTGTTTTAATTGAAGGGTTCTTTGTGTTTGTTTTCCTCAGATTTGTATCGCACGTTGTTTTTTTTTTAATTGATTTTAAGAGTAATATGAGAAACAACTAATGTTCTCTGTTATAGATTTTTATGAGCGGAATTTGAAGAGGCCGAATGAGAAACTTCCGGTGCTTCTGTTGCCCAAAACCACATTTCTACAATATGTAAGATAACGAATTGTTATGGAAACGCGCAAAGACGACGCAGCTTTTGCGCGTCGTTTTTTTTCAGATCCTTGATAATTCATCATTTTTACTTGTATGATTCATTATTTATAACTGCAATTTTTATAATAATGCCTTTTTTTAGAATACAAAAATTATAGACTATCTTAATTTTTTCTTCAATTCATCACGGACCCTACTAACTAGGAGAAACTAATTATCCTATTGAAAACATTTGAATAAATTCGGTTTATTACGTTGCTGCCAGGTTTACTAACGGACCAGAGTTAAGCAAGAAGAAATATGTCATGGGAAGTTAGTTTTCTAAAGCTGCCCTGTGTTTTCTAGTCTGGAAAAATAACTTATATAGGAGGAACAAAATAACGGTCAGCTGTCATTTTTAGATAGCTAACAATGTTGAAAGGCCACTTGCTTCTAGTCGTTCCTAGATTTATTTCTAAACGATAAATCACATCATTGTTGGCACTTTCCGATGAATGGGCTATTTTTTTGCACTCATAAAATATTTTATATATATATGTATGTGTTTGTCGCAAATTAATGACAATACACGAGGGGGTGAAATTAGACAAAACATGTAGTTCAATACCACCAACCAAACATTTCATCTTACTCTGTTCGAGAAATATCCGGTTCTAAAGGTTCCCTACAAAATAAACGTCTTGTATGTAGTACAAATACAATTTCCTCTGCTTGTACACATTTGTTTTCAACGTTTCATTACATTTCTGAAATAAGCATTATACATTCTTCAAGACTAATGCACATTTAATGTTTACAAGTATCTCATTCAAGCCGCAATATCAATTCAAAAGGTAGAAATTAATAAAAGCTTCTGGTTAGCGAATGTATTGATTTTCGAACAATTGCCACTAACTGGAGTTTGGATGAAATACTTGCGTGAACATTGAAAGCGCATTGGTCTTAAAAAATATTTAATGCTGATTTCAAAAATGTAATGAATCGTTGAAAACAAATGTGTACAAGCACATAAAATTAGGGTTGTACTACATAAAACACGGGTTTATTTCTGGAACGGAGTGAGATAGAAATGTGTGGTTAGTGGTGTTAATTAAATTTAGGTTCTAGTTTCACCACCTGGAGTATTGTCACCAACTTGTGATACACCCTGTATGTATGTGTGTATATATATATATATATATATATATATATATATATATATATATGTACACAGTAGAACCTCTTATATACGACCATGACGGGATCGGGCCATGGTCGGAACGGCCAAAAGGTCGGATATCGGGAGAAACAAAAAAAAAAAACACCTTTCAAAGTTATAAAAATAGCTATAATGTACAGTGCATACTGTAATACAACTTTTGTACTTGTAAACTATTGATATATACATTTTTAAACATTTAGTCTTTTGAAAATAACAAAATTTAAGCCAACTTTATTTAAAGAATTCAGTTATGGATTTTTGTTTTAATTTTGGTAATCTTGACTTTCGGAAGTTCCCTCCACTTTTTTGTCCACAATACATCCTTTGGGGTTGCATTTGGATGTTGCTCGATGTATTTCATCGCTACGTCGAAGGTGTCCTTAGCAGCAGAAGGACTCACTACGTCGTCATTGGTGGTTTCGTCTTCATCCGAGTCGATTTCTTCTCAACTGTTGGTTAGTACGGTGAATCAGAGACGGTCGGATATCGGGAGGAGTCGGTTATGGGAAGGTCGGATATGAGAGGTTCTACTGCATATATATATATATATATATATATATATATATATATATATATACATCCCTTAGATGTTCGAGCCGCGCAATTAAACATTTCCGTCTATCTCAACGGTCTATAAGCAAGTTTTTATAGAGTATTTTATGTCAGTGAATCATAGTTCGGGAACTATTTGATGAAGTAAAACAAAATATTTGTATTTCATAATAACGTGTTTTTATGATTTCTGGTTATTTCTTCTCCCATTAGATCGGCAATAAGTAAATGCTAAGGAAATGGAGGAGTAACTCCAAATCCTCTGCTTTTAACTGGAGACCTATGAGGGTTCCATGCAACATTGGACGCAGAGGTAATGAGAAACAGTACAAACTGGCCATCCGCGGGGATAGAAGCTGATAAAGTGCTACTCCATTACAACACTCAAACCCTCGGGCTATTCATCATCAACAGCATCAGGTCTGCCACAGAGTGTATGCCCTTACAAATAGACCTATTCGCTCCCTCAGGCACGTCTCTCAGCCACCACACTCAGCAATTAATGTTTTAGTTCTATTTGTAGTAAAATATTTGTAGCACCTACTGGGTACCGAAAATTACTCCCGTAAATAAAAACAACATTCAGCAGTATAAGAAAGTTTCAACTTATCTTACTGCCCCTGAAGAAGCATCAGTGTATATGAAATATGAAGAACAGTTTTAATAACATTAAAAGTAAGAATAAGTTATAAATTCATCTTTTGCATACTTGTTTTTTGAAGGTTTGAATTATAGAATTACAAGTTCTTAACAAAATGAGCAAGCTGTCCAAATAATTAATTCTGGGTGGTCCTGGAAGTCGGAGCACCTATAATTAATAAATAAATAAAAAAAAAAAAAATAGAAAAAAACAAAAATTATAAAACCAAAATAGTTGTGGTCTTTAGTCGTGATAGGTTAACTCAATGGTTTGCTTATCAGCATTCTTAAGTCTATAATGGTTTAGTTGATATCAATATTTATTTAGGGCTTTAATTGTAATTAAATACTTTGTTTAATGGCCTAAATAATTGTCTTTGTTATTGTATAATTTATTTATTATTGATGGAGGCCCGGTAACCTCTGTGCCAAGGGTCGTGGGTTCGATTCCCACTAGGGGTGAAGGCTTTTCTTTGGAAAAGAGGAAAGGCATCATCCCTATTCTGGCTAGAAAAGGGTGGTAACCTATAGATAACCCGTCCTAAAACTCTGAGTTAATTATAATAGGCGTTACAATTTAAGTAAATATATTATTGATGTTCTTTTATTGTTATGATGCGTATAACTTAGTATAAAACCTGTAAAAAAAATACAATTTACTGAATTTATTTTCTATAAAACATGTAAAAAAAAGAAAAAAAAAAAAAAAAAAAAAAAAAAAAAAAAAAAAAAAAAAAAAAAAAAAAAAAAAAAAAAAAAAAAAGTACGCTTTAAGATTACTAGTATCGAATTCAGCAACTATCAAAATTCTTGCATTTATATTTATTGTGAATCAATTTGAGAATGGCCTTCAAACAGCAGACGTAACAGACGAGAAGACGTCATCCAGAGCCGGCTGAGGATAGGTGATTCCCGATTGATTCACTCATATCTTATGACGCAACAGGACCGAATAACTTGTCAGTGCTGTTTAATGAATCTTACTTTAAACACATCAGCAGACTGTACGCTGGTACAAAATCATATACTACCACAAAACATGAACGACCTACTCAGGGAAGACTATATTAACATTGTAGAGCTGTTTGAACACTGCCACTGTATTAAAGTTGGGGTAAGTAAGAGGAGAATAAGAAATACAACTGAGTGAAATATATAAACCAGCCTCTAGATTCATGAATCAACTATAGCAGGCATAAGCAACCTTTGACATGTTGTAGGCAAAATTTTAATGTGCAAATACGTTCGCAAGCGTAGATGGTTCAAAATGTATTTATTTATTTATGATGATGCTCCGCATCTAAAGCGAAGAGCATTTAATTGGTTCAAAATAAAATAATATTGCATTTAAAAGTGGTAAAGTAGTAAAACGAATATGTTATTGTAATACAATTTGAAATGAGAAAAAAATAGGTATAACATTATAATTAAATCGTTAAATATGGAATCATTACAAACTATGAATGTTAAATAGCGAGACGAAATCAACGAGACAGTAGGCTTGCTCGCAGGAGACAAAGCCCACCGTACTCGATCTTCCAATTGGGGTTCAAAATGTTTCTCGGGCCGGTTATTGCCACATATGAACTATAGCATGCCATATCGATCTTGTCCATCAAAAACTACAGAGCTAAGTATTATTTTATGTTATGTTGATAAGTTATCTAATTACTTACTTTATACTACCGCTGTTTACTACCTATAGTTACGAAAAACCAAAATGAAATCAATTTTATAACAGCCTACAGCAGTAATTTCAACATATTTCTCTTTTCCAAGGCTCCTTTTTAGCACTTTCCTCCGAAGGAAAGTAGCTATTGAGGTTGGACTCATGACGGAATTTTTGAAAAATTTCTTCAAATCTTTATCGATCCTACCTAGTAGACACCGAAAATGACCCCCGCTAAAATTTATATATATCTATATCTATATATATATATATATATATATATATATATATATATATATATATATATATATGCATATATATATATGTGTCTGTTAACACGATAGCGGCCAGAGTTTTTGTTTTTTCGTCACGAAATTTGGTATATAGCATTCAATTAGCAAACCATTGAACGAGTTCGTTAACCACCAAAGTCGGTCCACCGGAAGGGGGGGGTTTACCCCGAACCCAAAACACTAATTTGACCATGTCAGCCGTAATATTTGTTATATTTCAACGAAACTTGGTATTCGTAGTGGTAATATAGGGAGAACAGTGAGATATAAAAATGAACTAAATCGGTTCATTAGAAGGGGGGGTTTACTCCGGACCCACAATACCAATTCGCCACTACCAGCCGTGATTTTTGGTATATTTCGACGAAACTCGGTGTTCGTAGTGGTAATCCACAGGTAAATATGTGTTGTAAAAATAAACTAAATCGGTTCATTAGGAGGGAGGTTAACTCCGGACCCACAATACCAATTCGCCACTACCAGCCGTGATTTTTGGTATATGTCGACGAAACTTGGTGTTCATAGTGGTAATCTACAGGTAAATATGTGTTGTAAAAATAAACTAAATCTGTTCATTAAAAGGAGGGGTTTACTGCGGACCCAAATTCCTAATATACTCATACCGGTCGTAATTTCTGCTTTATTGAAACGAAACGCGGTATACGTCGTGGGTAACTCATGAGAAAGAAGTGTTGTAAAAATGAGCTGAATCGGTCAATCGGAAAGCGGGGGTTTAATTTGTAATATATTTCGATTGAATAGGCTGGCAGACGTAGGTTCACAAAGCCGCCGCAAGGGGCGCTTTCTACTACTAGAGTGACTGTATCCTGTTCCTGCGTTAGATAAAATAGGATAATATGAGTTTTTTTGTATTTATTACGTAGTGTAGTAGGTACTATGTGTAAACATAACTCTGGAAGCAAATTAATAATTGATCAGTTACTCATTACTGAGAGAACTATTCATGTTTTTATTTTATTTATGTAGGATATTTTAAGTAAATTGTTCTGGAAACCAGTCTACACAACCCAAATTCTGAGGAAAGTGCTTAGTTATGCAGCTCCTGCGTGACGGACTTTTCTAATATCGTTATAAGATCCCTCCTCTTCACTATTCTACTTTATTGCCGGAAAAGTAATAAGTATATATCAACTGTAGTATGTATTTATAATTTCTGGATTTCCCCTTCCAACTTCTTATGAAGAAATGTTTTTCAATTTTTTATTTTTTACGGCGCATCGACATCAACGTCATTACCGCCGTGTTGTTCAATTGCCTAAACTTCTGTTGCATATTAATCTTGGCTATAAATTGTTGTAATTTTCTAAAAACATTGTTATTATTTGTTTGTGAGCCAACGGTATATTGTAAACACTTCTCTTCCCTCTCTGATTCGAATCCTGTCACGTATTTTCATTCCCAAAGTTCTTTTCCTACAATTTACATCCAGGTTTTATAGTATTATTACGCTTAATATAATAAGTATTTAATGAAGAGCATGACTTATGTTTATTATACTTTATTTCATTGATATGAAACATATTTGCTACCCATAAAGAAGAGATTGTCTCAGACTAAGGTAATTCGTATGTAAATATGTTGGTAAATTCGTAAATAATGCCTTTCATATGCTATAACTACGCAAGCAGTTTAGTCTCCCAAAATACTACGTCTAATGAGAGTACTACATTATATAAATCATTTTTTATTCAAACTGATATATTATAAATATGATATTCAAAACATTATTTTTTCTTCTACAGTTACCTTTACACTGTTAAACTTCAAACGTACTCCAGTTAATTTTAATTTAAACTTACCTGAAACATAAAAAAACATTGCATTAGAACTAAGAGCTGTACATATTACAGTAATAGTTTTAATAACTACATCCTAGTAATGTATTCGTACTAATACATTACTAAGACGAAAAAACGATGTATTTTTTCGTAGCACATTCAATATTTTAATGCCAGTACAATTCATCGGAAATGTACGTAACAATTTTTTCTCTTTGTTTCAAGTGTTATGAGTCCAAATTAATTCCATTAGCCTTCATTTTATAAATTTTTGGCACTAGTTTAAAAAAAAAAAAATTAATAGAATTTCTTGTGTTTTATTTTCATATTCTAACCAGGTTCAAGCAATACGTATGGATGTATTTACTTCCCATCGCTAGAAAATAAATCATTAAGTCTTGCTAAAGTTAAATTTAACTTCAGCAAGACTTGAATGAAAACTCCAGACGTGCCAATGAGAAATGTTCATACTTCAGAAGCCGTAGGTCTGGAAAATATTGATGTGACCATATATATACATATATATATATATATATATATATATATATATATATATATATATACATATATATATATATATATATATATATATATATATATATATACTGTAGCGCTGAGAAGTATTTTGAAAAAAAAAAAAAAAAAAAAAAAATCAGTCCCGTAGCAGGCCACAAAGGCCCAGAGGGGCAGATACTGCAGAGGTATCTGATTCTTGACCATACGGCACACTATGGAGATAGTGTGGTCAATACTATGCTCCGGCCGCCTGATTTTTCCCTTTGCAGGTACCCATTAATTAATTAACTAATTAATTAAAGGCTGGCTGAGCCTAGGGATGATCTGGGACCCCAAATCCAACCCTCAAACGAAGGCACTAGAAGAAAAAATCTTTAGTGCGTGCTCGGGTTTTGGATCTGGGTCCTCCAGTTCATTAGTCGAATGCTCTACCACTGAGCTAACCTCGCCCCAGAGAAGTATTTTGACAACAAGGAATTCTTCAAGGTTCCTGAATGGCCAACTGAAAGCAATGATCTAAACCCATAGAGGTTCCGTGGGAAGATAAAGATCCCAGAGTACCTAAGATGTAGAAATCATTCGAATAAAGAGCCTTTATTTCAAGCTGTTAAGAAGGAGTGGGTAACAATTCATTTGGATCGAATACTGAAGATAGTCGAATACTTAAGATGCTGTTATAAAGGCTAATGGATATCCTAATAAATATTGGCTAATTTAAAAATAAAGTTGATGTTAAAACTTTCCATCTATTTACAGTGTGAAATTAGTTTTGAACTATCATATTCGTCATTTACAGTATCGTTTTATAATTTTGTTATGAATTTAAATTTTTCTTTACAAAAATATGTAGACAAAACTTTCTTCCAATAAAAATAGTTGCATATTACATTATTTGTATTAAATTAGCCCAATTATTGTCTATCTTATTTTTTGTCAAAATGCTTTTGAGCACTACTGGATATATATATATATACACACAATCCAAGTGTGATCAACAGTTTATATGTGCTTTCAGACATCCTCTTAAGGGATGCATACTCAGCTTGCAAGGCAGTCGATCATTGCGGGCTTGCATATATTAGTATGATGAAGAATATGTCAGACTAGCATATTTAGACAAGAAATTCATTTTTTTTTTTTAAATTAAATGTACTTATTTATTTTTGACTAATTTCTCAAATTGTTATTGCTCTACTAGCTCATCCCTTTGCAGGTGCCTCTTCAGGAGCCAAAAATACACTTTGTTTAGTACCTATCTGTAGAAAGTTATTGGGCCACGACAACTAAGCATGCGCGCGAGGTTCTAACAAGAGCCAGAGATAAAAAAAAATCGATACAAGTCTTTATAGAGGAGAAACCCAGAGTCGTCAAAATCCAATATAAATTTGAAAAACATATAAATTTCACTACTTTACCTGGCAATTTAAAAAAAAATCAAGAAATCAAATTTATAGTTTAACACTATTTTTTTACTTGTTTCATATTTTGTGGACCTCTCTCCAGGAGCTTAAACTGCGATATATTTACAGCCTAACAGTAGAAAAGAACCATATGTTACAAGGGCCACGAGAAAAAGGAATGAATACAAGCTCTAATGAGAGCTCCACATAAAAAATAATAAATTTCAAAGCAGTAGTGCATATGGCCGCCAAACTTCTTATTTATGTGAACCAGGTATAAATTAAAATAATTATTTAAGCAGGATGTCAATAAATCAAGAACAAATTTTTAAAAATCACATTTTGGTGTAATAGTTTTACTTTCTGGGAAGGCCACTTCAGGATCTCAAAAAGTACTCCTTATTTGAAGTCTATTTCCAGAAAGAAACATTCTTAAACAAGGGCTATGTCATATAAGCATTAATACGAAGTCCTAATGAGAGATCTAGATAAAAGAACCAAAAAAAATCTACACAGGAGTACTGTGTAAAAGAAACAGGTCGTGAAAGCCCTGTATAAAGGTGTAACACATATAAATCGGAATAATCCAGGATGAGTAGGTGGTAGGTATACGGTAGGCTGGATATAAGCCCATACTAGTGGGGTGTTGGTCGGCTTTATAACCATCTGAGCTTCTTAATGAATACCGACGCTATGGAGTGCTGAGGGGAAGCTCTCGATTCAGGCTTTAATCGCCTCCGGCCACAACCAACTACAGAAATGTTTTTTTTTTTTTCTTTTATTTTTAATTAAATTAACCGATATCATTTTCTCACTTCTGTAAAACACTTAACGATCCTCCATTATACCATACACTTAAGTTAAAATGTTTCTTCATTCTAAAATCGTAAGCAATGATTGGTTATAAGAAATGTCCGACTCATATGGACTGCGTCATCTGTGCGCGTTTCTATAATTCTTATCCCTAGAGTCATCTGGAAAGCTTGGGATAGATATAATCAATATTTTGTATTACTGGTAATATTTTACCTACTCTTTTTATAATGCGCCATTATTAACACAAAACATACAGTAGTTGAAATTACTCAAACGGCCTCTTCGACATCCAGCCGTACAGCAAATAAAAAAAAATATATATCTTGATTTGCTGGTGGATTGAATTTAGTTCTGAAATCTATTAGATTAACAATAATCTATGAAGATAAAGCACAAAGAACTGTTAAAGTCAATGAAATCAGCATCTTCGGCGTTTTAAGCTTATTACTTATATCTCCGACTAACAAGGGGAGTAAACGGTGGTGAGGTCACCGATTTGACCCATTTTCATTAGGTGATTCTGCATCGAAAAATAGTTGACATGTGTGGGAGTGTTTCGTCAAATGCGCCGCCTTAGGAGCTAAGAATTAAAATATTTATTTATTTATTGCTGGATCGTAACGGAGGCGACTAGCAAATTATTAAGTCTATATGGAAACGTCAGCTTTGAAAAAAATGATAATATTAATAAAAAAAATATAATAGATAATCATAACATAAAGGAAATAAATATAATAGAATTAAAATAAAATAACTTAAAAATGCTTTATTTTATATTTCCAGTTGGTAAAATGGTATCGGCATTATTCTTTCAGCAAGTCATTTGTTTTAGAGAGTAGAATAAAGGAAAAATACAATTATTTAACATTAATTTATATTTCGTCAAGTAAATTCAAACATATGATTACGTTTTCAAGTAAACTAGCATTATACATTTTATCACAACTAAATAAATAGCAGATTTAAATTTAGGATCCCAAGAAACCTTAATGTGGTAAATATCATGGAAAATAACTAATAATAATTTTTCTTAGTAAAGAAGAGCCTAACATTTTGTAAGCGAAAAATGTAACTGACGATTTGAAATTCAATATCTCAACTTGAGATAATGAGATTTTTACGTCCTTGGGCTCTTTGAAAAGAAGAGAGCTTCCTCTTTCTATAAATAACCATATAAATAACCATTGTAATATCTAAAGAGATACTTGTAAGAAATGATTCTCAAAATAAAAATTAAACTTTTTTGCATATAATGGTTGTTCTAGAAATACCCTGATTAAAAGAAAATGTGTAACTTCAGGACCATTATAATAAAAAAAAATGAATTGGTGATAAAATCATGTCGATATCATTTTCCAAACTCAAGATATAAAATAAAGCATTTTCAACCTATTTTATTTTATTTCTCGGCGCCGAAGGCCCATTTGACGAAACACTCCGACACATGTCAACTATTTTTCGATGCAGAATCACCAGAAAACAATGAACCCGATCGGAGACCCCTCCACTGTTTACTCCCTTTGAAAACAGTCCAATTATAAATTACTTCACAGGGAGCATGAGCTGCTTAGTGTCAGCTGTTAATATCAAGTCCAAAAATTAAAATTGATATTCAGAAGTACAAAAATAATTTGTACAACTTGACGAAAAGCTTATTTTATTTGATATGACTAATGTACTTCTTATGGATATACATTTTAATACTGGGGCTTATTCGGTTGTAACAGCTGACACTGAACAGCTAATGCTCCCGATATAGATGATCTCAGTTTGGACATGGCCTTTCTGTTAGAAACCTAACGACAGCATTCTTTAGTTAGGCTGTATACTTTGTTAACTAGTCTTAATGCCCCTGAAGAGGTATTAAAATAAATGTGAAACTTGTAGGTAAATGTTGACTAAAAGGTAACAATTTTTTTATTTTATTTTATCAATTGACCTTCTGTCTATTTTATAAAAATCATTGGAAACATTTGTAAACATTTTTGAGACTCAAAATTGAGTTAGTTTATTGCATAAAGGCTGAAAAAGAATTAAATAAATACAAACTTAAGTTGTAATGTTGAATGGGGAATTATCGAAGAAAACGCGCCTTTTTTTTTTCTTTTGACCGCGGAGAAGAAGAAAAGAACAGCTTCGGAAAAGAAATAATAGCATTCACAAGTTTAGAAGATAAATCTCTTCTCCTTTACATGAATCAGTTCTCTTTTATTAATCCTATATCATTGTTCCTCCATTTCCAATAAAATTCCTCTTTTAAAGCATTACAAAAAAAATCCTTTTCAAAGAAAAAAGCTTCTATGCGTTATATGAGTGTGGAAAATTAGATCGTAGATTGGATGTAAATATATGTACAAATATGTGGAAAATTAGATCGTAGATTGGATATAAATATATGTACAATTTTGATAGCATATTTAAAAACAATCTAAAATTAAAAAAAGTCCGTCTCGCAGGACTGCATCATCTTAGCGCGGTTCCGTTCATATCCCTAGTCTAATTTGGAAAGATTAAAATAGAAGCAGTTATTATTTTGGTTCCACCAGTCTTTTTTTTTAAATTAATTATTATAATGGCGTGTCAACCCTTAAGTTCACTAACGCCATTCCTGTGAGTAGTAAAGTCTTGAAAGGTCATGATTTACAATCTTACCTGGAAGGGTCCGCTACGCTAGAAACAGACCCGCTAGTGACAAGGTCTTGGAATCTTGGAAATCCATATCTCTAACATTAAATTGTTTTTCTTATTTTTCTTAACCTGTTTTATTTTCAAATACATTATCCAACAATAAGCAATTAAAAAATAACAAGGAATAAAAACAGACAAAAAGAACAGTTCGAATAAGCGAAATCAATTACTTTAAAGTTTTAAGCTCTTATTTCTCCGATTGACATCGCCTAATCAAAACTTTCATTAGAACCTTTTTTTTAGAGCATTTAATAAGCTTTCTAATGGTATTCTTCCGTTTACCAAGATTCTCAACCTTTTTCGAGATATTAAGGAAAGTAAACAAAGTTACTAAAACTTTTTATGTCTGTTAATAAAATATTTTATTCTAACCCTTCCTTAACTCCAAACGTAACCAAAATTTCAACATATTAGTTTTGATGAAAGTAGAACATGCAGAAAATGTTTCAACTGAATCCCATGATTCTAAGTACCCAAACCAAAAACGGTATTCAAAAAATATGTTTCCAATGTTCTCGAAAACGGTTAAAGCTATGGCCTTGAAAATGGTTTCATTCGTTTTCCTAGCCCAGGAATCATAAAAAAACGAGTACTTAGAAGCTTATGAACTCAAAAACGTAAGCGTTACGATTTTTTTTGCGCGAATTTCGCCCCAAACGCCATCTTCCAGTAGGCGGATTTTGCTGGTTAACGAACTTGACTTTTCAAATTGGACGAAGGATTTTTGTACCAAATTTCATCAAAATCGGACCATTCGTCTTCTATCTAGAGAGCGAACAGACAAATATATATATATATATATATATATATATATATATATATATATATATATATAAATATATACATATATATATATATATATATATATATATATATATATATACAAATTTGAACCACCGTTATTTTCGGTCTCTAGGGGTTCTGAAACGCGAAATTTTCTAGTCGGCACTTCCGGATTGTTTCATTGTATCAACCCTATAAGCGGGGTTCCTCCCTATGGGGGAGGGAGGAACCGCGCTAAAAGGAACACAGGCGAAAATATAACGCTAAAAACTTCTGGAGATAAAAGCGTCCTTATCAGTAACTAAAATGCTCCCCAGCATAGAAATCTTAATTAGAACTAACATATATATATATATATATATATATATATATATATATATATATATGTGTGTGTGTGTGTGTGTGTGTGTGTGTATGTATGTGTGTGTGTTTGTGTTTTTCCGGTAGCGGATAGCTCAATACAAAGAAGGTTTTCCGATACTTATATGCCATCATGAGGTGCTAACAACAAAATAGAAACAAGCATTAATATTATTATAATCAAACATTAGTAAATTTACTGGCTTATAGTAAATTTCAAGGAGAGCGTATAGTTAAAATTTATAAAACTAACGGTGACAGCATATAATGGAAAATGTATAACTATATATAATGGAAAATTTATAACATTAAGTGTTTGTCTAATTAAAGTTAAAAACTAAACATATCTTTCTTTAAATCATAACTGCTATAAAATCATAATAAACCATCGGGTAGCAGTGTATAATTAAAGCACGTTTGTATTTTGTTGTTAGCACCTGATCATGGCACATATGTGTTGAAAAGACTTGTGCAAAATAATGAAATTTTGTGAGAAGCCGAATGGTATATGTATATATATATATATATATATATATATATATATATATATATATATATATATATATATATATATATATATATTTGTAGAGTGTTGGCTTGAAACTAGCTAATGTGTTTGAGAGTGTAGCATCAGGTAGGTGGGATAGAGATGGTGAAAAGTGCTAGAGATGGATAGGCCCTTCACCACTCCCACTTGGCTCTTTGCCA
This sequence comes from Gonocerus acuteangulatus, assembly GCA_946811695.1. Lineage (NCBI taxonomy): Eukaryota > Metazoa > Arthropoda > Insecta > Hemiptera > Coreidae > Gonocerus > Gonocerus acuteangulatus. The sequence continues at coordinate 43,872,768 of OX328130.1, read as the reverse complement.
CTTCGTCTTACCCTGTTCTCCACCGGAGCGGATATTGCTAACTTGCAAGAATTTAGCAAAATTAGTACATCAAGGAAAGGCGTAAAAAAGGGTTTTCTTTTTCTTTTTATCTAATTATGTATACCGTAATTTTTTCTATATGCTACAGTGTAGGAACAAATTATAATCCCTATCAAGACTGAGAAAATTGGAGAGGGGGAGAAAAAATACAGGGTGTGCCTGTCTTAAACCGACAGACTTCGTATATCGATTGGGAACGAAAAAGTAAGCCAACAAGTCCTTTGGCGATTTTCTTGTTTTCGTTTAAAACGAAAAAGCTGTGAAATTTATTACTATAAATTTTATAGTAATTCAAGCTCTGACATCATAGTTAAAATTAACCTGGATTAAACATAATACTATGAAATAGATACAGTATGGTAACAGCTGTTCTTTATCGACCAAGGAACGCATGCTGCCTAGGCTTGCCTGCTCTAACCAACTAAAACTGCAAACCCCTTCTGAAAATACATACAAATTTGAATATAAAAAATCCTTTCTTAGCGAGTGTACATGCTATAGAGAGTGTCCATAAAAAATTTCAAATTTTTCTGTCGAGTGGTTTGGGCTGGGCGATGATAGGTCAGTGAGTGAGTGAGTAGTATTTGACAAATATAAAGTAGACTAGCTGAATACCCGTGCTTCGTCACGGCAGATAAGTAGTTATTTTATTGCGTTAAATAATGTTTCATTAAAATTACGTTACTATACAATTTTGTGCAGTTTATTATAGCACGGTTCCGGTCATACTATATTTTATTCAATAGGCGTTAAAATTTAAAAGTTTATGTTTCCCAAAAGTTATTTGGAAACACCCATTATATTTGCGAGCATTACCAAGGTTATAGGCGAGGAGGCTGTGCAAGGGTTCCGGATATTATTGCCTCACCTAGAAAACTCAAAGGATAGGCTTACCATACATGACGGTTTGACCGGGACTGTCCCGGTATTTTGCAATTGTTTCGGTGTCCCGCCCGGTTTTATCAATGTCCAGGAAAAGGCTGTAAGATGTAAAAAGTAATTAATTCATGTTTATAAGAATCTTTTATAAATCGGTTACTTTTCTACAATCAAAATTTTTACTTCTGCTCACAGTGTCAAAGATATGAGAAGTAATCTAACTGTAAAACTCTGGAACTACCTGCACAGCGCTGCCAGCTGCCAGACACTACTATTTGGCTGAGAGATTTTTTTTTAAGAAAATCAAGTAGCAAAAAAAGTTCCGTTCTTATTTAAGGTTTGGGTAGACTAACAGTTCAGGATCCCCCCTTCCCGTTACTTGCTAGGCTTAAAACTCACCATTTTGCTTATAATTTGTACTGTTTTTATTCCCAATCCCCCCTGGTATGCCCATCCCATATTAATGTGTCTCGGTTTAACTCTCCAAAAATATGGCAAGCCTATCTGACGGGGACAGGGAGAAAAGAAACGCAATTAAAACTCTATGAGTGACAGTTTATTTCTAGTAATTCAAGGACTGCCATCATAGTGAAAATTAACCTCAATTAAAAATAATACTATGAAATAGATAATGTACGGCAACAGCTGTTCTGTTATCGTCCTAGCAATGCTTGCTGCCTAGGCTTGCATGCTCTAACCAACTCAAACTTTAAACCCCTCTAAAAATACTTAAAAATTCGAATATCAAAAAATCCTTTCGTAGCGAGTGCCTACGTTATATAGGGAGTGTCCATGCAAAATTTCAAAATTTTCTGTCGAGCGGCGTGGGCTGGGCGATGATAGGTCAGTGAGTGGTATTTGACAAATATATAGTAGATGAAACCAAGTTCAGCGTCTTAACTTGAATATTTTACGAGATAACCGTTTTTGAATAACCGTTACTTCATAGATAGTTTCGACGAACCGTATGCGCGTGGAACGTAAAAACTGGAAAAATAATCTTGGTTCACTTTTTTTTTTTTAAACAAATTCTCACATATTCCTTAACGAAAGAATTATTTTTTTAAAAATCTAATTCCTGTAAAAATTAGTATGCAATATGAAAGAACGCATAGATTGATTAGACGCGATAAATTAACAAACAATAATATTTTTATCTAACTGATATTTTAAATTGAAAAAATAAATAAATAAAAGAATAAAAAACTACTTTTGTGTAGAGCCTTCTGCTTAAATTCAGGAATATAAATATGCTTTAGGTCCACCCGAAGAACCTATGTAATGTACTGTATAACATGCAGTCTTCTTTTTCGTACATGGCTACCGCGCATGGGCGAACGCCAGCGGACACTTTATTGTAACGTGTTTTTTTTTCCAGTTTAGTCATCGCTAAAGTATATTAATGCTGAAAAAAAAAATCGTTTAGAGGCTCCTGCTCCAATTCAGGACCATAAATGTGCATTAGGTCTACCCGACAAACCTATGCATTGTACGGAATAACATACCGTCTTCTTTTTCGTACATGGCTACCGCGCATGCGCCAATGCGTAAGACCGATCCAAAATCGGGTAATAGCAATACTGTCGGTCGTAACAGAATCCTTGTTGTACTTAAGAACCTGGCACTTACTTTTTAACAAGGTTTCTCAGGAATAGTCTATGGTCGCCGATATGTAATGGCGAGGCAGGATCTGTTATTAAATGCAGCTCCTGCAAGACGGAATTATTATTTATACGAATTTATTGTACTTATAAATTTAGTTAAAATATTAACTCATTAAAGGGCAAAGGCTCTTGTGTAGCGATGCTCTAAATAAAGAAAGAAATCATTCTGAACTTTGAACAAACACAATTTTAACATTTGAGTTGACTTTAGAGATGATAATTAGCTACCTGAGTTTTGATTAATCTTCTTTGTTTGTGATAACCTCATCTGGTTTATAATGAATCTCATTAAAATTCCATCATCCACTCGGACTGTTTCTTTACAATCTTCTACCTATCATTTCGTTTAAATTCTCTCAAATTCTTACCTCTTATTGTCAATTACTTTTAGGAATTTTTCGAGAAATTTAGTTTATATATATATATATATATATATATATATATATATATATATATATTTCACACAAATTTGAGCCACCTATATTTTCGTGATCTATGGGGTCTGAAACGAGAAAGTTTTCTTGTCGGCACTTCCGGATAGCGTTATGAGGTCAACCTCATAAGCGGGGTTCCTCCCTATGGAGGGACCGCGTTAAAAAGGGAAAACTTGCTTGCTTTGTATGTATATATATTTTTTCAATTCTTCTTCTCTTTCTCTCACCTTAAGGTTATTAATGCCATCGAATGAAACTTTTATTATATTTGGCGGCGGCGTATTTGTTTCATTTAGTTTGAATTAATTAATTGATTAGGTAAGCTTTTTGATTTTATTGAATTAAAAAAACTGACTAAATTTAATTAATGAATTCTTATAAGAAATTTTGAAGCTTTAAATGCTGATATGTTCCAAACTACAAGTGTTAGAGTTAAAAGCTTCAAATTGTAAGCCACTAAATTCTTAACATTTTGGTACCAAGTAATCCAAATTCGCATTATAGGAAGCGAATCTCCAGATCGCGTGATACAACATTAGATTTTTCGATACGAAAATGTGGAAAGTTTAGTTGCCAACAACACTTTTTTGGACGGTTTCCCCCTAACATCAGATCTTACGAAGCTACCGGGATTTGGAAACTGGAAGACGTGGTTTTAGCAGGTTGTTTAGCTCCAGGACCTCCAGAAAGCATTTCCGGAACCCCACCGTTTTTGCTTAGAATTGAATTTTCTATAAGTACCTCGAGATATAGGAAGAATTTGCTGCTACCCCACAACTAACTATATGTTGTTAATAATCTCCAATGGTGTTATATTGGTGAGAGTGTAGAGAGGAATGGAGTTGGAGTGGAGCTAAAACTAATAACTCTGAGAGAGTTAGTGAGAGGTAGGAGCTACTCTACAGAGTTTGGCCTATATATAGGGAAGTGTGTGTGGTCGGGCCTGACTGGGCTAGGTAACGTATGCTCTCAGCCCCTAGGTTAAACCTGGATGCGTAATGTGAGTTCAGATAATGGAAGGGAAGAACCGCCATTCACACATACAGTAATACACACGCACAAAAACACAAATCATCTAAATATAATTATACAAATTTGACCTACAAATGTGACCTTTCAGGAGGTGATAGTAGACCTCATGTGCGACAGAGAAGTTCATATAAAGCACGGCGTAATTATTCCGAGCAGAAACGTAGTAAATTCAAATGTCGTATTTTTTTATGCTCATCACCTTTTTTTTTTTTATTTGTAGTGATTACTGAAACCCCGTTTATCTACTATACATTTGTCAAATACCACTCACTCACTCACTGACCTATCATCGCCCAGCCCAAACCACTCGACAGAAAAATTTGAAATTTTGCATGGATACCCTCTTTAGTATGTAAACACTCGCTAAGAAAGGATTTCTTGATGAAGCACGGGTATTCAGCTAGTGTTAAATAAAATACAATCAAACCGTAGTAAAGTAGACGGCATTTCCTTTGAGATATCATGGTTTTTAATGGCACTATATTAATTTAAAAGGGGTTAAGGACGGTTCTATAAACCAAAATCAGGTTATTCATAAAAATCTTTGTATTCAGGTAGTTTTTACTCCGTCTTCTGAAGGATTCTAACTCCTCCACTTTCAGGAAAACTTATCTGTTTAATAACCTTTAATTACCTATTAAATAAGTTGACGGTTGCTTGGTTATTAAGGGTAAAATGACTCTTGATCTTTGAAAAAATGTGTAGAGAAAATATTTTCCTTCCCAAAGAAGTAACTTTTTTTTTGTTGATTTCTCTGAAATAAAAGTAATAGAATAATTTCCCTTTTATTGGACTTATATGGGTACGTAACGGGTATTGACAATTAGTCTTGGGAATTATCTTTGCGAAGTCCTATTATCTAGGTATTCTAATCTTTAACCATAAGATAACTTGCTAAATCAATCAATGTCCAGTCTGAAGCGGATATATAAATATAATATGGACGCCTTTAAACGGAAAGGAACCAAGCGCCATTTTTAACGAAATTGAGTTTTTGGTGCTATCTTGTAGAGAATTAGAGAATTTATATAGTAATAAAAAACTGGTTAAAATATAATTTTGTCATTAAAGCAAGAAAAAATACCCCCCAAAAAAAGTGAAATAGTGTATCCAGTATTCTGTAATAAACAGAAAGGAGTCAAGCACCATTTTTATCAATAACTATAAAAATAAAACCCCATTACCATAAAAACAGTTTATTTTAATGAGAGAAAATGAATGAATCATTTCAGGTAATAAAGGAATTTTAGACCCACAAAAATCCGTAAACCCAATTCTCTAAAGAATGAACAGATGGCACTTGGTTCCTTTTAAAGGCGTCCATATATGGATTGTTCTTGTGAGCAATCCATATATTTTACCTGTTTATAGTATTCAGGCATGATTTACTTTTATGGTAAAGTACGGGAGAATTCATCAGAAGCCAGCTTCCCAATATCTGTGCCAAAAGGACTTCCTCCAAGAACAACAGCAGTTCTTTATCGAGGAATGCGTGGATAGACTCTGAATTAAGTCGAGGTGCCGGAAAATGGGGACCTATAATTTCATTATTCCACACAAAAACATGGTGTGGGGCAGAGGAATTAATGGAGGCGAGGTGAGGGTGGGAGGGTAAGTGGAGAGGGTGGGGGATAAAACATGTACTTTTGACGATTTATTTTCGTAGGCCTTATGAAAGACTGCCTTTTCATATTTATTATTTATGTTTTTCTCGGAAACGAAGCAAAGACGAAATATATGCTAAAGTCATATTTTCTTTGTTTATTCATCCAGTGTCGATTCCCGAAGTTTTGCCGTTTTTTTAGACTCTCTGTGTACAATAAAAATTACATTTCCGGGGCAGGAATGCTGCTCAGCCCCTATATACTCCCAAGAGAGATTATTACCATTCGTGATAAAAATACAGGTACATCAAACAATGGGATTTTAAACCAATAGATCTCTAGTTAAGAGCCTTAAAAATATAGCAAAAGACCATGTTTTTAAGATTCTTCATGCAACCCTCCCAGCCTCCCAGATGTTACAGGGGACCAAAATATGCCGAATAACAAAGTACTTTTTTTCCATCCTCCATCGATTCCCAAAGTTTGGCCGTTTTTTTTTTTTGTTTTTTTTTGGCGGACACCTTGTATATATTTCTATTTGTTGTCGTGTGTATTCTAAAAACACTGTCACCAAATAATTTCGATTACTTTATTTCTTCCCTAGATGTTTCGCACACTGTTTGTATTTCTTCAGGGAAAGAAGTGAAAAACAACCATGGTTGGTTTTGTACAAAAGGGAAACAGTCCATTGCAAGCAGAGAGCTTACCTATAAGCAAGTAAGCAAGTTGTGGGTTTATCGGTATGCCCTGTTCTCGAAATGGTGGTAGTATATCTTAACAGCCATGAGTGTTGGAAGTTATTTACAAATATAATTTGTTTTTTGTATTTAAATTTTAACGTCCATTTATTATTAACTAAGACTTTTAGGATAGGTTACCACTCTTTTCTAGCCTAGATAGGGCTGATGCCTATTCTTTTTTTCAAAAGAAATTCCCCCAGCCTTAGTGGGAATCGAACCCACATCCTTAGGCAAGGATTGCATACGCCTTAGGACTCACGGCCACCGTTGTGCACGTTTAATTTAAGGCACTGAGGTGATGTTTAAAAAAAAAGTAGATTTTTGGAAAGCAGCCAAAGTAATAAAGCTAGAAACTCTGTTAGAAAATAAAAAATGTAATAAATAGAACCGTAAAAACATTATTTGACCTTAAGGCCTTTAAAAAAAGAAAAGAGATTTAGAAGGTGCCAATTTACGATAATAAATTGTAGGAAAGTTATAAAAAAATTAAAAGATCAGTCCCTTAACAGTCCACGAGGGCCCAGAGGGGCAGATACTGTATCTGATCCATGATCACACCAGGGGTATAGTGTTCAGTACTAAGCTCCGGCCGCCTGATTTTCCACTTAATAGTAATAAATTATTGTACTTATAATTGTACAGATTTTAAATAAATATGAAAAGAAAAAATAATAGTAATAATAATTATTTCCAGTTACCCATTTATTCATTTATTAAAGGCCGGGTGGGCTTGAGCGTTTCGACCATTAAATTGATATTTCTTTGATCACATCATTCTTTTACAAACTAATGTCGAGGATTTTAATAACGTTTTCCATATGGTGTTCGTTTATGGCTTCATTAATGGTAATGCATCTGCTGCAGTATGTAAATAAAGTTTCCGTTTGCCGGGTTGACGCTTTTGTGATCCTCAGACGTCCCGTACACTTAGAGAGACTCGATCATTTCCTCGACCTCCTACAGGAACAGGGGATTATCTTCCTGATATTGGACAACAGGAAGATGTACTTATCAGGAAGATGTACTAATATTTATGTACTACTACTACAAGCGGAATCAGTACCTGGAATAACTCGGAATTGACTACACAATTTAACAGAAATTGTAATTATTTCCAATATGTTATTCCGTCTTCGTTTACCCATAATTCCGCAGTGTCCCCCTACCCTTAATCAGAGCAAAAAGTGTGTGTACCTAGTGTGGGAAGGATGGGACTTTATGCCAGACTTACTATAATCATTAAATATTAATTTCATGATGAATAATTTTCATTTATTTCTGATATCACGAAAATAAACATAATATTATCTTTATTTATTTGAGTTATTTTCACTCTAGAATTCTAATTACAATATTAAATTAA